>JABACO010000024.1:2967674-3040386 GCA_013339895.1 Ephydatia muelleri
GTGTGGTGAGGGAGGGTTGTAGTGAGGGAGGGTGTGTGGATGGAGGGTGTGGTGAAGGAGGGGGTGGTGAGGGAGGGTGTGATTGAGTGGTGTGGTGAGGGAGGGGGTGTTGGGGTGAGGGAGGGATGTGGGTGAGGAGGGTGTGGTGAGGGAGGGGGTGTGGTGAGGAGGGTGTGTGCTGGGGAGGGAGGGTGTGGTGAGGGAGGGTGTGTGTAGGGAGGGGTGTGGTGAGGGGGGTGTGATGAGGGTGTGGTGAGGGAGGGTGATGAGGGTGTCATGAGTGAGGTGTGTGGAAGGTAATAAATTGAGGGTGGTGATGTGGGAGAATTATAGTGTTTAGTGAATGTGGAGTGGTATCTAAATGGCGGTTTATTGTAATTAATACATGTGATTAGTAACTTTCATTTGATATTCCACACCCCATTTGCACTCCCACATTTGACTGTATGCACATACATATTTTACACACACACACAGAAGTGAATGCAGAGAGTGCTGAGTTGGAGATTGTATATTGGTGTTTGGCGTATCTTCATCCAGAGGTGATTTGCCCCTATATTTTTGTGGGAGTGGCTTTGTTTATTGCCTTCCGTAATGCAGGAAGCGGAAAAAAATGGATGATGAAGCCTAGAACTTAGGATCAAGGCAACCCTGTCAGGTCAATATCACACAAACGAATGGTGAGTCATTGTGCCTTTAATGGACATTTCAGTTCTTGTGTTACTTGTGTCAATGTTTCTTTCTCTTCCATATCAGAACTCTTCCAATGAGCTGGAGAAGCAAGGGATTTGCAGCGTGGAGGGAAACTGATGTCTGTGCTGACTGCAGTTGCCCCAAGTAAGCATGCAAACATCCCACTCCTCCACACCTGTCTACTGTACATCCTCCTTCATTGCTATACACACCTCTCATCCTCTTCATTGCTATACACACTCTCATCCTCCCTTCATTGCTATACACACCTCTCATCCTCTTCATTGCTATACACAACTCTCATCCTCCTTCATGCTATACACACCTCTCATCCTCCTCATTGCTATACACACCTCTCATCTCTCTTCATGCTATACACACCTCTCATCCTTCATTGCTATACATACCTCTCATCCTCCTTCATTGCTATACATACCTCTCATCCTCCTTCATTGCTATACACCTCTCATCCTCCTTCATTGCTATGCACACCTCTCATCCTCCTTCATTGCTACACATACCTCTCATCCTCCTTCATTGCTATACACGCCTCTCATCCTCCTTCATGCTATACACACCTCTCATCCTCCTTCATTGCTATACACACCTCATCTCCTTCATTGCTATACATACGTCTCCATCCTCCTTCATGCTATACCACCTCTCATCCTCCTTCATTGCTATACACACCTCTCATCCTCCTTCATTGCTATACACACCTCTCATCCTCCTTCATTGCTAACACACTCTCATCCTCCTTCATTGCTACTCACCTCTCATCCTCCTTCATTGCTATACACACCTTCATCCTCCTTCATTGCTATACATACCTCTCATCCTCCTTCATGCTATACACACCTCTCATCCTCCTTCATTGCTATACACACCTCTCTCCTCCTTTCATTGCTACTCATCTCTCATCCTCCTTCATTGCTACACACCCTCTCATCCTCCTTCATTGCTACAACACCTCTCATCCCTTTCATTGCTATACACACCTCTCATCTCCTTCATTGCTATACACACCTCTCATCCTCCTTCATTGCTATACACACCTCTCATCCTCCTTCATTGCTATACACACCTCTCATCCTCCTCATTGCTATACACACCTCTCATCCTCCTTCATTGCTATATACACCGGACAAGAAAGGGTTACATTGGAAATGGAGAGGGGAGGAGGCATGGTGGGGTATTGATGAGGTTTCACTTCCCAAGAAGAGTTACATAAACATTTATTTAACCGTCTTCCCTAGGAAATTAATAAATTTAAAGTAAATTGAATTACGGTGTTTCAGTCTGATGATGGGAGGAGAGGAGGTGGTGATGGGTATTAAAATGGTTTGATTGAAGGGAGTCAATGAGTTAACATATTCTGGCATGGAAAACGTAATAGGTTAAAATGATGCAGATGTTTGGTCCCTAACACGCTTCCTGCACATCGATCACCAAGAACATGTTGCATTTGCTGTCACATGATTGCCAACATTGCTCACGTACAGTACATGTGCACACAATACACCAGTCTGATGATGATGACACACTCTCACACCACACTTGTCCACATGCACGGGATCTATTCCATTTAACTGTGTGCATTTTTGAGTGGGTTATGTACTGAGCTTCTGTACCACTCTCGTGTCCCTAGGATTGTTCTTTTGTACATGCTTTGTGTCCCATAGGCCCATATGATTGGTCCTTTGTACGTATGTATATTGATCCGCTGTGTCCCATTTCATTGGTCCTTTGTGCTTGCATACACTGTACAAAGGGTCCCCATACCACTGTATAGCAAAGAATATTTACCACAACATGCCTATATATCCTATGCTCTCACATAATCTTTCTCTAGTAGAGAAGTTTGTAATAAAGCTTCTTATTTGGCATGACCCTTGCTCAACTTGCTCAACTTCTTTATGCCTCAGCTATTGCGGCTTATGCTGACTTCAAGTCTCTTTTTGCCCACACCATGCTTAGCCCATATGGAGTGTGTGAACATGCCTTCATACTGGTTCACACACCCTTATGTGTATACGTTGTGCAAATGACACTGTACAATTCTTGAGCACATCACTTGCACACACACACACACACACATGCACACACACACATGCACACACACACACATGCACACACATGCACACACACGCACACATGCACACACACACACGCACACACATAAACACACCGTGACACATATGGCAACATTATATTCTATTCGATGAACAAATTAAGAGGCAACTATTCTCACTTTCTGTGTCCTGTATTCATACTCACTGTGGTTTCCTCTGGATTATTGCTTGTAGTCTTCTCTAATAGTATACTTTTTCCCTCAGTTACACTCATCATCTACATGTAGCACTCTATGTTTCACCTGTAAAAGCGTTTGGGAGTCTGGCAACAGCAGAATAATGAAATTGTTACTAGCTTGCTAAGGTATGTCTGTGTAAACTTACCATGGAAGGGGGGGGGGGGGGGGGGGGGGGATAGCCCTCACCCACCACAATCTGCAATGATAGGTAGGTACAATAATTTCATTGCCACAGGTAACAGCTTAACCTTACAGGCCAAAGGTACAATGTTGCATCACTAGTTGCATGGCCTGTGTTGTTCCTGCATGGCCTGTTTATTGTAGCTACACTATCATGCAGATTGTGGTAGGTCAGGGCCCTTGGTAAGTTTACAGAGACATAAGTAGCAATTTAAATTTAATATTCATTATCCAACTCGAAGAAACACATTAAAAATCATCAAACAAACATCAAAAAAGCCTCTTACATGTGTACCCACAGAATCCCTTATGACTTGTCCTCTATCCTCTCAAGCAGTCCTATTGGGATATGATGTATGTACAAAGGACCAGTCCTATGGGACACTACAGTGTGTGTGATGTACCTACATGTATGTCCCTCATGAGCTGTTCAATAGAATAGATCAAGAATACATGTGCAGAGAACACATTCAGTGTACCATCATTAGAGTGTTATTGATTGTGCCACAGTATATGTGTGTAAGTGTAGTATGTATGTGGATGTGTGTGTGTATGTGTGTTTATGTGTATGCTGTGGATAGGTTGCATGATTTAAGTGGAGAAACAGAGAATTGTATGCCAATGCCAGGGCCTTGTCAGGGAGAAGGCGTAAGTTGTGGTTAAAGTTAAAGTATCGTACATTGGTGTGAGGTCACAGGTCGTAGAATGGTGTGAGCTCACTGGTCTTAGAATTGGTGTGAGCTAGCTGGTTGTAGAGTGGTGTAAGCTTGCTGGTCGTAGAGTGGTGTGAGCTCGCTAGTCGTAGAGTGGTGTGAGCTAGCTGGTTTTAGAGGGGTGTGAGCTAGCTGGTCGTAGAGTGGTGTGAGCTAGCTGGTGGTGTGAGCTCACTGGTCGTAGAGTGGTGTGAGCTCACTGGTCGTAGAATGGTGTAAGCTAGCTGGTCGTAGAGTGGTGTGAGCTTGCTGGTTGTAGAGTGGTGTGAGCTTGCGTGTACACACATATACACACACACACACAGTGAGGGTTTTGCTGCAGTAGTGTTAGAAAAAGCTCTTTAACTAGGCTCACATGAGCATAACCATTCTAATGGTTACACTAGCACATCACTCGTCCCTAATGCAAAAAGCAAAGAAGGGAAGGGAGGGGGAGGTGCCCTTATTTCCTTCTCCACCCACTCCTTCACTCTCTGCTAGTGTCAGTGTAGCTTGTAATTGGCAAGCATGTTGACCAGCCATGGGTGCCCCTCCCTCTACAGTTATGCACCAGAAGTGATGGACACCCAGGGATGGAGCACACTTGTGTCCCGCCACGCCCACCTGGTGGCCGAGGCCTTCAAGGCACTGGCTTTGGTGGAGACCACACTGCTAAGGAAGAGACGAAGACTGTCCAGTGGAGGGAGCAGCAATAGCACACTGCAGTCATCCTGAGTGTGGGCTTGTCCCCTTCAATCTTCCCCCCACATGGCCCTGTGGTGTATGTGTGTGTGTGTCTCTGTGTGTGTGTTGATTCACTTCCTTATGTTGAATGTGTGCATGTATTTTGTGCAACTCATCAGAGCATCCATGTTGTCTACTTTTTTCCTCATGGTGTAAGGACAGTCAAATGTGTATCTCATTAATCCATACGTGTATATCCTGCTGGCATTGATTATGACTTCTCAATACGTGTGTGCAGTGCTGGTTTTGTGTCAATGTGCACCAGTCAGTACCCAAACTGGTCTATTGCATAATCAGTCTAGAGACACCCACGCAGTTGCGGAGGTCACGTGTGCAAACGAAGTATTAGAAACTCTCGACGCTGTACTTTCATTACTCGTCCTTATCAAGCAATACATCTTATTGCAATCAGGTCAGGACGCGGGACGATACCGTTGTTTCCAGCTCTGGACTCATCGAGCGTTAATTCGTTTTCCGTTGCACTTTTGTAATGTGTGTAAGCGTTGCACTTTATGCGTGGTTAATACAAATTATTAATCCTGTCACGCGCTAGTAACAATAGTACATTTATCGGTGGCTATTAAATAGATATGGCGTCGATGTTGGATCCTAGCGCTGGAGATTCAATGGAACAAGAAAATTCAAATACAAGGTGAGCAGATGGCTATCCTTTAGGAGCGGGTCCAGTAACGTTCAACAATTATGTGTGGTCATGTAAGCCGTTTTCCACCTATTTGTTCTTCGTCATCTCCTTTATAATGCAAAGGAAAGCACGTATGGTAATCACCTCTGAAATACGAGTATCAAGATGCCCTTAAATCACCAGAGATAATATTTGGAAACGGGTCACGTGCGCCATACGCGAGTATTTTGACAGCCAGTACTTTAGCGCTTACACGGTGTGTTAGACGGAATAAGATGGCGTAGGGGGGTTTGATGCATATTGGCTCTGTAGAATCGCTACTGTGCATTTGCTCACTTTGTTCGACTGCTTCGCCGGTTTTGTGCTAGCTACGATAGTATAACCAGCTTTGCCTTGTTTGTCAAAGATTGGAAAGTGGCGTGTCGGTATGTTTTTCAACTAAAAACGCATGCTTTATAACATATCATTTTTCAAAGAGAATGGGTATTGCGCCTATCATTGTTACGTGAGATGTGAAGTCCTTAGACTATCCAGATGTAGCGTGGTTCCAAATCACACTAATATCTCAATAACATTATGAATATTTACATGCACGTGATCCGTCTATACTAATTACACACACAGTTACATATCAGTATTCCACATTTCCTCCCCTTTCATTCCGTTCTCAGTGGCTCTCATCACCAAATCTTTTAGGAGGCTTCACCACCCTTCCTGAGCGTGTCCATTGTAGCTCCTCCATCAGTGGGGAAGCCGTGACTTCCTTGGACTTAGCTTGTAGTTGTTCTGGGCGGGTCCGTTGTAGCTCACCCGTAAGTGTGACCGGTGTGGTGACTTTCTCAGACATGGCTTCTGGATTGGTGTTCCCTGCTGCTACTCTCTACTTGTCCTGATCGTTGTGCCACCGCGAGTTCCGGTCGGGTCTCAGTTAACTCCTCCCTTGACTCTTTGCTTGGCGTCACATGGGTGTTACCTTCACTATTTCCACCTGGTTGGGTCCTTGTCTCTACATCTGGTTCTGGCCCATGGTCACCGTCAATTATTTCTGCTCTGTATCCATTGCACCACCAACTGTCTGTGGATCCTGTGACCATTTGGTCTGCATGTCTTCTCCATGGTGTTCCCGAACAAACCTCCACACTTTATGAGTTGGCGCCTGTCTTACTGAGTACGACTGCTGGTTGCCATTGAGATTGGTTTGGTCGGTAGTCCCGCACCATCACCTGATCTCCTTCCTTGAACTCTCTGCTCGCAGTAATTCGTGTCTCTGCCTGTGTAATCTGTTTCTTGAACACGCTGTCTCTCACATTAGGCCTGAGCAAGTGTAGCTGACATCTTAGGTCCCTTTTTTATCATCATCTGAGCTGGTGTGGTGTCCAGTGTTGGATGTCGAGCATTTCGGTACTGTATCAAGAAACTGGATACACGGTGTGAGAGTAATTTCTTCTCCTTCTTTGATGCTCGTAGTGCCTGCTTCAGGGATTGGACGAAGCGCTCCGCTAGCCCATTTGTGGCGGATGGTATGGACTTGACTTGCTGTGCTTTCAGTCGTTCGTTCTGACAAACTGTTCAAAATTGTCAGATGTGAACTGTGGTCCATTGTCTGACACAATTTGTTGGGGAATACCCCACTTTTCAAACATGGCCCTCATTCATCCAATGTCTTCTCCGTGGACATGTTTTCCATGATAACCACCTCTGGCCATTTGGAGAAAAGTCTACTGCCACTAAGAATTGCTTCCCTTCAAAGGGTCCCGCAAAGTCTATGTGTACCCTTCTCCATGGCCCTTCTGGAAACTCCCAAGGGTGTACTGGTGTCAACTTGGGGTCATGTTTAACCTGCCTGCAACCATCACAGTTCTTGGTGCTGAACTCAATATCCTGGTCAATTATTGGCCACCATACATGACCACGTGCCAGGGCTTTCATTTTCACCACTCCAAGATGTCCACCATGAGTTTCGTCCAACACCTTCTTATTACATTACCACCCTAATCCCCCATAGTAAGAAGCCTTGTTCCGCTGTGAGTTCTCCTCTCTTATCTCGAAATTCTTCTGGTATGTCCACTGGCCAACCAACTTGGATATACTCTAACACCCTCGATAACACAGGATCCTTGCATGGCAGTTGCATCTCGTAACACTGCAGTCGTCACTGGAATCTGCTCCAGTTGGTTGAGTCTGAATTCTGGACAATCGTCCAACTCTTCCCTGTCTTGCCTTTCCACCTCTGTAGCCTCCGTCAGGGGTAGACGGGAGAGTGCATCTGCATTCCCATGGCAGTGTGTACTTCTGTACCGAATGTGAAATGTGTACTCCGATAATAGTAGTGCAAACCTCTGTAGTCGGGCTGCCGTCAATGATGGGAGTGCCTTGTCCGGGTGTACATGTAGCAAGGGTTGATGATCGTTTATCAATGTAAAGTGGTTGCCATATAGGTATTGTTGAAGCATTTAATCCCCCACACCAGTGCAAGTGCTTTCTTTTCGATCTGAGAATAATTGCATTCTGCTTTCGACAATGTCCTAGATGCAAATGCTATTGGTTTATCATGACCTAAGTCTGATGTATGGGACAGGACTGCTCCCAGACCGTAGGCACTCCCATCACAAGCGAGTACCAATGGCATTCTTCGGTTGAAGTATGTGAGAACCAAGTCTGATGCAATCGCATTCTTAACCTTTGTGAAGGACTCAGTGCATTCCTTAGACCAGCACCACTTGCATGGTATTCTTCTGCAGGAGCTGATGTAGTGGGGCCAGTGTATTAGCCAGATTTGGCAGAAAACCGATTGTAGTAGTTTACTAAGCCCAAAAATGCTCGAAATTGGGAGACATCTCTTGGCACTGGTGCCTCCGTGATGGCTCTCATCTTCGCTTGTGTCTTATGTAGCCCATCTGCATCGATGCGGTGGGAAAAATGCACACTTGTCCATATTGATTGCTAGATTGTGTCTCTCAAGTCTTTCCAGCACTTGCTCCAGAATGTGGAAGTGTTCCTCCTCACTGGAGCCTGCAACTATTATGTCATCAAGCAAGCATTGCGTTTTCGGAATCCCCTGTAGTATCAGTTCCATCTTGCGCTGCCACAATGCTGCGCTGAGGACACTCCAAATGGTAATCTGTTATATCTATACAGCCCCTTATGCGTACTAACTGTGCAGAGTTCCTTTGCCTGTTCTTCAAGTTCCATTTGCAGGTAGGCATGCCGGAGATCCACCTTACTGAACATTGTGCTTCCACCCAGCGACGCAAATATGTCTTCGATCAACTGCAAGGGGTACTTGTCTACCTTTATGGCTTGATTCACTGTCATATTAAAATCTCCGCACAGCCGAATTGACCCATCCTTTTTAGATGCAACCACCACGGGGGTAGCCCATTCACCGGTAGACACCGGTGCAATGATTTCCCCTTTTTCCAGTCTCTCTAGTTCCTTCTCCACTCTTGTCTGCTAACTGTAAGGTACTGGTCTGGCCTTTAGGAACACTGGGGTTGCCCCTTCCTTCAATGGTAGATGTGCCTTGGTTCCCTTGAGCGTTCCTTGTTCTTTCTGTATTCCAGGATACTTTTCTAGCAACCTCTTCAATCACAGTGTTCTACTTTGTTTCTTATCACCTGCCCTCAGAACCTTAATTTCCCCCAGTCTATGGGAATCCGGCTTAACCAGTTCCGACCCATCAACTGGGGTCCCAGCCCATCCATCACCACCAGCTTTAGGCTTTCCACTGTTCCATTTTTAGCTACTTTGCACTGTTATCTGCCCAAGGGGCCTAACTCTCTGTTCCATGTATGTTTTCAGATTGACCATAGATTTCCGCAGTTGGATGTGTGCCATTTCTCCTTATACATCGTATAGGGCATGATGGACTCTTCTGCCCCCGTGTCCAGTTCAATTTTGATGGGCTGTCCCTCCATTATTACCTGAACATACATTGGTTTTGTGTGCCTTCCACTGTTTCAGTGGATTTCCGGATGAGACTTCCATATTATCTGTGCTATCTTCAATGTCAGACCTACTGTCTCCTTTTAGTTCCTTGATCCCCGATGCCTCCCTCATGCTCTCTGCCTTCATCTTCTTTCTGCTCACCCTCTCAGCATGACCTTGTTATTTGCAAAACCCTGCATTGGTTTGGTCAGTGGTTTCTCGCTAACCGCTCTACGTAACTCAGCCATGTTTCGGACGTGCTGTCAAATTCCCCTATCTTAATCATACATTGATCAATTATAACCCCAGTTATCGTACTCAACATAATTAAGGGCTGTTACCCGTTAAAAATTACATTTCGGACAGGTCATGTTGTGGTGTTGAACCTGAACCTCTCAGAGTATTGGTTCAAAGGTTTGCAACTTAAGGCGGTGTATTAGAGATCCCAGAATCTAATAATAAGAAATTTGTGTAGGCTGTTATGACTCTGAGCGTTATTCTTGCTGTTGAAGTAATGGCGGATAGAAAAGACAAAGCGCCTGAGGCGAGGTACTATATGTCCCAATTACAAAGCGTCAAGTACATAGAATAACTTGTTACTATGTGTTGCGTGTTTTGGCTTAGTTGAGTGGCTGAAGGATGTATTATTGTTGTAAAAACGACAAAATACGCTCATCTTGCGGACGCCATTGCGGTCTGCACGACTTTGACGCACTGTATCTATTGTATAGTAAATGGTCAAGGCCGCCAAATTAAGAATCTGTTAGTGCAACTAGTTTTGTGTATGTTGAATGAGTTACTTGCCCATAACCTTTCACCTTACTCGGCGCCTTTGAATTGTTCTATTTTATGTTCAGGCAGCCGGCCATTATGAGGCCAGTTATGATTTGGCGGGAGCGCGGGAATGAATATCAGCTGCATTGTGTTCTCCACACATTCAGCTTTTTGTGAGATCTGAGGCGTTCATGAACGTCCAGAAGTCGGTACGCTAACATATCACTGTATCCAAGGGATCTACAACCCACAGCTGCATGGTATGAGGAGTTGTTGTACCATGTATGGCTCTTACGTTTTCGTTGACTATTTCAATTCTGGAGCCTGTTACGCACAGCGTAGCGTTAAGTATAAAAAGAATCTAGCGAAGATCAAAAAGAGGAAATGCAAGCCTAGATTGAAAGGTCCATGTAACCGGAAGATACGTTACAAAGGGAAAGACGCTGTACTCTGGATCACACGCACTTGATACGCCTATGAAAACAGATTCTCTAATAAACACTAACACAGCTTACCACACAACAAACTACGAGCGGACTATGGTCACTTGTCTGTTAGACACAGATCCAGTGCCAAAGCAAGCACCAGAAATAATGAACAACTTAGACAAGTGGTCTAAATATACGAACTAATGAAATACGGAATGCAATTTGTCACTATAACAACAAATCGGAAGTTGGTGCGCGCGCAAGAAATACGGTAACAGTCCTTAAAGGAGGAGACGCCACGTAAATAGTGGCGCAGGCCGTGCTCAAACTCCCGTATAAAAGGCGCTTGGATCCAACCGGAAATCACGTGAGCTCAACATCCTCAGAATGGCGTAGTTTTGTAAGCTGTTAGGATTCTCACCCACACTTGCTGGCTACATCGTTTTTACGTTGTTAAGACGGGCAGATCAAGTACTTCTTAGTACTCTATCGCACGCGTTTATTTGTTCTCGAAACAGACTCGCATTGTGTTTCAGTTTATACTGGAGAGTGCATTGATAACTGTTACAAGCTCTGCGAGGCTTTGCGTGAGTTTCAAAGGTGAGCGTGGCTGCATGAGCATTTGCGTGAGCAAACAAAACAATAAAATGGAGAAAACTTTTGAAAGCCCTGATTCCAGCTGTCTCATTTACTGGAAATCAAAAACCACATCTCCACGTGCTGAAGTTTTTAGCAGGAGGTTTTCTGTGAAATATGTCTTCCGAACCTAGCGCCGTTCCTAGAATAAAGGTAAGGTTATGTTGTCAGGCACACGATTCAGCAAAACGAATTAGTCAAATAAGTAACACAGGTAATATAGAGCAATGCAATTAGTAAACAAGCCAGTACTGTACATATATAGACATACACAAGCCAGAATCAGCCACATTCCTACTCATCTGTAGTTCAATTGTACCAGTGATCACCCACATTCCTACACACTCATTTATGCAAGGTTGTGGTTGAATGTACCACTGGATGCCTGCCTGCCTTTGTGGCTGACCTAAGACAAGTCATAGACCATCACAACGCAGGAGGGGTATGCATAGAAATAACATGCCCCCAAGATACCTGTCAAGTGCCAGCCACCAACTACAGGGCTCCAAGATATGCCAGCCAGTTCAGAAACTTGTACAGTGCAGTACCCACGAGGTAAATTGCTTGGTTGTCATAGCAACAATACCCCATTTATGCACTTTGTGGGCTTCCTCCATCAGGTTACTCAGGAGGAGACCCACCAGTGCTGAATGGTACTCCAAATGAACCTTGTTGTCCACACTGCCTGTTTGGGCCTTGCATAATCCGTCGGCCACCTGTGTTCCTCACTGGGAGAGCTGTCCCATCCTTAGCCAATGACAGAAAGCGGTACAAACTTTACCAGCAATTCTGGAAGCTTTTGAAAGACCTGGGGTTGTGGGACCACCCAACATACCTGGCGAGGAAGGGATTGGTGACGCACCCATTGGACAGAAGAGAGATAATGCCAAAATGTGTACAAAATGTGAATGATCCAACCTTCGTATTAGAAAGTGTACTTATAATCTCTTTGCTACATAGGAAATCAGAAGCAGGTATCCAAATCCAGTGGGCATTCCTTACACTAACTACAGATCATCATTTTTGTAACAAGTTATTTAGTATTGTATGTGTTGCTGACCAGTACCTCTGACTCATAAATGTGTGCGTATATTGCTGCCTGTTCATTTGATTATCCCATTATGCACAGATAGCACGAGGGACATTCATCCATGCTATGGGAAAGTTGTGGAAATGAATGAACTGAATGGTTTCCAATACTGTTTTAGCTGAAATAGCTCAATCAATATAGAAAACATGTACATTTGCTTTCCTACAGTATTTCATGCAGATGAGAGATACGACTTTGCCAAGCCTTATCAATCCCATGTTTAGGCTTACAAAGGGCATCACTAGTAGCCTCCAGTCCATTCAAGACACACATTCACCAAGTTCCAAGTGTCTATGTGCAGGCTTCGAGGTTGTCCTCAGGCAGGTCATGGACCACCACAACGTAGAAGGATGTACATGTAGTTTAGTAGTCACACAAGTCCATCAAGTGCCAGCTGCAGCCACGGTTCAAGATCTGCAAGGAAAATGAGACGAAATTGATTTGCTTTCATAATGTACATAGATCATTGGCTGTCAGATGCAGATCTGACAAAGTAAATCTGTTGTTCGTACTGGTAGTTCTAAAAAGAACTGTTTTGAGATAAAGACAGGGATATCAATTCAGAAAATGAGACCTGTGGCTGACAAAAGACATCTGGGCATAAAAATAATGTGAATATAGTAAATCACCTACAGCCACAGAACTTCAGTTATCTTCTTCCTCGTCATCCCCACCATCCTCTGAACAAACATAGTCATCATCCTCACTGTCCACATAGTCTCCATCATACATAGCTGCATCATCTGGCAACACCATCTCATCATCATCTTCATCATCCTGAAGTATCCTAAAAAGTACTTGTCTTACAACAATTATTAGGCATCACTGATCGTCACATACTGTTGAGACGTGATGTTCCTGAGAACGTACATACTCCAGATGTTGTTTACAAAACGATACGTTTTCTTGACCAACACATTGTATGTGGAGTGATGGTCTGGTCGGCGAACATCTGTGTATTCGTGGTGACTTGTAGCCATCCTTTGACAGTTTTCATTCTGATTGATGTGGTTGCATAATCTCATCACACATACAGAACAAGCAGAACACTCACCCAATCCATCACAGCCAAGTTCATACGCATTTCAAATGTCTTGGTGTGGAAGTGAATTCTCTTTGGGAGGTAGGTGAGCAGTTGATGGTTAAACGACTCAACCCAGTAGGTATCCCGACACTGGAAGAACACAAATATGTACATTCACACGATATGTTGTTCATGTTACATACCAGATGGCACGAATCAGCGTTTTTGTAGATGAGGGTTTTTCGTAGTGCAGCCTCATATGCACTAATGGCTGCCGGCATAGTGAGAGGCTTCCTTTTTGGAACGTAACCTGGCTGTTGACAGGGACTCTCAGAAGAGCAACTTTGGTGATCACCCTGAATCACAGACAGGGATGCATATCACGTATGGAATGCACTAATGCACATAAAAGACACACATTCACATCACATACACAGACATACACACATGCACACCCACCCACTATGTAAATACAAACCTGAAAGTGCTTGCTGATGTTCATGATCATTGCACGTAGACGGACAGGGTTGCCACCACAGTTCCTCATGCACCAATACAAGTGCACCTTGGTGCACCTTGCTGAATAGCCAGATATTCCATTTTTAATCAATATGTCCAAAAAGTACATACCCTTATCAGAAAGTTCAGTGAACCACGTCCTATCCCTTGTACGGACCGTACCGGCACAGATATGACGCAACTGCTTCGCCACATTCTTAGTGCCTGCAATAACTCCAATCAATTCACCACTGAAAACCAATAGATACCTTACCATGCCAAGTGTCGTAGGAATTGACCATTCCGAGTTGTCGTACATACAGCTTTATAGTAGCCTGGTAGTCATGGGCTACCTCTGTGATGTTTAACCCTTTGTAAGAAAAAAAAAGTGAAATTGTTAAAAGTTTGGACACAAGAGCAAACCTCGGGCAATAACTTGAGGCAAGACTATCTTAGTGCATGCCACCTCCCTGGTCTGAGCAACTCTGTGCTGCTGTCTGGAAAGAGTGGAAATTCCAACAATCCTATGTGTACTGAAATGGACGATACGCTGATAAACATGGGCATTTAGAACTTATGTGCATACCTTCCAGCCAGACAAGGTACCGTTGAGTGGTATGCATTTGACGTTGAATCGTGACGTGCATCAGTTATAACCCACTATATTGTAAAAATATTAATTAACTTTTTTTTTGTGGCACTCTAACCTCTCCACTTTTAGCATGGTGAGGGCTTTCCTTCACACGTTCAACAGCAGCTTTCATGGACTCTTCTGCTACATCTGTCAACCACTTGCTGGTAAAGTTGGTTTAGATAAACTGAATGAACATGGATTAGAACAGGATGTAAAATAATATAAATCGATCATCTCAGCCCCCACCTGAACTGATGTATTTATGCTTCACTACACCCATACCAGCAAATAAAGCGAAATTCATGTACTGGCGAGGCAACATGCCAGCACAGGTGAAAGCATGGACCAGTCTGCAAAAAGAATCACATTTACATTGATATTACTAAATCCAAATAGTACTCTTACTTCTGATTAGCAAGGTAATGACCAGACAGCACTCTGGAACTAGCCCAGACACGTGACTGCTTGCAGTGTGGGCAAACAAACTGGACCCTAGCTACATGTCCCTTCTAAGTGAGTAGTAAATGAGTTTATACAGAGAATTGAACAGAATTACTTACGGTACTCATACCTTTATGAAAGAAGCTATAGTCCAAATTGAACAGAATTACTTACGGTACTCATACCTTTATGAAAGAAGCTATAGTCCAAGATGGGTTGGAGAGACAGCCACACTGCTGGACAAGGCCCGAACAAAGACTCTTGAAGGTCTTACGCTCGACCACAAAGAGGTCTTGGTCACTGGCATCTTCGTCTCCCGTATAGATTCCTAAGTAAGTTAGTAAACCCAATTTTGTATAACCGAACGTACATGTATGTATCCATCCAACTAACCTGCAGAATCCAACATCATTTCATTCCTAGAATAGGATGTTCTGCTATTTGAGGCCTGGACATTCTCGGGTTGTGTCAATACACGGTCCAGCAAAGTATTCAACACGCTGATAGTAGCGTTCCGCTTGCAACCGGGTGCAAGTAGTTGCTTCGCTGCCTCAAATCTACGCAGAAAAGTTTCCTTTTCCTCTTGAGAGGAAAAGGACCCTTGCAGATGCAGTCTAAACCTTCTTCTGGTGAAGAGGTCGCCATTATACGAACATGTGATCCAGTTTGTTAACTTAGTGTTATTAACTTCAGAAATGGTATTGTTGCATGAAATGGCATTCAAAACATGCATGCGTGCTTGAACTTGTACGCTGTAACTTTTGTTGCCAAGCCTCTAGCTCTATGTATAAGAAGCCACCATTTTTAATCTAAAACAGCCGCACGGCCGGTTGAAATTTTTGGATCCAAGCTCCTTTTATACGGCAACTCCTGCTTTAAGTCAACTGAGTACAATAACCGGGGTTATCAATGTTTGTTTTCGATTTGTCTTTCGTGGAGCTAGAGTGATTTGCGTTAAAAACCTATTGGCATTGATATCTAGCGTACTAATGATCGTATTTTGCCAATTTCAATACATGGAGTTGCGGTATGGATAAAAACAGGGCAGTAGGTGTACTGAAAATTTACGCTTCGATACAATGAAAGCGCCAAAGCTTGGGGACAGAGTACAGGCAACTGCAGCAGCGGTGATGGGCAAAAAGCAGGCAACACAGTGCTACGGGGCTAATGCAAAGGTCAAAAAGCTTTCAGGTGAAGTTATAGCTTCAGAGGGTAGTGGACGTGGGCGTAAATGGAGAGTATATGCTGGGACGATGTCAAAATCGGCGAATCCGTTCACAGTTGTAAGGTACTGGAGAATGCTGGGTCTGTTGAGGAGATTGAGGATGATGTAGTCATGGCTGAACATGATTCAGACGAAGATCTGCCGGCAGAAGAGCTAGCGGAGGCGGACCAGAAATAGAAGAAGGCGGGGGAACCATCATCAATCGACCCGTTAGTTGTCAAAGGCATCAAATGGACCATAGTCGATAATCTGGTCGATACTGGTTACATCCCCAAGCAACGTGCCCACATGCTATGGAACAGAACACAACAAGTGGATTCTGAGAGTAGTAGAAGGGAATTGGATTACTTTTTGTGGTCATTTCCAGACAAGGCAGTAGCAGAAGTTTTAGACTGTACTAGTAGCTCTATACTAGAATCAAAACCTTCAGCAATCCCTGTGAGTAAAGGAGAGCTGTTCAAGCTGCTAGGTTTTCTGCTTTCACTGACCAGAACAAGTTGTGATTTGTTCTCTACTCATGTACTCGTACCAATAAACGGTTCCTTTCAGTATTGCTTTTTGCTGTATCATTCATCACCCTGATGAAATATTCATTATATAGATGTAATACAAGTATAGTAACATGAACATTGTGCATAATGAGGCTAAGATTGCATTGCTTTTTTCTAGGTGTCCCTAACAGGTAACCACACTAAGGTCGTTGTGAATGTGCATGCGTCAATTATAATTCTCATAAGATAATTACAAATAATGACTATTTATATTTCATACGATCATGGATGCACCTTTTAGTGCAATTGTAATTATTAAACCTAGTTCTGAAGGCTCAAAAAGTAGTGCTGAAGTTTGATAACTGGAGTTACCAAATCTTGATCAATCTATTATTAAGTTAGTTCAACTGTGCCACGAAGATAGCACACACGCACACACACACACACACACCACACACGCAAACACGCACGTACACGAACATGCTGCATCCCACACTAGAAGTTGGCCACACTTCCAAGGGACAAATGAGGCCGCTTTCCATCTGAGTGAAAAATTTGGATACAACTTAAGTAAATGTGCCACGAAGATAGCACACACACCACACACATGCAAACATGCTCACACACACAACGCGCACGCACATATGCACACGCACACACTCTGATTACAAAGTATCGTACCGTATTCAACTATTGTAATAGTGAGCCAGATGAAACTACCAGTATTTAAACTGCCGTGAGCGAAGACATTTGTTATTGTCTCCCGTGGTTTGCTTTTATAAAGGTCAAATTCCTCCCAATGCCCCAGGGGGGGGGGGGGGGGGGGGGTCTCACGACATTTGACCAGTTATTATCCCCCAACCAGGGGCGGTTTGCTTTAATAAAGGTCAAATCCTAGACTTCGCTCCAGGAGAGGGTCTCACGTACAAATGATAGGCGCATGGTAAAAGAAACATTTCGGTTGGCAGTGTCACGCTCATGCACTAGGTGTGCGTATTCCTTGCGAGAACGTCGTTGTAAATGTGTCTTCTTGGTTTGCAGAGATGCCATGAGGGATGCACTTGTGTGTGCTCAAGAAGTGACATCAAAGCTGACCAGAGCCATTGATGCCAATGGCGAGATGGCAGAACAGGTTTATACTTCCAGAGGGAATGCCACACTGATCGTAACCCAAGCCTTTGAACAGCTCCACCAAACCATTGAGGAAAGGAAGAACACACTGTTGTCAGAGATGGAGGCCATTTCACTTTCCAAGACAACAGCTCTGACCCTCCAGAAGGAACAGTTGATGAAGATGCAAGATGAGATTGGTCGCTACACTGAGATGACCTCCCACATCCTCCAGACCCACACTGACCATGAGATGGTAGCACTTGGAGATCTGCTACCCACTGAACTGAAGGCCACACTGAAGAAGGTTGAGAATGTATCCCTCACTCCAAATCAGTCTAGTGACATACATGTGTCCCTCCTACACATTGATTCTCTTATTAAGCAACTCTCCATATTTGGTCATGTATGGGACTCACCTCCATCTCTATCACAAAGCACATGGTCTTCTGAGTCAGTGGCCAAGGTGAAGGAAAGGTATTGTGTTAAAGTGGAGAGCATGACCTCAAAGAGAGAGAGGTACCCATATGGAGGTCCACAGGTGAAGGCTGAGCTGTCACATGATGGAGCAGTTGTCCCAGGAGAGGTGGAGGACCATGGAGATGGTACCTACACCATCACCCTCACCCCTCAGACTGCTGGTCCTCACCAGCTCCTCATCACAATGGATGGTCAACATGTACAGAACAGTCCGTGTGACCTTGATGTGGGAACCAAGTACAGCACCTTATGTAATCCAGAGCAAGTTATCAAGTGTAGTGTTAGTCCACGTGGTATTGCCATCCATGATAGTGGAGACATCTATGTAGCCTGTTGGGGTGATAACTGTATTCGTGTGTTTGACCAAGCTGGCCAGCAAAAGAGAACCATAGGTAGCTTTGGGAGTGGTAATGGTCAGTTCGATTGGCCATGGGGCTTATTCATCAAGGGAGATGTTATGTATGTTGCTGATAGTTGGAATCATCGCATTCAGAAGTTGGCAACAGGAGGACAGTTCCTGCAAAAGTTTGGCCAACATGGACCAGGTCAGGGACAGTTTCACCATCCAGTATCAGTTATTGTTGACCAAAGAGATAGGTTGATTGTTTCTGATAGTCACAATCACAGGGTAGTAATATTGGATCAAGCTGGCACCTGGCTATTGACCATAAATGTTAATGTCCCTGGTGTCCAGAATCCATATTGTGTTGCCTTGGACCCTCAAGGGAACATCCATGTAGCAGCCATGGCTAATGGTTCTAACACCATCAAAGTCTTCACACCTGAGGGGACCCATGTCAGATCATATGGGGATGTAAATGGTCCATCTGGAATAGTGATTGATGAAGAAGGTTACAGTTTTGTTACTGAGTACGTAGGTGATTGTCTTTCCATCTTTGATTCACAAGGACACAAGGTCCACACAGTTGACAATCTCAATGGTCCTAGAGGTGTTATGCTAGATCCTAAGAGTGGTAGTGTATATGTAGCAAACACTTGTGCTAACACTGTATTGAAGTATTCTGTGTAGTGTGATGTGATGTTTTGTACAATTATTCCTCTAATAATATTTGAATACTTGATTGCAGTAAACACATCCACATGACCTGGTACCCTGCCCTTTTTATTGCTTTTGCCAAAGGCCATAATATTGGAACCACATGTGAATGGAATTCGGGAGGTGTGGCCATTTGATGGTCCTGGAACACCATTAGTTTTACCATTCCTCTTCCCCACTCCACTCCATACCTTTCAACGTTCCCCATTCCATCTCCTCTTCCCCACTACTTTCCTCCTCCCCACCCTGTAGGACTGCATGAACCAGACCCATAGGAAGAATCTCAACATTCAGAACATTACTGTACGCATGCCGGGAAAGAGGATGAACAGTACTGCTCGCATCCCCCTCGCTGCCACACCCTCTCTACCCCTCAAACATCCATCAGGTTTTGAGAATGAATCCGAAGGGGCTGGACGAGGAGAGCAGGGACTACCTGTCTCTTTACCTGCTGCTCCTCTTGGGCAACAGAAGTGAAGTGCGGGCCAAGTTCAAATTCTCCATCCTAAACAACAAGAAGGAAGAACGCAAGGCAATGAGTGAGAGAATGATACTGTGCATTCGTAGAATGTGTTTGTGTGATTCGAGTAAGTAATTGTTGCCACCTGTGTATATGTGTGTATATGTGTGTGTGTGTGTGTGTGTGTGTGCGTGCGTCTGTGTGTGTGTGTGTGTGTGCGTGTGTCTGTGTGCGTGTGTGTCTGTGTGTGCATGTGTGTCTGTGTGTGTGTGTACATGTGTCTGTGTGTGTGTGTGATTCACTTCCTTATGTTGCGTGTGTGTGTGTGTGTGTGCGTGTGTCTGTGTGTGTGTATTGATTCACTTCCTTATGTTGCGTGTGTGTGTGTGTGTGTGTGTGTGTGTGTGTGTGTGTGTGTGTGTGTGTGTGTGTGTTGATTCACTTCCTTATGTTGCATGTGTGTATGTATTTTGTGTAACTCATCAGAGCATCATGTTGTCCACTTTTTTTTCTCATTGGTGTAAGGACAGTCAAATGTGTATCTCATTAATCCATACGTGTATATCCTGCTGGCATTGATTATGACTTCTCAATACGTGTGTGCAGTGCTGGTTTTGTGTCAATGTGCACCAGTCAGTACCCACACTGGTCTATTGCATAGAAACACCCACGAAGTTGCGTAAATCACGTGTGCAAACAAAGTATGCTTTGATCATGCGTATTAAAAACTGCTCTTATCTCACATTGGCTTTATTGGATCATACAGTACAGTGGAAATCTATGGTGGAAATGTAGTCTCGTATCCAAACCGTCAATGACGTAAGGTTTATTACCCAGACCCACAATGACGTAAGCGTTTATCGCGGAGCTCAGGAGGCGGGGCTTTACTGATACAAATTATAAATCCTGCCACGTGCTAACAATACAATTTATCGGAAGTGGTGGGTAATAGCAGAGATAATATATAGAGGGATTGGAAACAAGGCTTATCAACACTAATTAACGCGGGCAGAGCAGGAATGAAGCCATATAACAGTGATGCTGCCAGCCACACACACATTCTACCAGAGGATTCTACTTGTACATGTAAATGTTATACAAGTTGTTTTCTTAGTCCTTTTGATTTTTGGGTCAGTTTCTTTTCCTGCTTCTTATAAATTTCCATCCAGGCACTTGTTAGACTGAACCCTCATTGCTATACATGTAGCTGCATGGGTACTTTGAGACGTAACATAGCACAACAAGGGGAGACGAGGAAGTTAAGACCCAAAGTGGAGGCAATGGTATTTTTGATAGCCTCATGCCCAGCTGAACAACTGACAGAACTGGTCCACTTAGAAAGGAAGATACTGGTAAGGATATCAACCATGAAGGTGTCATGTGAATCTGTTCTGAAGGAGTTGTTAGGGGCGATGACAGTAAAATGCCATGTGGCATATTTACCACTAGCGTTGCATTTGGAAATGATACAAGAAGGGCCCGTTTTTTCCTTTCGCTCCTCATTTTTGCGAGGGTCGCTTAATCTAAATCGTCTGCCCATCGCAGATGGTCACCTTTGAAAAGGCACACAGGACACACCAAATGGTCAATCTCAATAAAACGGCACGCATGCAATACGCCAACCTATCTACATAAGAAATCCACTACTTAAAATTGGCTCTTTTGCTTTAAAAAGGCGGCAAAGGTACACAAACTAGACCTATCCAAACTCGCACAACGAAGCTTTGGAACGACGCAACGCTATGATTCCTCTTCCATACAATACTATACTGCGAGATCACTCAGTTTTTGACAAAATAAGCGATATTGGTCACTCAGGGAAGGGAATGGAGGTACACAAAGATAGAATATGTCAAAATGGCGTACAAAATGATTATCGCGCATCAGATGCAACACTACACCAAGTAATTAGCACAGCAATGCTCTTAACTGTCCAAACTATGATTTTGACTACTAAAAAAGTACAGTTGTCGCGCAAAAAGTGACCACTTTACCATTTTTTGCTGAATAAGTCCCCCATCAAGCCTCTAACAAAGGTGTGACTCACACTAGCCAGCATTGCCCGCGCTACTGTATGGCGCACGTGACCTGTTTCCAATCCCTCTATATATTATCTCTGGTAATAGATTATGGCATCGATGTTGGATCCTAGCGCTGGAGTCTCAAACGAACAAGAAGATTTAAATACAAGGTGAGCAGATAGCTACCCTGGGGAGCGGGCCCAGTGACGTTCAACAATTATGTGTGGTCATATGTAGACCGCTTTCCACCTATTTGTTCTTTGTCATCTCCATTGTAATGAAAAGGAAAGCACGTATGGTAATCACCTCTGAAATACGATGCCCTTATGGAAACGGGTCACGTGCGCCATACGCGAACAATCCGACCCGGTCAATATATGATTTCTGCGAGGATTTCTGACCCAGTGAAGTAAAAAGCACTTAAACCACTCAATATAGAATATCATTGGAATGTAGTTTCAACTTGTACTGATAGCCTGCTTTATCGTTTTGTGATCTACGCGTGCTCTTTGGGCGAGTTTTAAAACGTTTTTGTTAAAGAAAGTTATTTGTCAGTCAGTAATTTCTCAGCTATAGCGCTACGAAACGCGGTGTGGTAAATGGTATAAGATGTACAGTGGCGTAGGTTTATGTTTGGCTCTGTAGAATCTTTACTGTGCATTTGCTCACTTTGTCCGACAGTTCAGTATAACCAGCTTTGCCTTGTTGGTCAAAGATTGGAAAGTGGCGTGACGGTATGTTTCTCAACTGAACACGCGTGCTTTATAACATATCCCTTTTCAAAGGGAATGGGTAATGGTAAAAGTAAAACTTTGGTTGGCGCGTCACCGAAAGCACGAGAAGCTCCTGCGCAGCGTCACGCTCGTGCACTGGGTGTACGTATTCCTTGCGAGAACGTCGTTGTGAATGTGTCTTCCTGGTTTGTGATACTGTTTTGTCTGGTCTCTGGATGTAGAACCTAAGGCCTATCCTGCACACCAGCATTGGCTGCCGCTGTAGCACCCCCTGCACGAAGGCTATGCATACCAAACAATGCAGGGTCAAACCCAAGCTTTTCTATCTTATCCCTTAGCCTAGAGTAACTGAGGCCACCAGCGTTTATGCAAACTCTCTCCTTCCTCTGACCTTACTTTTACTCGAATCCAATCTAACTTCCCCATACAAAAAGATCTTTCCATGATGCTCACAGGGGACGTTACTGACCCAAATTGTGCAATGACTAAGGATGCACTTTCCCAGTATTAGTCCGTATTACTGGACTGCACATTAATCACTATGCCTTCAGCATTGAAGGTGAAATCAGAACATTTGCATGAGCTTTATTAGCTCATTGCAACAAATGCCACCAAACAGATAGCCAGCAACCTGACTTGAGACAAAAGTGGCTCTGGCTAGCAGCCTCCACCATGGCCCAGTGGCCTCCACCATGGCCCAGTGACCTCCGCCATGGTCCAGTGACCTCCACCATGGTCCAGTGACCTCCGCCATGGCCCAGTGGCCTCCACCATGGCCCAGTGACCTCCGCCATGGTACAGTGGCCTCCACCATGGCCCAGTGGCCTCCACCATGGTCCAGTGGCCTCCACCATGGTTCAGTGGCCTCCACCATGGCCCAGTGGCCTCCACCATGGCCCAATGGCCTTCACCGTGGCTTCTAGTATATGCGCTGTCACAGGTTCCTTCTGAACCTTGGGCTTAGCCAAAGGGCAACCCACAGTCTAAAGCTGAAATAAAGACCACCCAGAGGTCAAAAGGAAACAATTGCAGCTAGTATTTTTTGTGTTTTTTGTTAGTTTTTTTTTTCGCGTCTATTGTGTGAGTGTTCTATTGGCATTGGACCTGAAGGAGCATATATGTAATAGTCACATAAGATGGTTTGTAGTTGACATATGGATTCATGTGCTGATGGCCGCTGTTGCCTAGCGATAATCGGGCTCATCTCGAATCCCTTGAAATATTATCTCTGGTTAAGATATTAATTAATCTAGTTACATAAAGGGTACAATGTATCACAGTAACATCGTTTTAATATTACAACCTACAGGTGCTGTTACTGTGCATTTGCACACTTTGTCCGACAGCTACGCCGGTTTTGTGCTAGCTACGATAGTATAACCAGCTTTGCCTTGTTGGTCAAATATTGGAAAGTGGCATGACGGTATGTTTTTCAACTAAAAACGTGTGCTTTATAACATATCCCTTTTCAAAGGGAATGGGTAAAAGTAACATTTCGGTTGGCATGTCACCGAAAGCATGAGAAGCTCCTGCGCAGCGTCACGCTCGTGCACTGGGTGTACATATTCCTTGCGAGAACGTCGTTGTAAATGTGTCTTCCTGGTTTGCAGAGATGCCATGAGGGATGCACTTGTGTGTGCTCAAGAAGTGACCTCAAAGCTGACCACAGCCATTGAAGCCAATGGCAAGATGGCAGAACAGGTTTATACTTCCATAGGGAATGCCACACTAATCATAACCCGAGCCTTTGAACAGCTCCACCAAACCAGTGTTTTGTCTGGTCTCTGGATTTAGAACCTAAAGCCTATCCTGCATGCACACCAACTTTGGCTGCCGCTGTGGCACACCCTGCACAAAGGCTATTCATACCAAACAATGCAGGGTGAAACCCAAGCTTTGCTCTCTTAACCAGCAATAGCCCCTTAGCCTAGAGTAACTGAGGCCACCAGCTTTATGCAAACTCTATCATTCCTTTGTCCTTACTTTTGCCCAAAACAGCATTCCAAGGGATGCCCAATCTACCTTTAGCTTTATTAACTCATTGCAACAAAAAACCCAGCAAATGCAGACAGCCAGCAACCTGACGTAAGACAAAGGTGGCTCTGGCCAGTGGTTCCACCATGGCCCAGTGACCTCCACCATGGTCCAGTGACCTCCACCATGGTCCAGTGACCTCCACCATGACCCAGTGGCCTCCACCATGGCCCAGTGGCCTCCACCATGGCCCAGTGGCCTCCACCATGGCCCAGTGGCCTCCACCATGGCCCAGTGGCCTCCACCATGGCCCAGTGACCTCCACCATAGTCCAGTGGCCTCCACCATGGCCCAGTGGCCTCCACCATGGCCCAGTGACCTCCACCATGGTCCAGTGACCTCCACCATGGCCCAGTGACCTCCACCATGGTCCAGTGGCCTCCATCATGGTCCAGTGACCTCCACCATGACCTAGTGGCCTCCACCATGGTCCAGTGGCCTCCACCATGGTCCAGTGGCCTCCACCATGGTCCAGTGGCCTCCACCATGGTCCAGTGGCCTCCACCATGGTCCAGTGGCCTCCATGCACCATGGTCCAGTGGCCTCCACCATGGTCAAGTGACCTCCACCATTGGACTTGAAGGTGCATATGTGTAAAAGCCACAGAAGATGGTTTGTAGTTGACATATAGATTCAGGTGCTGATGACTGCTGTTACCTTGCGGCTCATCTCCAATCCCTTGAAATATTATCTCTGGTTAGGATATTAATTAATCTAGTGACATAAAGCGTACAATGTATCACAGTATTATCATTTTAATATTACAACCTACAGGTGCTGAGTCTAAAATCGTGTCTAAAGTAGTAGGTGGTCTTACAGTCTAGATTTTTGAGGATTGACTCCATGCTGTTCTTTTATTCCTGCCCTTTGTTTTCCTACTCCTTTCCTCCCCTTGTTTTCTTTGACTGTGGTCTGCATTAATTGTTCTGTATTCCGCTTCCACAATCTTCCACCCTCAATCTATTTGGCCTTTTGCTGTTGGTTGATAGTCGCGAACCATGACTCTGTTACTTTGTACTGTATGTTGTAATTCTGCTGAACTGGTCCTTATTTGTTGGGTTTAGGACTATGCCTTGAAGTCTAGGTTGCAACAAGTATAGGCGACTCTTCAGGTTCCTTCTAATCATGAGATTAATCTTTCATTACGTGCATGGCTATATGGGACTGCACATGCCTTCCAAATTCTCTCCTTCTGCAGCTTCCAGCCTTTTCTTCCTTAGCTTCATGTCTTTGGCTAGCCTGTTCCTCTCCTGAAGTGTTAGGCCATTTCAAGTAAAGTATTAGCATCTTTTCATCTTTCTCTATGGCCAAGATGATTTGGTCTTTTGTTAGTAGTCTCTCTCCTGTTTATGTTTTGAAGCCAGTAGGGAGTAAATGTATGTGTATAAACGTGTGTTGATAAATGACGCTTCCCTTCATTTACCTCTATCCCATGGACTCTCTTCCCCTTTTCTATGCTATGGTATAGTCTACAAGTAGATCCAAAATTTTCAAGCATGATGGCTGTTAGTGAAATAGTGATGGGCCCTGGAAAGTACCATTGAAATTTACACACTTTACTTATACCTACAGTATTGCTAACATATCTATAGGAGGAATTTAAATTTATCATGCTTCTTTATTTAATGCACCTCCACTATAGTGCTCAGCTGACATGTTGGCAGTGTTCCAAGCTGTACAGAGAACCCAGAATTCTTCCATGTCATCACTCTTTCTGTGGGCAGTGTCTACATACGGAGATAGAGAGGTCTGGGACCAAGCAGATCACAGAGTGTCCTACCTGTCAGAGAAGTATCACCATACCAGAGGGTGGAGTCAATGCTATACCTCAGAACCTCCATCTTGGCTTTGAAGTGGAGGTGGCTGGGTACATGTCCAAGATTGGCAGTGATGGTGAAAAGTCATGTGATGCCTGCACACGTGGAAGCACTGGGCCTGCAGTGGTGTTCTGTTGCACATGTATTGAGCTGCTGTGTGCCTCCTGCTATGAGCACCATAAATTCAGCCAAAAACTATCCAATCACTTGATCGTTAGATTAGACAAAGAGTCACTGAAACTACTTCCATCCATAATGAAACCAACTCAACATCTCTGTTTCCGTGCTCTAGAAGTGACCTCAAAGCTGACCACAGCCATTGATGCCAATGGCAAGATGGCAGAACAGGTTTATACTTCCAGAGGGAATGCCACACTGATCATTACCCAAGCCTTTGAACAGCTCCACCAAACTATTGAGGAAAGGAAGAAAACATTATTGTCAGAGATGGAGGCCATTTCACTTTCCAAGACAACAGCTCTGACCCTCCAGAAAGAACAGTTGATGAAGATGCAAGATGAGATTGGTCGCTACACTGAGATGACCTCCCACATCCTCCAGACCTACACTGACCATGAGATGGCAGCACTTGGAGATCTGCTACCCACTGAACTGAAGGCCACACTGAAGAAAGTTGAGAATGTATCCCTCACTCCAAATCAGTCTAGTGATATACATGTGCCCCTCCTACACATCGATTCTCTTATTAAGCAACTCTCCATTTTTGGTGATGTAATGGACTCATCTCCATCTCCATCACAGAGCACATGGTCTTCTGAGTCAGTGGCCAAGGTGAAAGAAAGGTATTGTGTTAAAGTGGAGAGCATGACCTCAAAGGGAGAGAGGTACCCATATGGAGGTCTACAGGTGAAGGCTGAGCTATCACATGATGGAGCAGTTGTCCCAGGAGAGGTGGAGGACCATGGGGATGGTACCTACACCATCATCCTCACCCCTCAGACTGCTGGTCCTCACCAGCTCCTCATCACTATGGATGGTCAACATGTACAGAACAGTCCTTGTGACCTTGATGTGGGAACCAAGTACAGCACCTTATGTAATCCAGAGCAAATTATCAAGTGTAGTGGTAGTCCATATGGTATTGCCATTCATGACAATGGAGACATCTATGTAACCTGTTGGGATGACTACTGTATTCGTGTGTTTGATCAAGCTGGCCAGAAGAAGAGAACCATAGGTAGCCGTGGGAGTGGTGATGGTCTGTACTCTAGGCCATGTGGCTTATTCATCAAGGGAGATGTGATGTATGTTGCTGATAGTAGCAATGGTAGCATTCACAAGTTGACAACTGGAGGACAGTTCCTGGCCAATGTGCATCAGGTCATGGACTGTTTCAGTATCCAGTATCAGTTATTGTAGTTTCGATAACATGGTAGTAATATTGGATCAAGTTGGCACCCGGCTATTGACCATAAATGGTAATGTTATTGTTGGCCATTTTTGGAATCCAAATGGTCTTGCCTTGGACCCTCAAGGGAACATCCATGTTGCAGTCTCGGGTTCTAACACAATCAAAGTCTTCACACCTGAGGGGACCTATGTCAGATCATATGGGAATGTAAAGGGTCCATCTGGAATAGTGATTGATGAAGAAGGTTACAGTCTTTTTAATGAGCCCAGACTTGATTGTCTTTCCATCTTTGATTCACAAGGACACAAGGTCCACACAGTTGGCAATCTCAATGGTCCTAGAGGTGTTATGCTAGATCCTAAGAGTGGTAGTGTGTATATAGCAAACACTGGTGCTAACACTGTATTGAAATATTCTGTGTAGTGTGATGTGATGTTTTGTACAATTATTTCTCTAATTATATATGTTAATATTTGAATACTTGAGTGCAGTAAACGCATCCACATGACTTGTTACCTGGCCCCCTTTTATTGCCTTTGTCAATGGCCATAATATTGGAACCACATGTGATGGGAATTCTGGAGGTGTGGCCATTTGATGGTCATGAAACACCATTAGTTTTACCATTCCTCTTCCCCACTCCACTCCATCCCCTCCTCTTCCCCACTCCTTTTCTCCTCCCCACCCTGTAGGACTACATGAACCAGACCCATGGGAAGAGTCTCAACATTCAGAACATCACTGTACGCATGCCGGGAAAGAGAATGAACAGTACTGCTCGCATCCCCCACGCTGCCACACCCTCTCTCCCCCTCAAACATCCATCAGGTTTTGAGGATGAATCTGAAGGGGCTGGACGAGGAGAGCAAGGACTACCTGTCTCATTACCTGCTGCTCCTCTCGGGCAACAAAAGTGAAGTGCGGGCCAAGTTCAAATTCTCCATCCTAAACAACAAGAAGGAAGAACGCAAGGCAATGGATGAGAGAATGATACTGTGCATTCGTAGAATGTATTTGTGTGATTCGAGTAAGTAATTGTTGCCACCTCCTGTGGTGAGGGTGTGTGTGTGTGTGTGTGTGTGTGTATGGACATTCGTGCTATGCATATATTTGTTGTTACCTGTCACTTGCTCCTGCATGCAGAGCGTATCGCTTTGTAAGGATTCAAGAAATTCATCAGACGAGAAGCCAATGTACTTCTTCCCGATGACAAGTTCACGCTGTACTGTGAGGTGAGTAGCCACAACTCATGGCCTGATGTGTTCATTACTCTTTATGCCTCATTTGTACACACATGTGCACACACCCAACACACACACACACATGCACATACACACATGCACACACACATGAACACACACATTCACAATACACACATGCACACATACATTTGCACACACATGATCCCTCCCCCCAATTACATTTAAATTTAACACTGAACCAAAATGAGTAGCGAATAACCTATATATAAGACCGTTTCATGATAGGGGCCATGTGAGACTGAAATGAGCAGCGTGTACGTACACACTCTAGGGCCAAACTATAATACTCATACCATCCAATAAAATCACAGTGGGGGGGGGGGGCAGATTCTGCGGAGGGGGGACAGAATCCGCTAACAGAACGTGTCCCCCCGGACAGAATCCGCTAGCAGATTCTGTCCGGGGGGACAATATCCGCTAGCAGATTCTGTCCGGGGGGACAGTTTATTTTGGGGGGGGGGGGGGGGGCCCGCTATGACACGGGCACGTTTGTGTTCAATCTGTAAACCATGATAATCAAATCATCGATCGAGTGTTGCCGCGGGGAATTAACCACTATACTGATGCAGCGGCCACTTCATTCTTTTTTGGAAGAGGTTCCACCGTCGATACTCCCGCTGCTGTCTGCATGACTGAAGGACGTCATGTACTCAGGCCCGTAGGCTGGGGGGGGGGGGGGGGGGGGGGGGGTCGGTGGGTTCGGTCGAACCCCCCCGCCCGTCCAAGCTAGTTCCGCTTGCCCAAGCTGGTTCCGCCTGCCCAGTTTGGTCCCGCTTGCCGTAGCTAGTTCCGCTTCTTTCCGTTTACCATGAATTAGAATTATTCTTTGCCAATGAATTAATTAATTATTCTACATGCATGACGTTATACAAATGAAAATTAGCGAGCGTGAGGTAATATACTGATAAATGGGGCCAGTGGCGGCGGGAGGGGGGGGGCAGGGGGGGGCAATTGCCCCCGGGCGCCGGGACAAGGGGGGCGCCTGCTAAGGCCAATAAAAAAAGGCTAGGCCTACTAAACAAAGGGAAAACAATGATTCCATACAAGTTTAACTTAAGCTTGATCATGACAGGTAGACCTACATGTAAGCCTAAGTATGCCTGTAGGCTACTATAAGCGCAAACCTAAGTGACGTCATATTGGAGAACGTGACGCACGTGGCAAGTATGCATGACGTCACTTCTTCTAACCACGCCACGCCAACCGCTGACCCTAATTAGGCCCTAACACAGTTGTTTACAAGTTGTTGTAAAAAACTCTCCGCATAATGAGCAGCACAGGAAAACTGAGTGGAGCGCAGCGCCGAAAGCGAAAAGCAAAGGCAGCTGAAGAAGCACGCAAGTCTAGCAAGTTATTAGCTGCATTTTTAAAGGTTGACAAAGAAGCAGAGCACGATGATCTTGGTTCAAAAAGTGCTAATGAGGAAAGTGAGGCAAATAGAATGGAAAGTGAAGTCACCAGTGACAATATTAATGATAGTGATGAAACCAGTGATGAGAGTGAGGTAGTGGCAGGGCAAGAAGATCCAAAACCAGGCCCGTCTCAACTGATTTACCATAATAATCCCATAATTACTTTCGGGGATATTGGATTCATGAGTTTCACAGCAGCTGCAAGACCATGCATTGATGATGCTACAAAGGAACTCCTGGTAAAAACTGGCCCTGATGCATTTCGAAATGAAGATGCAACTCTGCCTAGAACACTGTCTGGTACTAAGGCTGTGGCAAGAGGAATGACCAAAAACTGGTGGCAAGCTGTGAGAGATCCTTCAGTAAGCTGAAGATAATCAAAACCTATCTGAGGTCTACTATGGCACAAGAACGGTTGGGTAATCTTGCAATTCTTTCAATAGAGAAAGAAGTATTCAACAGTGTTGACTTTGATCAGATTATCGACCAATTCGCTGCCAGCTTTTAAATTAATGACTAATCTAAAAATAAATCATTTCTTTCAATCACATGTATGACCATAGACTAAATTAGTTTACTTGCACTGATATGAAGAATACTGTTAATATAACTATAATCTAGAGCTGCACTAGACCGTAATTTTGCCTTAATTTTGTCAAAGTTCTGCGTTTATCTAAGATTTGAAATACTAAAACAAAACAAAAGAAATTTAGGCCTAGGCCTAATGATCATATGATAGCCAAGCCTCGACTTCAAAGTGTTAATACCGCAAATACCGCTATAGGTTATCTCCACTGTCGGGACCTCCACAATTAAGGATAGCAATTAAGACTGCACGGATGCGGGGGGGGGGGGGGGGGGGGGGGGGGGGGGCGCCATATCATAATCTGCCCCCGGGCGCCAGAGACCCTCGCGCCGCCACTGAATGCCCATGGCCCGTAACAAACTGCAGTCGGAGTGGCGGATCCGGGGCACTTCAAGTACATGCCGGTATATGGTTCATTAATGATACTTTGCAAAGTATAGGTCCGACTTGAGCCAGACGCCCAGACCTACTTCGATATTGAACTGCACAACGGCCAACAGATTAATTTACAATGGCGTTGTGCCGTTCAAATACGAAGTAGGTCTGGCTTTCGAGTTAACTTTCCTGATCTATCCGTAGATAAGAAAGTTAGACTAAGTCTTGTTAACTCGCAAGCCAGATACGCTTGCTTCCACTGAAACTTTCTGTAGTCTAGACTCTGAAAGCAAAAAAGTAATTCTTGTCATTTTTACTATCTGTTTTTGGCATGTTTCTACGCAATTATACGATGTTTTGTGCATGACTTCAACATTGTAAAAGTTGCAAAGCTACTGGGGCTCTGCCCCAGACCCCGATGGGGGAGCTTACAGCGCTCCCCCATACTCCATGCAGGGAAGGCCCCTCCCCCGCTAGTTAGTTCCACCTACATTGTTTCCCGAACCCCCCCCCCCCCCCCCCCCCCCCCCCCCCATCTCCCGACCAGCCTACGGGCCTGTGTACGATTCCATTTCGAGAGAGTTGCGCTCACCGCTTCGTCCAAAAGTCTTCGCCGATGGTCACTTCTGCTTCATGTTGTAAGCTTTCGTATGATGCATGGTCCAGCTGTCTAAGATAGTGTGTCAGGGCCATTAGCACTCGGACTAGTCTTGAGGAAGTCGGTTACGCCTTCTCTACTATTAGGATGCGGAGATCCTCTGAAACTTCTGCCCATCCATCGCTTTTCCTTTTCGAGCTCAGCGAGCTTTGTGCCTGGCGTTTCAAATCGCTCCTTCAATGCCTTCTTAGTGTCTTCGTAGCTAGCTCGCGTGGCCTCGGGCAAACGCTGGGACGCAAGTTGTGCCCCGCCCAATAAGACGCACCTTGAACTACGCTGGTTTCTTCGTGTACTCATTAACCTCCTGACACTTTCGAAATGATACCCGTCACCCGTATAACACCAACGGTCTAGCTGCCGTTGACGCTCATGTAACCTCTGATCATAGCCGAACAACTGCAGTACAGCACAAATCAGTGACAGTGTTATATAGATACAGTATATCCGTAATCTACCATGAGTCCATCAGGGTACCTCCGGACACTTACATTAATATTAAATTGTATCTAGCATGCAAATGTGTATCGGTCCGCGTCTAATTTTGGCCGGACCAAAATTAGCAACCGGAAATGGTCCGGCCGGACCGAAATATATCGCATATTTTGGTCCCACGTGTCATATTTTGGTTCCATTCAAGTGTGAAGTGTCCATCGTGGTACATGTCTGGCGAATCTGAGTCAGAACATGATCTACTTGAGCAAGCGTATGACTACAAAGTTAATGGGAGGTATCCTGAAGGATGTACGTTGAACAAAAAGACATATCCAGAATTGCCCCATACATTGGAGGACATTCATAAAAAAATTCCAAATTGAATTCTATAGCATTATACCATATAGCGGAACTTTTTTACTTTCCACTATAAAAATTTGAGTTTCAGAATGTAATGGATTATGAAGTTAAAATCAAGATATGTTCTTTAATTACTCCATAGTTGACGTAATTTTTGGGGGGTCGATTAACTAACTATAAAACTATTTATGTGCAATTATAGCTCTCACCAATAAATGGGACAGTTTCCGCGAAAATTGCCCCACGGTTAAAATGTTATAAAAATGCATCACGTTTGAATCACTATAACTTTCCAACGGATAACGCTATCGACTTCCTATGTTCAACAATTCATAGTGAAATGGCGTAGTATGAAGTGTTGAAAATAGGAAGTCGATAGCGTTATCCCTTGGGAAGTTATAGCGATTCATACGCGATGCATTTTTATAACATTTTAACCGTGGGGCAATTTTCGCGGAAACTGTCCCAAATTATATAAATAACCTGTCTTGAATGACCGGCTGACTTTCGATGTTAGTGTGATTGAAATACTAACCCTGGTAGGCAAGCGCGAAGTAAGACACCACTTTATTATCTCAAATGGACCACGACACTAATACCTGCATACTACGGCAGTGGCCGGCGTCAGCGAGGGGGGGTGATTCAGGCCAGGCGCCCTTTCATTGTTTGGCATAGGGCCTACTCTATTTAAATACGTTATTACCGGTTAGAATTTTTGCCGAGGAGGGTGAGGCACCCGGAGCACCCTCTCTGGGATACGTTAGCTTCGGCTATATATACTTGTAACCGTTAATTATTAACGATAACGTAACGTATTTGCTGTGTGCCAAACACGGACCTGAAGCGGACAGCACCCCCCCCCCCCCCTCCCCCAAGGGCGTAGACAAGTTTTTAAGGGTGGGGGTTTAGACCCGCGATACGACAGCGGGGGGGGGGGGGGGGGGTGGTCCGCTTCAGGCCCGATACGAAAAGCGGGGGGGGGGGGGGGGGGGGGGGGGGGGTGCGTGGGTGTGTGCTGTACACTTCAGGTACAATACGAAAGGCGGGAGGGTTGCGTAGCAGAAGAGGGGGAGGTACCTTACAATCTATTGAATATAGCGCGCTTTACAATTGATTATTAACGACTTCAGAAATTTTAATAACTCAAGTGCAAAAATTTTTTCATAGGGCCTGACCTTGAAGCACCCCCTTCGCAGAAATCCTGGATACGCCACTGATAGTGGAGTATGCTATGTCTCCGCAAACAACTATGTGCATGCACGTAACATTTGCTCCTCGAATACAAAGTCCTAAATCAAAATGTCTCTACTCCTCAATGATGTAACTTTGTTTATCAACTGTATACAGTGCACCGCCCCACATCAGAAATAGGGATAGATGTAGATATCAATCATTTTAGACTTCATTTCACTTCCAAATGCACCAACTGATACACAAAAGTCCACAAGTAATAATCAAGGATCAACAATGACTACTGCATAGCATCATGTCATTATCATCCAGTTAGAATAATTGCCATCTTCTTGAAATGGATTTCATTTCATCCTATTTAAAAGAGACCAGTGAATCAAACAGTTGATGGTGTACCAACGCAATGTACTATTCGTAGCTTGGTGGATGTTATAGTGGAAGAGGTAAGACCAAAACCAACATCTTAGCAACAAATAAAAACTCTGCACAATCATATAGCAGATGAAATATCACACTGCTGCCTGCTACCAATTCCATAGATGCAGGAACTAAAGAAGGTTAACCCCACCAAATCCTCTAGCTCTGTGTAGAATTTGTATCAGAAATGCCCTGCGTGTGAGTGTGTATGTGTGTGTGTGTGCGTGTGTGTGTTTGTGTGCGTGTGTGTTGTATGTGTGTGTAACAACACGATGTCAGTGTGGGTTAAATTTGCAAGCATACTGGATTCGGCTACAACAGCTAGGAATAGCTCAACACCCACATGTCAACCTCAATGCATGGGCATCAAAAGCTTGTATGATACCCAGCGGTCAAAATAAGTACCTGTGTGTGTGTGCATGTGTGTATGTGTTAAATCACAAAGTCAGTGTGGGTTCAATTTACAAGCATACTGGATTTGGCATACACATACAACAGCTAGGAATAGCTTAACCAGGCACTGCTTATCTCAATCTACCCACAGGTCAACCTCCATATATGGGCATCAAATGATACCCAACAAGTCAACAGAACATGTGTGTGCATTGTGTGCGTGTAACAACACGATGCCAGTGTGGGTTAAATTTGCAAGCATACTGGATTTGGCTACAACAGCTAGGAATAGCTCAACACCCACACCATACATGGGCATCAATAGCTTGTGTGATACCCAACAGGTCAAAATAAGTACCTGTGTGTGTGTGTGTGTGTGTGTGTGTGTGTGTGTGTGTGTGTGTGTGTGTGTGTGTGTGTGTGTGTGTGTGTGCATGTGTGTGCGTGTTAAATCACAAAGTCAGTGTGGGTTCAATTTGCAAGTGTACTGGATATGGCTGGGAATAGACATCAATCTACCCACAGTGTACACAGTTCAACAGACAGGTCAAAATAAAATAACAGTACCTGTGTGTGTGTGTGTGTGTGTGTGTGTGTGTGTGTGTGTGTGTGTGTGTGTGTGTGTGTGTGTGTGTGTTTGTGTGTGTGTGTGTGTGTGTGTGTGTGTGTGTGTGTGTGTGTGTGTGTGTGTGTGTGTGTGCGCGCGCGTATGTATGCATACTGGATTTGGCATACAACAGCTAACCAGGCACTGCTTGATCTCAATCAATCTACCCACAGTTTACCAGGTCAACCTCCATGTCTGGGCATCAAAAGAGCTTGGGGTGTGTGTGTGGGGTGTGTGTGTGTGTGTGTGTGGGTGTGTGGGTGTGGGTGTTAAATAACAGTACCTGTGTGTGTGTGTGTGTGTGTGTGTGTGTGTGTGCGCGCGCGTGTGTGTGTGTGCACATGCGTGTGTTCATGTGTGTGTGCGTGTTAAATCACAAAGTCAGTGTGGGTTCAATTTGCAAGTGTAGTGATATGGCATACGGAAAAGCTTAACCAGAAACTGCTATCTAGATCAATCTACCCACAGTGTGTACACAGTTCAACTGACAGGTCAAAATAAAATAACAGTACCTGTGTGTGTGTGTGTGTGTGTGTGTGTGTGTGTGTGTGTGTGTGTGTGTGTGTGTGTGTGTGTGTGTGTGTGTGTGTGTGTGTGTGTGTGTGTGTGTGTGTGTGTGTGTGTGTGTGCATATACTGGATTTGGCATACAACAGCTAACCAGGCACTGCTTGATCTCAATCGATCTACCTACCCACAGTTTACCAGGTCAACCTCCATGTCTGGGCATCAAAAGAGCTTGGGGGGGGGGGGGGGGGGGGGGGGTGTACTAACCTTACACAGATCAATCCCCCTCAATGGAAACATATCATGCATCACCAGTCGATCCCCATCAGAGAGGTGGGCATCTATAAAAATGCAATACATACATTATCAGAGAGTGTGTGCTAACACATACACGTGTACTAACCTTAACCTTAAACAGATCAATCCCCCTCAATGGGAACACATCAAGCATCGCAAGTTGATCCCCATCGGAGAGGTGGGCATCTATAAGAATTAAACGCATACATCATCTGAGGGTGTGTGCTAACACAACAGAACAAATCATCAATGGGAACACATCATGCATCACCAGTCATCCCCATCGGAGAGGTGGGCATCTATAAGAATGCAATACATATGGGTGTGTGTGCTAAAACATACATGTGTACTGACACACACGTATACACGTGTGCAGCTCTCTTGCATCTGTGACAAAAAAAGGCAGCTCCAATATCACCATCAACGGAATATAGGCGGGAGGCTAGTCGGGCTAAGAAGCCCGACTAGGGGGAGGGGTAGGGACTTCTTTATTAGTACAGTAGAGAGTTGACTGTATCGCACATGGTGATCACTACCTATACCTAACGTACCCTATCGGAAACAAAGTATTAACAGCTGACTTGTTACAGTGGACTTTGACTTGATAAACGCAGCTAAACTTATAAAATGACGTAAACGAGATATAGTAAACGAGATATACGGTAAGCTGCATGAAAAAATAAATCGTGACTGTCACTCACTGAGATTTTCACTCGATAGTGGCGATTGGTGCTAATAATGCATTGAGTGCCTTTCACTCGATTAAAATTTCACTCGTTTAGGTTTGAGTGACAAAGAGTGAACATCGCTCTTTTATTTTTGCAGTGTGCACAAGCTAAACTGCTCTCAATAGACCCAGTTGGATGCAGTGTCCCAACTGCACAATAGAGAAGTATGCATGATATTAGTATCAATCATCACTTCATGTACATGTGTACATAGAAATTGTGTTTATAGTCATGTGTAATTCGTGTATTATTCAGTGAAGATTTGCATCAGTCATTAGTGTACATGACCATGTGTGTGTGTGTGTGTTTGTGTGTGCATGTGCGCATGTGTGTGTGTTTGTGTGTGTGCATGTGTGTGTCTCTCTCTACTGGCACAATACTTGTGGGACGGCAAAGCAAATGCTATAAGGTTTCTTTTTCTCATTAGACATTCAAGTGCACATGCAAGCATATGCATGTGAGTATGTGTGTGTAGTGTGTGTGGGTGCATTTGCACAAACCGTGTGAGAGGGACACTAACCTCAAAGCAGCAGCCAGACGTAAGTATACGATAGTAGTGCAACACTGTGTGAATGGTGTGAATGTATTTCCCTGTAGAAAGTTTGGAGACAATTAATACACAGCAGATACAACAGAATACAGCTATCACGCAGTTGAAGCTGCTTTCAGGATGCTTCAGTGTTGCTCGATCAATGGTGCACATTATTTAGAAAACACAATGCATGCACGTTGTGGCGCCGTATTGGTTCCAATAGTTGCGTAATGGTATATACACGCCACAGACAAATAGCAGAACAAATAGTACAGTACCATCCAGACATAGCTTGACAAACGTGCGCGAGACACGCTCGAGTCCCCAGTATGGCGTGTATGTTTGCTTCCGGGACACGCGTCTGAATTGTCGAGTCTCGACCGAGAACATTCGTGTTTCGAGTATATTAGTTCGTGACACGACGGTTAACAATCGTGACTCGTAGTTACATTGTCGTGTTTCGAATGTGCGGCGAAGTCGTGTCACGAATGTGTGAAGTCGTGTCCCTTAATTGCACGCGAGTTCGTGTCTGTCACTGGAATTTTGGTCCTGAAATATTTGGTCCCGGATGGAAATTTTCGCTGAAAAATTCCGTCCGCCCGGACCGATAATTTTGAAAAATACGGTCCGCCCTGAAATTTTAGGTCCGGACGTTGTTTTCTAAGTCTATAATGAAGTTCACCACCATCTCCTTCGTAATCGCTGTAGTACATACATGTATGTAACTAACTAGTCTCTTGACTTCATCGACGGGATTGAGTGGTAGCACAGCGAAACCATTACATTGAGACGGTAACGTCTCATCACGTGACCTTACCCGTCACTCAGATGTAGGCGGATACCGTTGATATCAATACCAACGGTCCGTCTGTGGACGGAGAGTGGACGGCAACGTCCTTCCCCTCCGTCGCTCTGTCACGTCTTCAAACGTTATAATCCGTCAGTCCGGGAAATCCACGGTTAAAGGCGATTCGCTTTTTACCGCATCGTACCGTCAGTACGTAAGGTTGGATTTCTGGCTACCGGTACTACAGCGGTACCGCTTCTACTTTCTATCCATGCAGCTTTATCGTATACGTGCACCATCCCATTCACTTTTCTCAGGGTTAGTTCTTCAAAAAACCATATACAAATACAAATGCATATAAAAAGGAAGAGCAAGTGTCAGTTTTGCTTGGTCTCCACATTAGGCAAAAAGCCGGATTCCGTTCTGTTGAAAGATTATTATGTATAGCATCAATCATGAATGCATGAACCACAGAAGTACTTGCTTACACATTTGCGCCGGTATTGACAATCTGCGCGCGATGACACTGGCACAAACGGTGGAGCCACTCACGTCATCAAACGTTCATCTTGTGTAAAAAGTCACAGATGAGGAAAAAAGTGACCCTTGTACATACCTCATTGCGTTCCAAAGCCAAAAAAAAATAAAGGTCGCTGGGTAGAGGAAATACAATCAAATAACGCACCAATAATACGTTACACCTACTAATATGTGTTCGCGTTACAACCTATTCCTGTAGATGGAAGAAAAGTGGTTGTGATATCTTCGAAACCCCCAAAATGGCACTTATGCAGCACTCATGTCTTATCATTAGTATGTAGCGAATCAACAAGTTTATTCGGATCCATAAGTTCCACGCCAATCTTTGAACCTGAAAGTTGCTATAGATAGAGGAGGACAAAGGCCGATAGCGAAACGCTTACCATATCGTGCTCTTTGCTGCGCTGATGTACGTTGTACTTTGGCGCCAAAATAGGTTGCGATAACATCCATCGGTACACCACTGTTTCCCCGCCAAAACCTATTATTAATAGTCACGTGAATTGGTCAAGGGACAGTTATTAACCAACAACTGTCAATCAATTGCAATTAGCGAGCTTATACCGCTTGTTATTGGTATGCGATTTGTTGCCATGGCAATGAGGTAACAGTCCAGTACATGTATGTGCGATTTAAATCTTTTATCAGCCTTGAAATTGATTCATTAAGGTCCAATACAAGAATGCAGAACATACAACATGTACATGGAATCAGTTTTAGTTTGAGTGAGGATGGAAGACATAATCCTTTATCCCTACACATGTAAAGAATGAACGAAGTACTTCTATAATGTTGCACACAGCCACACACACGTCACACAAACAGGCACACATCACACACAGGCACACATCACACAAGGCATACATCACACATAGGCACACATCACACATAGGCACACATCACACAGAGGCACACATCACACAGAGGCACACATCACACAGGATACATAACACAAAGGCACCATCACACAGGTACACATCACACAGGCACATATCACACACAGGCACACATCACACCAACAGGCACACATCACACAGGCACGCATCATACAGGCACACATCACACAGGCACACATCAACAGACACACATCACACACAGGCACACATCACACACAGGCACACATCACACAAACAGGCACACATCACACACAGGCATACATCACACATAGGCACAAATGACACACAGGCACAAATCACAAAGGCACACATAATAAAGAGGCACACATCACACATAGGCACACGTCACACATCACACAGGCACACATCACACACAGAGGCACACATCACACAGGCACACATCACACAGACACATCACACAGGCACATGTCACACACAGACACACATCACACATAGACACTCATCACTAAGGCTACATATCACACACATGCACACATCACACACATGCATACATCACACACATGCACAAATCACACAGGCACATATCACACACAAGTTACACATATTGGCACACATTACAGACAGGCACACATCACACAGAGGTATGCACACAGACACACATAGCACACAGCCACACATCACACACAGACACACATCACATTTAGGCACACATCACTAAGGCTACAGGCACACATGACACATAGGCACATATCACACACAGGCACACATCACACACAGGTTACACATATTGGCACACATTACACACAGGCACACATCACACATAGGCACACATCACACAGAGGCACACATCACACAGAGGCATGTGTAAATCACACACAGGCACACATCACACGCAGGCATACATCACACACAGCCACATCCCACACAGGCACATATCGCACATAGGCACACATCACACAGGCACACATCACACAGGCACACATCACACATCTCACACACACATCACATAGGCACACATCACACACAGGCACACATCAAACACACAGGCACACATCACACACAGAGGCACACATCACACACAGAGGCACACATCACACACAGCCACACATCACACACACACTAAGGTTACACATCACACACAAGCACACATCACACACAAGTTACACATTGGCACACATCACACACAAGGACACATCATAAACAGAGGAACACATCACACAGGCACTCATCACTAAGGCTACACATTACAGAGAGGCAAACATCACACACGGGCACTCATCACACACAGCAATACATCACACAGAGGCAAGTGCACATTACTCAGAGGCATACATCACGCACAGAGCCTAGGCACACATAACACAGAGGGACACATCACACAGAGGCACGTGTACATCACAAATCACACACAGGAACACATCACACAGAGGCATGTGTACATCACACACAGGCTACACATATTGGTACACATTACACACAGGGATACATGTATCATAAACAGAGGCGCATATCACACAGAGGCACTCATCACTAAGGCTACATATTACACAGAGGCACACATTGACACAGAGGCACACATCAACACACAGGCACACATACACAGTGGCACACATCTCACACAGAGGCACACATCACATACACACACAGGCAACTGGTGCCATTTATAGTTATGGAGTCCTTGCTGTAAAGATTCTTTACTTGATGACGAATCTGACTCAGAGCCGGAGAGGTATTCTATATGCTCTCATCTGCCATAGTACCGGTACATCTGTAAAATAAAAAAGGATACAATTAGCTGCTAATAGCTACCGCTCAGCACTAGCTATATCTCGCGAATCGAGTATACGCATATGCAGCTGCGCATATGCATACATAATCGGTGCACGTGTATGATATACGATACATACCTTCCGCAGGAAGCTGTTGTTTAGCTTGAAGAGAACTATCAGCTTTGGATGACGACTCTACTAGCATTTGGTGTTCAAAAAATGTAGATCTACACACGTATTCCCCGCAGTGGTGACAGTAACGTCACTTGCCGCTCATTTTTTGAATTCGGAAGGAGTTACTTGTATCACGTGACCATGCGTCAATAATAGTGGAGGTACGCGGTACCGTGCGGTAGCGTTCGTCGATTACCGTTCATAAATACACGGATACCGTCACTAAACGTTTCCGTGAAATTTACGTGGAAGTCCGTCTTGATCGAAAGTGACGGGGCACCGTTGCAACCCGTCTCCGGATAGCGGTTTCGCTGTGTAGGTGAGTATAAATGTATAATCACTGATGCTCTCGTGTCGATGTATTTTAATAGGACCTATGCATATGTACTCTGATGGTAGACTAACCAAAACCTTTTGGTGTAATAGGACTTATGCATATGTACTCTGATGGTAGACCAACCAAAACCTTTTGGCGTTTTCTATCAAGGCCACACAGTAGGTGATCTGCAATTGGCCCTGATGTGTCTGCTTAATTTTAGTAGTTCAGTTGTGCAACTCATTGTATATAAATACTCAGTACAGGTAAAGTTCATTAACACACAAAGATTTATGTACAGAGTGAACAATTCCATTCTTCTGCATTTGATGGAAGAGAGTGGAGGCCAACGCACTTGATGTGAAACCACTGTTCGCAAAGACCACACTGCATCATATCCCCATAGGTGTCAGGCATCTGACAGCTACAAAACACATCTATATTCATGATGAGGGTATGACTGGCTCTTTTCACTTTCTTGGTAGGAAAAGAAGTGAAGTTTCTTGTAGTGTAGCACTTTAAGAGGTGGTCTCGCATAGTAGCCTGGTCAAACTCGATTTCTTCTAGGCAGTGACCCAGGGCAGCATGCAATGCAAATGCTATTGCAAAAACCCCACAATCATCACTGCCACGCTGCTTTTGGATGGTAGCAACATTCACAGCTAAGAATGAATTCCCTGCACTCTCACATATTGATGTTCTGTACACCTGGCATAACTGATGGGTTAGGGTCGAAGAGATATGACTTCCTACCTTACAGCAGTCAAAAAGAGTGACTGTACCACCAAGTCGTGCTGACGTTACCCAGTGGGAATCCGACACTATATGAATCTGAATGGCATCCATCTTGGCTGGAAGATATCGATTGTTCTGAGCTCGAAGAGTGCTCTGCCATCCATCAATGGTGGGGAACTGCATTCTGAGAAGCTCTTGTGCATAGAACATATGGTCATCAGTCACCAATTCACCACCCACTACTTGTTTTTTCATTTCACGTGTGAAAGGGCACTTTCTCTGTTCATTCCTCTGCTATACACAAAGTAATTTACCTTACGAATGGTATCTCGTTTAACAGAAACTGAACAATCCTCCAGTACAGTGCAACCACTGTCAATGCCACCAACTTCAACACAGTCATTTTGATGGGCACGATTACAGGATGATGAATGGTCTATTGAAAATATACCAAGTCTTATATTCTAAGAAAGTGAAAAAGGATATACAAGACAAACCTTTAGATTGGCCTCCTTTGTGACAATCTGAATCATCTTCAGAAGAATGAGGGCTTGCCAGAGTACCAGAAGGAGTAACCTTTAAACAATGCATATTTCATGGTGGCTGAAGTTGCATACACCCATGTATTTGTAAACATACATCAGCTGCAGACTGACAAGTATCTCTTAATTGTACGATATTTACACACTAAAATTTTACTTACACAATCTCCTTGTGAAGAACTCTTTGATCTTTGTCTTCATCTTCCATACAACATGCATCACTTACATTTTTAAGTGGCTGCCAGTAGCACGATTAGTCTTGCCTTCTTCATTGCGTATCTCATATACACCATTTGGCAGCACATTTATGATTGGTATGGCCCAAGAAATCTTTCTGTAAGTTTTCTGCCCTTGACCTTTTTACGGGAGAAGTTTCTCAGCAATACTAACTGGTCACACTGAAATTGGCCCGGTTTGCAGTGCTTTTTATCATATGCTTCTTTCTGTCTCAACTGTGCAGCGATAATGTTGCCTTTGGCCTCTTCCAATATGCGTGCATGTTCTGAAAATACAGCAGGATAGGGATGTTCTTCAAGTTCCCAATATGTCTTGCAGAGATCTTCAGAACATTGCCGCTCAAGCTCCACATCAATTGGAAGGGTTGCTCGGCGACCAAACATTAACATGAATGGTGTGTATTTAGTAGAGTCGTGTCGAGAAGTGTTATATGCGAAGGCACAAGTGTCTAGGTAGTGACTCCACATATCCACATATTTCACCAGCATGTTTTGAAGCGTCTGATTGAAGCGCTCATCAAGACCATTGGCCTACAAGTCGGAGTTGAGAGAGATCGGATGACATCAGTTTGTATGCACGCATTTTTATATGTATACTACAGCCGGTACACAATAACATTCATGGAACAAACCTGAGGGTGGTAAGGTGTAGTTAGCCTCCTCTTAATTCCTAGCATCTCTGAAAGTTGGTCATTCAGTGCATTACAGAACTCGCTGCCATTGTCTGAAAGCAACACACGTGGTAGTCCCATTCGCATAAAGATCTGTAGTTAAAGTAAGGACACGACCATCAATATTTGGAGCTCACCAAAACATATTATCAGTTGCATGGTAAGAGCATGCTTTGTACCACAAAAATTATCAAACTAAAAGAACTAGTAAAGCCATGCACAGCTACATGTACAAATAGCTACATGCACAAATAGATAATTGGTACACATGCTGACCTTAAACAGTGAACTTGCCACTGTAGATGCCATTCTGTTGACTGTAGGTACCACCTCAACCCACTTTGTGAAGTAATCACTGATAGTGAGGATGTAGCGACTTCCGTCCTTTGCAACTGGGCTCAGAGGGCCAATGAAATCAATGCCAACCATGTACCAGGGGGCTTTAACTGGAATGGGATGAAGCTCATGCACTCCAGTAGTTAGCTTTCTGTTCATGCATTGACACACATCACATTTTGATAGCTGCAGAAATATAACAGAACCAGGACTGAATTTGTAATATAAAAAAATTAAGGAGTACCATGCAGTTAAATAAGGAGCTCACCAAGCTAACAACGTCTTTAACCATGCCATGCCACATGAATCGTTCCTTGATCCTGTACAGTGTCCTGGTCTTACCCATGTGACCAGAAGTGGAATCAATGTGACATGCCAGTAGGATCTTCTGGCGCTTCTCCAAACTCTGGATGTAATGCAACAGCACTTCCTTCTGCGTAAAAGATGGCTACTTTATTGGACACATACATACATACATACATGTCACTACCAAAAATATCAAAAACGATAATGGCAGTATTAATAAAACGCTATATACCTTTTCCTTTCCCTGCTTGTGCTTATACAATAGCTCTCCTTCAACAGATATTGTCAACTTCGCCGCTTTCCTTCGTATCACCCTCTTTTTGGTCTCACTGACACATTTAGGATACACTAAATAGGCATAAGCCTCCTCGACAAGATCCTCACAATCAGAACCATCGTCAACTGTTTCTTCAATCTCCGCCATCACTCGCAAACTGATATCAACCACGTGGACGTATGAAATAAATCTCCGGACCTTTTTTTCTGGACACGGACCTTTTTTTTCAGATAAAATTGGTCCGACCGGACCAAAATAGTCTGAAAATATTGGTCCGGGACCAAAATTTTCAGCGGACCGAAATTTCCGTGACATGTCTCGAAAATTTCGCTTCGTGCCACGACTAACCTGATGCGTGTGAAACACAAGTATGCTCGAGTCACGCACGGGTATCACTCGTGGCGCGCGCACGCGTGTGTCAAGCTACGTCTGGATGGTACTGTATGTGCGATTTATACAAACGATCCCGATCGCATCGGGTAAGATCGCATAGTAACTCAACTGGTAGAAAACCTTTTTGGGCAGCGCGACGAGAGGTCTGGGACCGATTTCATGCCATCAAAAAACTGAAGGAGGGCCACACTCATAACGCAGATCAACTACACACTATCCGCACGTGAGTCAATTTTGAGGGCACGAGATGGAGGAACGTACAGATTCAACATGAAAAGCTTGACCCGGGTATGGAAGCCGATTTTTCTATAGGAAGGCCTAGTTTTTAGTACATTTTATAGTTCTTCGATGTACTAGCTATATTATTTTCAAATATCAAAATCGTAAATCGTAAAGGTATTGACACAAATGACCGTGGAATATTGTAATGAGAAACCCTTCTCATTGACTACCTGTACATTTGGGGACAATGTTATGACAATCCTAGGGAAGCCCCAGCTTAAATAGGAAAAATACGGCGACACCACTAAAAATCATAACAAATGTAGTGTACTAACATTTTCAAATTTCAAATCCTGGGAAAAATCTGGCGTCCTTGGTATACAACTATGCCATACATTGGTATGGGAAGGTATACGGGAATATTCGATGATTCGCAAACCGCGAGTAAATTATTCTGACTTTTGACCGCTCATTTCTGGATATGAGCTAATTAGAAGGAAAGCGGATAAGATTGTTTTACAGAAACGAGTGTGCATGAAAAAGAAGTTGAAAGGGAGAATGACGTAGGTAAAAAAGAAATTGATTTATGTGCCTAGTGCGTGGGTGGTAGAGCTCTAATCGATGCCCGCGTTGGTTTTCTCAGTAGTGTCATGCGGTTGGCTGCTTGAGCATTTTAATTTGCAAAACCACGTTTCCGGACACTTTCTACCTCAAAATACAAGTTGTAAGGTTGATTTGTGAAACAAAAAATCATCGGACCATTAAGAGAATAATTGAGAGAATCAGAGAACGGTTCACATGGAAAGGGCTTAACAAAGCAGTTATTGAACTGGTAGTATAAGGAGATCAATTAATATGTGCATGACGTATACACTGTGTATACACTTAGGGATCATAGTTGGAATACTCTTTGTATATTTAGGTATCATCCTGAATAATAATACATAAAATGCTACTACTAATGTGATGCACACACACACACACACACACACACATGCACACTCAGCATGCAGCACCTATATGGGTACCTGATAATGAAATAGGTGATATTAGCCCAAATGAAACCAATGGCTACATGATATCTTGTTTTATATACAGATACAGGCACGGGATGCAGTTCAGTAGTTGTAACTGTCAGTCAGGTGTGCAGAATTACTTCACATGTGAAGTGATTCTGCACAATTTACTTCCTGAAGACTATCAGGATATTGTAGGAGGTACATGTATCTGACAATGTCACCATGCAAATGCTGCACAGAAGCTTTTGAAGGCCAGACATAGCTCCATTGGTGGACTTCAGAACACTTTGTTAGTGCAGAACATGAAATTTCAGATTGAAAGAGAAGGTTTGTACAAATCTTGAGAGTCTCCAGCAGTCACTGGATAACGATAGCAATGTTGGATGTGTTCCACGAGAAGAGGTACATGTGTATGATAGTATGGGGTATACTGTCCTACCCCATGACGTTAAACAGCAAATCACTGCTTTGATTTAAATTCCAACCAACATCACACTCATCTTTCAATTGGTCCAAAGACAACAAGATTCTAACAATTGTGGAGCATTGCCATTGCATTTGCAACATATATTTGCTTTTCAGCAAATCCAAGCAGTTTATTATATGATCAGGCTTGTTTGAGACCCTATCTGACTACATGCTTCATGTCTGAGCCTTTTCCGGCTAGGGAAAGGAAGGCTCAATGACCATACACACAAATACAATACGATGTTTATTGCAGTTGCAGGCTAATGAGGGGAGATGGCAAAATAGCAAGATGTGACCGTTGTCTGGAATGGTACCACAAAAACGTGTGAAACAATTCCAGCTTCTGTGTTCATGAGCACGAAAAAATAGCTTTTTCATGTTTGCTCCGTATTTGTAGTAACCGCTCCGCGTTATAATAAAGCAAGAACTCAACTTTTGTGTGTGTGTGTGCTTCATCATAATTTATCAGCGTATTTATATATCCATTTGTTCATCATCAATCGTGCTTATAATTTTAATTTATTTGGCACCTATAATTTTTTATCAGTATAGGACAAAACGAGCAGCGTATAGGACTAAATTGGGCAGCCTGAAACGGTCCTAATCAGGCGTAACCTGTTTTAGTCCACCGGACCAAAACAGGTTGCCAAAAACGGTCTTAGGATCATTTCAGGATAGGACCAAATCAGCCGCGACAGTACATGCACTCCGTTACCTACATATGTACGTTAAAATAGAACCTAAACAACCTCAAAAATCTATAAGTCACCAAAATCAGGTCTATCTCGTATGGGAACAATGTTCCAACAATGTTACATCAATTTTTGAAATTCGGAACTCGGAATGGTTGTTTCGCGGTTTGCCCCAGCTGCAATAGGCATATCAGTTGAAAAGACTTTATAGTATCAATACTGACGCCGAGAAATATTTTTAGAGCACATTCACTGCGCCACAGCATTTAGTATGCAGAGCTGTGCAGAGTCTGCATGTCAACCGTATGCAGATGAGTATCATTGAAGTGTTCATATGCAGACGTCTGCATATGAACACTTCAATGATACCCGTCTGCATATGGTTGATATGCAGACTCTGCACAGCTCTGCATACTAAATGCTGTGGCGCAGTGATTGCATGTCACACTGAAATTCCCGGGTGGGTCAGGGTTCACATCGGAATTAAAAGCAGAAGGCGCTCGAAAGTCAGCGTAATTGTAAGTTGTCGATTGTACCATTTTTAAGCCTTTAATACGGTCTGTTATTCATTTGTGAGTTATTAATATCACGTGCCCGCATTTATATGACGCATGGGATCGTTTCCGCAAAGAGGAACCTTACGCATGCATTTCTCAAGATTTCAATTTTTTTTTATATTTTAAAGTCTGAAATGTCCTCTACACATTGCTTCTTACGCACTAAGAATCGATGTATCTGTCATGGAGTTGTAAGGCTCTGAATTTGCATTAACCACACCAGTCCTGTATATTTCAACGCAAGCGTTATATTTTAATTGTGCGTACTGGAGATTTTATATTGTATGCGTTAGGTCGGAAACAATTAATGTAATCATATGTGTCAACGATTCCACTCACAGCAAATGTGGTGCTCACTGGTGCTAATAATCCTATAGTGATCTCACTTAGTCTGTCATATTAATCTATCCGGTCGTTTATCATCATTCAGTTCCGAATCGCAGCTTTGTAGCTGATACATGGTACATGTCTGTACGTACATGTACGTGCAACTGTTTTCAGTTCAATTGCTCAAATCACAAAGATAACACCGTAAATTAAACAATATCATGTCCGCTGGTGAAAGCACTAGTTATCAAGCTTCTTGAACTGAGCCGTGCTAGGATTGAATCCTGGCCGCCTGGTTTTATTTAATTTATGTTACATTTTTCAACCACTCCGGGGTTACACTTAATTCTCAGTGATGACCGCATGATTGGAACATATACTAGAGGATGTGCACATTCCTTTGTCACATCCTTGAACCACTTACTGCTATTAAATAATCCAAGAGGGGGTGGAATGAGTTGAAGAGGAAAATACACCATGTCAAAATATTATACATTGCAGAGCTAGTTAAGAGCATTAAAAAAAAAAAAACCTTCATTTTACTCCTCACGGGTAGTAGGGATATCATGCTGGTTCCGCATATGGTGTGGCCGTTTTAAATACCTACTGTATATACATCTTTCCTTCGTGAGGAGTCACTGTTTTAATAATTAGCCTGTTGTGGATCGGAACTGAGAGAAAAAGCGCGCCAAAATATTTGCTACTTGTCAGTACCGTGGCACCGCAGCGAATTTGCAGCACTACAATGACGAAAGAAGCAATTAATTACAGGTGGTCACAAATAATGAGTCAAAACATAAATCACGATGAAAGTATCTACATGTATGCCCTGACCAGGGGCTGCCGCAATATATCGCGATATGCGCGATATGCGATATATTTTATATATCGCGATATGCGATATATTTTATATATCGCGATATGCGATATATTTTATATATCGCGATATGCGATATATGGGACAGTTTCCGCGAAAATTGCCACACGGTTAAAATGTTATAAAAATGCATCGCGCTTGAATCGCTATAACTTCCCAACGGATAACGCTATCGACTTCCTATTTTCAACACTTCATAGTGAAATGGTGTACTATGAAGTTTTGAAAATAGGAAGTCGATAGCGTTATCCGTTGGGAAGTTATAGCGATTCAAACGCGATGCATTTTTATAACATTTTAACCGTGGGGCAATTTTCGCGGAAACTGTCCCATAATTTATATATCGCGATATGCGATATTTTTATGTCATATCGCGATACAAACGTGCATGGGATATACGGAGATAGACGGAAGAATAGACGGAGAAAGACGAAAATATACGAAAAGTCATTCAGCAGCTGTGACTAGTGTTGTGCCGTACACATACATTCGAATTCCGCTGCGGTGCTGCGTACATGTACATGTTACGACCCGATTTAAAACCTGACCCGCTTTAAAGCCGGCCGCCCGTTTTAAAGCCGGTCGACCGGCTTTAAAGCCGGTCAACCGCCTTTAAAACCCATATGCAAAATTGACCCGCTTTAAAGCGGGTCGACCGGCTTTAAAACGGGTCGACCGGTTTAAAAAACCGGTCAACCAGATTACAGCCTCCGATTCTAGCTGTACACATGTACATTCAAATCTTATAATTATAACCATATATAATTATTTGAAATCACTTGCATAACAGCATCAGCCTCCAAAGTAGAAAGCAAATAAATATCAATACCATTGAATGCCAACTGATAAATAGAACAAAATATATAAGTCACAGGTTCATGACATCAGAGATGGTGACAAGCATGCGGGTTACTTTTCCTTGCATGAAATACACATCCACGGTGCTGAAAGCTTCTCCCAAACATTTTGAGGGACTGTAATACAACTTTGATGAAACCATTCCTTGCAAATGTCGCATTCCACCATGTTAACATCCTCTGTACTCCGACATGTGCAGAATATTGTATCATTGTCTCCTTCACCATCTTCTTCCTTCTTAACTTCTCACCAGGAAATGGTCATTTTGCATTAAGCACTGCAACAAATGCTTCCTTAGATCAGTCTTAGAAAATGTTATATGTCGTGGGTCCTTTCCAGAACAGAGAGTTGATGCAAATGCTAATGCATAAAGACCGCAGTCATTTGCATTTTTCTGCCTATCAACGTCAATGAACCGTAGTGTTACGTTTGGTTCATGGGACACAAGAAGTGCACATATCATCTTTTGTGTTGAATGAGGTAGAGTGCAACACATGCTGTCATAAATGTTGACGGTCGAGTAGGGACAACCGATGGTAGATACAGAATGCAACACTTGCACAAACTCTTCTCCACCTACTACACAACCCTGGAGTGCAGTGGTCAGGAGTGTATTCTGGAGACCCGGTGTACCATACTTGGTTTTAAGGAGGGTTTGGGCAGCATTGATGATATTGTCATTCAGCCAGGATTGGTTGCTTTCAAGAACAACTCTGCATGAACAAAAAATGAAGATATCAAAATCATTACATGCAAGCATATTGTTTCTCATGAAATACCTGTCTGCTTCATACAACTTCAATTCACCACACGTCATCCAGAGCTTTGGTGTCCTTGAGCTGCATTTGCGCTTGGTAATTATGCCCTTCTCCTCCGACTCAGACTCCACAGGATGTTCAAAAGGGTATTCTGCAGATTGCGTATGTTTCTCAAATGCCTCTCTTGCATTCAAAACCCATTCACACAGATCGTCCACTTCCGAATAATGAAGGTAGAGGTATTCATCTGCAAACAAAACTTACAACACTGGCGGAAATAGGCCTCATGTGCATATTCCAGTACTGCAGTAATGGACCACACTGGAAGTAGCAGCCTTTGGAAAGTAATGGCATGGATGTAACAAAAGCATCAAACTCTTTGTGTATCTCTTCAGTTACTATGACAAATCCTAACGCTTGCACAAGTGATGGCTTTTTATCATAACTTCGAGATTCAAGCCAAAATGATACATTAGCATTTACGTGAAGTCCATACTCTGTTGGGCCTGACAAATATGCTGAAAGCTGCATTGGTGAAGGTCGGTTGTGTAATCAATGCATTACAACTATACATACAAGACGCTTACATCTAAGTCCTCATCCTCCCTGCAACTGCGGTCATACATAGTACTTCCTGATTGCCATAAATACAAAATCTGTGACGAGAGCAGTTGATCTTTCAGTACCTTACTACCTGAAATTTCATCACGTACAGACAAATGAGATACTGAATGTAATCACATTTTATACTTACCTCCAACATCGGCACTAAATTTGCTCCAAGGATCGAAATCTTCATGACAAGCTGTCGGGACAACTTCAATACTGCTGCCTGTCACACTGCTGAAACACAAGGTTACATGGTACAGTTAATCAATTTTTAAAAATACCTTGGACAGTTGGAACATGATGCAGATTTGTGGCAGTAGGTGCTGCAGCTAATGTTTTTTCGTACACACTGACATTTTCGATTGAGACAGCCGGTTTTGCACTTGCAAGCATTGCTCACAAAATGGTTCCAAGGTGCTTGTTTTCTAGCAGCTTCTCTTAATGAGATAAAACGCTGATTTTGCCATTTCTTCTCTGTGCATACAACAGATCCATTGAATTTCTCTAGTTCTCCAGCAGTGTAGCAGACATTCAAAACCCCATCTTGGCACCTGAATTTAAAAACATAATATAAGGCATTTACAAGGTAATACACATAGTAACACAATTTAGATACTATGTGCACCTCAATCTGTAAAGGCTCTGGTCTCCTCCGACAATTTCAACAACAACACAAGGCAAGAGAGATAGGTCTGAACTAGCTCGATCGATACGGGGAATTCTAACTGACACACTTTCACCAATCACAAATGACAATGTGCTGTGTTGTTTGTTGTATCCTTCTGCCATCTTCTTGGCAGAAGAAAGGTACTTTCTGTCAGCTTTGATTCTGATCTAAAAAAATAAAGAAACATCAAACACTGATCTAAAAAAAGCCAAAATAGTTTGACCTTTTTATGCTTCAGCGATGTGGACAGTGCATCTTCTCGTAAGCATTTCCTCTTTCCATTGCACTTGAGTTCATTTCCATTGAGTTCGTTGTCATTCTTTTCCAGTACCTCCCTTTCAATCGTCTCACTTTCTGCTGCGCTAACTTCAGCATGCAAGGTGTCTTCGGCTTCATCAATGACATTCTGTGTTGCAGATCCTTGATGTGAAGAGCTCATCGAGCACTGGGCATCTTGCTCTACGTCTGTATTTGCATCCTCTTCTGATCGAAATGCTTGGTGCTGCGCGATGTGCTAATGACTGTTGCTTGCTCTGATGAAATGCCCACATCAATCCCTTCATCGGCCAAGTCTTCCTCTAACACAATTGCATTTTGCTGTGTTGGAAAGATGACAGTACGAGCTTTTTGACCAAACACAAGTTCATACGGAGATGCTCCTGTAGTATCATGGACTTGAATATTCATTGCATCTGAGGATAAAATTTTGTACTTAAATCTTTTAAAGTAAAATTTGAACTAAACCAATAAAATCCAACTTACAAACTATACGAGGTAGCCAATCACTCCAAGGCAGTGTCTTCATTCCACTTGCACTAATCTCAGCTGCCATCTTTTTGTGGATGGTTTGATGTGCCCTTTCAACTAATCCCTCACTCTGAGGGTGTCTAGGACGACCACTAACCAACTGAATATTGGAGTTCCAACACTTTAGCAAGTCAACAGTTACCATATTCACAAATTCTCGGCCATTGTCAGAATGTAAAATGCGAGGCACTCCATAATAAGGGAATATATGGGTATTTAGAATACCTGCAACATTTGAAGCATCCAAAGCATATGCAAAATTAAACTTAGACCAGTGGTCCACACAGTGCAGTATCCATTTGTTATTTCCATGCAGTAGGTGCCTCATATCTATAAGATCAATCTGCAAAACGAAATTAAACACTTTAAGTAGACAACTGGCCACAGGCTGGCTATTTGTTCTACAGGGTGCTACACGTGATGAAACTAGCTCCCCAAATGAGATTAAAAAATACTGTAACAATGACACAACAAAATAGACTGAAGGGCTTTATATAGAACAATGCAACTTTAAAAATCACCACACATAAAGGCCGTCAGATTTTACAAAAGGATTGCAACATAATGTAAGAACAATTCTGCTTACTTGCAATCTGCAAAAAAATCCATTTGCAATAATTGGCTTTAGAGGAGGAGTTGATAGCTGGGGTTTCCGAAGCTGACATGATGGGCACAAAGATACAAATTTTTCTACCACGCTTCTTGGAATCCCGTGATACAAACTCTGCAACTGAGCTCAACCATTCCCATTCATATTCAGTAACAAGACACGTAGGCAACAACACTCTGTACCTTATCGAACGTCTTCTTGTACCCGCCATGTAGCAGTTCCTTTTCATGGACGTCACGAATGATGTCGTAAAATTCTTCAACATGGGCTACCCTTCTGTACTTATCAAGAGCGGTATTGTCCTCCACCAAATCCTATAAACTAAACGATACATTTGTCTCCATTTCAACGCTACTAGTTCTATAACACTATACAACTTATACATTTCGTGCGATGAATGGCTACTTTTGTGAGACTTTACCTGCTCTTTTACTGGAATGACAAGAACATCGCGAGCTCCTAGACTAGGGATGTTCAGAATCTGAAATCCTTTTTTCTTTACAAAGAAGCGCATGTTCTTGTCCGCGGACGATGGGTCTTTTATTGCCGCTTTGATTTTGTCTCCAAATTCTTTATAGAAAATCCCAATAGTTCCTCTTTTAACGGAGGGAAACTTCTCGGCAAGAAAGGTTCTAAACTCTTTCTTTCTATCGAGCTCCATGTCATAGCCAAAGGCCAAAAAAACACTAAACGGCGAAACGCACACTTCCAAAAAATTTTAGCCACGTGAAACTAATTAACCCGTTTTAAAGCCGGTCGACCGGCATTAAAACGGGTTAACCGGCTTTAAATTGGGTCGACCGGGTCAAAAGTTTTAAATCGGGCCGTAACATACATATCTGTAAATTATCCGCCCCCATCGAAATAAAAATCAGCCGCCCGTGTAAGTGTTTGAACATGTAACCGCGAACGCTTATAATAAGTACCTCTTTTTCACCATAATTGTATTATTTCCTGAAACGCTTATAATAAGTCACCATATTATATATGTACACGTATTCACGGAAGAGTTCACGGTTATGGATGTAATATCGTTCAGTACACACGAGTCTTTTTTCGGGCTACTTGTGTAGTGGGAAAATTACAATACGACCATAAAATCGTTTTGGAATCATTATGTGATCGGTCATTAATGTTCAATCACGCAGTGATTTAATCCTCTAGCTCATAAATTCTTTTCCTGCATGTGATATTTTACTACAAAAATGTATTTATCCGGCCGGTCGAGTAAGTGACTTCATGCATGATTTCTTTTCTGGTGTATAACTCATGCCGTGGAGCAAGCCCTTTCTAAAGTTACAGTCATAGCTAGATACTATGACTACAAACTACAAACAGACACAAGAACACGCAGGATGAGGATGCCCCAGGGTAATTTGCTTCTGGAGCTCCCTGCACTGCGTACAGGTGACTCCTGCAACTGTGATGATGCTCAATGATATTCATAAATGATTTATTTGTCTGTTTGTTCAAAGTCTGTACACTTTGCAGAGTGTAACTCCAAATCGGCTATTGTAAGAAAGCCACTCCTACCACAGATCGGACAATGACCAGACCCACTATGTGGGTGGACCACAAAGGAGGGGCCTGCGGTCCATACGTTGCCATGGTCCCTAGCCCTATACACAACAGCTGGGTCCCTGGGCGTGGCCACAGGTGGAGGCATGTTGAATGCCTGCTCCTCTTGCTCCATTTCTGTCACCATCTACGGGTAGAGGGGAGGGGAGGGGAGGGGAGGGGAGGGGAGGGGAGGGGAGGGGAGGGGAGGGGAGGGGAGGGGAGGGGAGGGGAGGGGAGGGGAGGGGAGGGGAGGGGAGGGGAGGGGAGGGGAGGGGAGGGGAGGGGAGGGGAGGGGAGGGGAGGGGAGGGGAGGGGAGGGGAGGGGAGGGGAGGGGAGGGGAGGGGAGGGGAGGGGAGGGGAGGGGAGGGGAGGGGAGGGGAGGGGAGGGGAGGGGAGGGGAGGGGAGGGGAGGGGAGGGGAGGGGAGGGGAGGGGAGGGGAGGGGAGGGGAGGGGAGGGGAGGGGAGGGGAGGGGAGGGGAGGGGAGGGAGGGGAGGGGAGGGGAGGGGAGGGGAGGGGAGGGATCGATGGTGGTATGGAATGAGACAGGTGGAGAAGAGTGGGGAGGTGATGGTGCTCAGACTATACATTGGATACAATTTCCCAAATAAAGCCTTTACCTACTGTATACAGTGTAATACCTAACCTGCCGCTGCTGTTCATTTATGTGTGTCTGGAGCTCTACAACCTTTTCTCTTAGTCGCTGTTCCTGCGCATAGTGCAACGCAACATCTTGTGACAGTTGTGTTCTTATTGCCTTCAGTTCAACCACTTCTGCCTCCAACTCCCTCATGTGCTCCGTCTCTTCCCCAGCCCTGTGTAGCTGGTCTTCTCTGACCTTTAGCTCCTGCAAAGGCCACATGCAAGCACCACATCAGCAAATTGCACTCTAATTATCTCTATTCCAAACACAGATCATCATAACTGATTCCAATGCAAACCAGCGATGTGTTGTGCTAATGCAAGACTGCTTGTATGGTACACGTATAAACCTATGCATGAGTGTTACAAATGAAGGAAAGTGAAACCACAGTAAATAGTTATTAATTAGGAAATGTGAATACTGTACTTGGAATACAGTAGAGGAGAACTATGTGTTATAAAGATTCTAGAGAACACAGGCATGGATTTTGTAACATCTTTCTTACCTCATTAAGTTCAGAAATCTCATTAGCCAGGGCCTCCCTTTCACTGTTCACGGCTACAGTAGCCAATTGTTGTTGAGACCTCATTATACGTGGGAACAAGAAACCATCACTATGCACTCTCATGTAAACAAAAAATACAAGTGTTTACAATTCCTTCATGGTTATTTCCAGTTCTTTCTGTTTCTCTTCAAGCTCTTTCTTGTAGCTGCAAGGATGGAGGGTGCAAGGATGGAGGATGCAAGGATGGAGGGTGCAAGGATGGAGGACGCAAGGATGGAGGATGCATACAAATTAGCAGTGTGCAATATCACTAACTCAGAGTGCAACTGCTGCTCCTTATCCCAAGATGTGGCAAGCGCTGTATCCAGTTGTTTCTCATACCTGCATGCAAGGAACGTAACAAAACATTCTTTTTAATAGAACCCACTGTTCACGAAGGCCTTGTTGGCTGGCTTGTGAGGTGTCTAGCTTGGCCTGTAGTTCTTGAAGCTCTTTCTGATGCCTAAAACAAGTAATTAAAAAAAAAACACACACAATCTGGTAAGTGAACATATGCCCTATCAGACACCCTCACTTTTGTTGAAGGTCTTGCACATGGGCCGTGCTAGTGGCCAGATCTGCTTGCAATGAATCCAGCTCAACCTTATGCCTGTAACAGGAGGTTCGATATAAAGAATAGAAATTAAAAGTATCTGCTCACATTTTTTGATCATCTTGATACTTGGTCTTATAGGTGGCTAACTCGGCTTGAACTTCACCGAGTTGATTTGACAACCATTTTGCATTCTGTTCACTGGAAACTAGCTCTTGTCTCACAGCAGATAATTGTTCTGTGCAACTGAAAATGGCAGAACAAAAGTGCAACTGTATGACGCTGGCTGCCAGATTGAGTTTATTCTAATTGGTGCTCACTCTTTGAAACTCTCTCTCTGCTGCTCTCTTTCAGTGCATAGTTGTGTCTGTAGTAATTGGTTTGTTGATTCTAGTTCTAGAATACGAGGGCTTAGCTCCTCTGTAATGTGCTTTTCTGCCAAACTAGTTGCAGTCTAGTTTTTCAGTTCGAGACGAAAAACATAAAATGTGGAACTCAAAGGTAGATCACGCGTATATTTTAAAGCCAACCATTTTAAGCTCTTCCAGCTGACTTTGCAGTGACTGCTTCTCCTAATGGTAAAGGAAATGCTTGTCATTTAAGATAACGATAATTTATCGTCTATGCACAAGTGAATAACAACAGTACAGCTATTAGTCAAACACATGCAGCAATGCAAAGGGGAAAACTCAGAAACGCTCACTTTTTCCAATTCCAGTTTCTCTGATAAAATGGCATCTTTCTCCTTTGGACAAAGTGAGGAAGTGTCATCAGCATAGATGAGGGGGTGGAGTCAATATAGAAGTGGGGTGTGTGGTGAGCACAGATGTGTGGGCGGGGTAAGCATAGATGTTTTTAAAGGTGACCACCATCCCCTAGCATTTAAATCCGTCCTACATGTTCTTTCTTATCGATTTGCAGTGCAAATGCCCATGTATGTGCCCTCACCTCTGCTCACCCACCCTCACCTCTAACCCTCACCTCTGATCACCCACCTACGCCTTTGATCATCCACCCTCACCTCTAACCCTCACCTCTGCTCACCCACCCTCACCTCTGATCACCCACCCTAGCCTTTGATCATCCACCCTCACCTCTAACCCTCACCTCTGATCACCCATCCTAGCCTTTGATCATCCACCCTCACCTCTAACCCTCACCTCTGCTCACCCATCCTCACCTCTGCTCACCCATCCTCACCTCTGCTCACCCAACCTCACCTCTAACCCTCACCCACATCTGTGCTATGTCACCTTTAAAGCCTGGTTCAGGCGTGCTTGTAACTTCTGTTCTATCCATGAGCCAGGACGGATGCTCTGCCCTGGTGAGAGGGACTGGGTGGCAATGTGCTTCATTTGGAGCTCCTTGTTCTCTCTTTTCAACTTCTCAACTTGCTTCTGGAGCTCAGAGCACTGCAAGTCAATGTGCACGCACATATCACAAGAACACTTGGCTTTAATGTGCACTATCAATGCTGTATCATGATGATCGATCATCATCCACACTCCTCCCCAGTCCCTCCATATCTCGCAATTAAAAAAACGTTCCTCCTCCCCATCCCTGTACATTGTTAAACTCCATTAGCAAACAAGACAATGCACCCTCCCAGTCCCCATGCACCCTCCCAGTCCCCATGCACCCTCCCAGTCCCCATGCACATGAATGCATGTCCATATTTGGGTGTGTGTTTTATGGGACACCATGCTATTGCTCCACCTTCCTTTACATGCACAGCACTTTAGTCTGCAAAGCGTTTCACTGGTACATACCTGAGATTTCCATTCCTCCAGCGCCTTGTGCTGCAGTCCTCGTGCACACACCTCTCTGAGCTCCTCTATCCTCCTCTGCAATGTGACGTTGTTCTCCTGCAGCTGGGAACTGATGCCCCTCGTCTCCTGACACACCTCCTCCAGGGTCTGGGGAGGAGCTGGGGACCGTGGAGACATGCCTCTCCCTGCAGCTGGTGCCATTCTAAGAGCAGATCACATGCCAGGTCACATGCCGGGTCACATGAAGGTCACATGCCAGGTGACATGAAGGTCACATGGTGGGTCACATGGATGTCACATAGAGGTCACATGGTAGGTCACATGCGTACAGGATATAGCAGGTCATATGGGTGGAACCACACGGTATGGGTATAGGCAAAACAATTATCACATCTCGATGCTCATACATGTATTACAGAATGGTCAAACTCATTCATCTCCTCCATCTCACTCAATCTCTGAATTGTGTGTGTTTTCATTGCATCGAATGAGTCACTAATATTGATTAATGAAATCAACAAGCTACCAAGGTGTTAATTCAACTCATATGACGTGTTCAGTACAGATATGAGTAAACTGCAAGGCAGGAGTGCAATACCAGTGCAATGCCCCAGCTGTCTAAAGGCCGCTGGTTTATCTTGAAGGTGGGTGCACGAGACTTCGCCGCAACCTCCCCGCAGCCACATATTCACTTTCAACAACCGAACGCGTTGACTCGTTTAGGGTAAAATAGCACGCATCGTACTTGTACAGTGTACCTCGTATACCCACAGTGCTTCACATACGCACACGCTGACACACACAACACACACACACATACATACAAACGAAAACACACACACACACGCACACACACAACACACACACATACATACAAACGAAAACACACACACACACACACACACACACACACACACACACACACATAACGATATAGGTTCCCACACAGGTTTTCAAAACCGCTCTTGCCTGCTCCGAAACGAAAACGGCAACTCCGTCTGCGGTCGAAGGCTGTAGAATACTTCTTCGTCGTCTGACATTACGGCAGTGAAGATAATATTGCGGAGGAGGCGGGGGTGCGATGATTATTAACAAAGTTAATTAAGGTTAGATAAAAAGTCATTGGAATATATTTTTAGTATTAATTAGCTACGCACACAAAAATAACTACGACCAATGGGCTTCAAGCCATTCAAGTTGTTTGCACTTCGGACTGACATACAAATCTCACTTCAATCATGTTCGGCAGATGAAAGATGGAAAGCAAATAGTTTATATCAACGACTTGACAAGTGTATCCGAATCTATTCTGAAGCCCGTTTGAATAGTATACCTTTACGGCATGCATGTGAATTAATTATCTCGTATCACTGATGGCAAACTTGAAGTTACTTCATTGCTTCAAAAAATTGGCAGTCGAAACATGTATGTGGCCTCGCTTTTCGTACACTATATCTGCGTGCATATTGTACGTGTAGTGTTGTCCCGGCCGGCTTTTTCAGGTGCCAGCTGACCACATCTCATCTGTGCATGCTGTATTAGCCGGCCTGCATGCATTGCTCGTCAGTAAGTATTAGTCGCGCAACACTACCAACATCGTGAGCAAAGTCTTGATCAGGGCATAAGTTTGATTGCATATGATTTTCTTTTAAATCAGTGCTGTTACATGAGTGCAACCAGCTGGATACGGCCAGGATCATGTTCTCGTATTGCATGCATCAGTCAACACTTCAAAGGATGGGCGGGGCTGCATGAGATTAGCCCCATCCGCGTGTTCCGTAGTGTAGTCATGGAGACTCGCAAAACAACTAGTCCGTCAAGAGGCAGCAAGTCTTTACTCTGTTCCAGACACGTTCCCTTCTTTCCCAAGAGCGGACCAGCGTTGTGAGTTGAGGGCACACACACCGCATAGCTTGTATCGAAGCACTGTTGTGGACAATCGAAACATGCTTGCCATACAAAGATGCACATTGCCAGCGACACACCCACCATCCCCCGCGTATAAGATCTCTGCATATTTAAGGCGTGTGCATGCGTCCATGTACATAATTGCACTGGCTTCGCATGAGTTGTTCGCGTAGAATGCACGTTTCCTGTGTACGCTCAAAAATGGTATAAGCTGTTATATGAATGTTATTCCGTGTACGTGCATGTACGTACAAGGAGAAAGAGCGCGCGAATTCCACTGCACAAGGGGGCGTATTACTATTTGGAACCCGTCTCAAGCGCCCTTACTACACGAGTTCGATCGGAAGATTTATACCAACTCAATCTAGCCATCGTACCATGTTCAACAAAATGTGGGTGTTAACTCATTTACGTATGCACGTTGAGGGGTCCATTCATTGTCTGGAATCCGCTTGTCGTCCTGTCAGCGAATTGTGTTGCCCTCCTCAAAACAACATTCATACAAACATGGAGTCTACACATGACATTTACAATCTCCCAATACAGTGATGCGAGCAAGATTCGCCCGCGGGTGAACACCGGCAAGTAAGTACTACGCATATATATAGTGCATGGGTGTGCCATGGTTAGCTTAAAGCACATGAGAAAGATGTGTACAATTTATCGATGTTTACGTCGATTAATTATTTATGTGTACACTGCATTTAGTTCACACGTTAGGGACAACGCCGATGGCGCCACAGCAACCTCCTCACCAGCTGCACGAAGAAGGACCTACTCAGAAGGCACACAGGCATGCTGCCATGGCAACATAGTATGCATGAGTTATTGTTATCACTTATTGATATTTGCTGACAGGACAAACCCGTGATAAAGCTAGTGAGACCTGCTACATCCAATGGAAGGCCGCACGTGTCTCCCCTAGTCATATCGATGTCATATGTGTCACCAACAAGCTCTCCTGATGAAGCAAATGTGAGTTACATGATGGTTTACTTGTGGGTGGGTTCACAATAGAAACCGCAATGTGACTAAATGCATCTTTCCTTTCAATTCAGTCTCCTACAGGATACGATACTATTCTTATCAGTCCAAAAAAAGATAAAAACGATAAGATAGTGTTCAAATATGAAACCCCTGAGAAAATCTGTGATGAAAATCGACAAAGAGCATGCTCACTTGGGAGCAAGGTATTAAATGCACCCATAACCAAGGTCAACTGTTGAAACAGGAAAACAATTCTTTTTTTCCGTTTAAATACAGGAAGGATTGAAAAAACTATCAAAAAATTCTCCTAGAACAAGCAATGCTGATGATACCAAAACCAGCAGTGCCACAAATATTAGTCCAAGAGCATTATCGAATGCCGGCCAGGTATGACATGGGCGCCATCACATGTGCACATCACCACCACTTGTGTGCACTGCCACGGAGCAGACCGGCAATGTACTTCCACCAAATTATAATTATATTGCTAATGCATCAGATCAACTACTATATTCAACAGTTTGTGATTATAACTTGGCCTAGGTGGCAAATAGTTTATTTCATGCCATCCATCATGTGCCATGAAATATAGGAATCACCAAGGAAGTCAGGGATAAAAGCTCCTTCCAGTACAGCAACAGTCGAACAGAGAGCTGCAACCACTACTGATGATGCAGGGGCTACAGGAAGACAGGTTGGTTGTGAAAGCTAGGTGGGAGTGACCCACACACATGATCAGGCACAATCCCTCACACTGATGATGTACTATCTGTTATTTAGGATGTTGCCACGAGGAGAGTCTCTAGGATACCTATTAGACGCCCTTCAAGTGCTAATAATGTAAGCACTAACCAGTGGCAGAGGCACAGACATTTGTGCTATAATTTAATTATTTTGTAATTCTACTTTACATTCGTACCAGAAACATAGGTGATGTCTGAACAAATGTCCTACAGTTTGATACATCGCACACTCACCTCCCATTCCTCCTTCTCCCCTCTCCTCCCTTCCTTAAAAGTATCTATAGGAACATATAGTCGTACATCTTGAGACACACACTCTCTCTAACACTATAAGCAGCTTAGTTAGTATATTTCCTCATCTTTACTGTATTACTTATATATTACTTTCACTTTTGATGTAGACTCCAATAAAAGTAAGCAGGGATCAGAGCAGTTCACTAAACTCGAACAAAGCTGCAACGTTGCCTAGAGAAGGTAGTGATTTTGGAAGTGACAGCAGACCACGAGCACATTCACTGGAGAGCAAGGTATCCATGGAAACAAGGCAGATGAGGATATAAATGCCACCTAACATCTATCTTCCTTCTACAGGTGAACTTAAGATCATCAAGGCTGTCTGTAATAAAATCGAAACATATTTCCAATGAAACCGAAGCCAATAATCAGGTAATGCATTCTGTACTTGCTAATTAATGTTTCCTTTTATAACTGAGCAAAACCATGAAAGTTTTCACCCAAAATAAAATAACTTACATTCGCTTCATCCTTAATTTGCATGCACATTGGTATACTTAACGAACACAGTTGCAGAAGAGATCAGCGTGATTGCATGCAAATATGCAAAAATGTGTTCAACGTTTTGTGTGGCTGCAGGTTTGTAACCAACAACACCAGATCATCATCCATACTTTTTAGAATTATAACATTAATGGCCTATTCCAGTACACGGGGGTGGGATGGATGGCAAAAAAAAAATCTCCATGGACGATTCATGAATCCCTCTGGATATGAAACCACTGTAGATAACTGATTTGCCCTCCATGCCCTTGGCTGATTAACTATCTGAGGCCTTTCCAGGCTTTCAGGAGATATGAATCGGTGAAACCTTTTAAAATATCAACTTTAGATGCATAAATGTATTATTAATGATTGCGTTATACGAATAGACCATGCATGAAATGTGGTTAGCATGACTACAATGCACTCCTCTTTCTTGAAGGTATGCTATCCTTTGGCACACTGTCTCATCTCTCCAAATTTTAGATACTTGCAACTACCCATGGGCAATGAGCACTAGAGTTTAGAATTGAATCATGAGTTTATCTAAGTTGTAAACGAATATATTTTCAGTGTGAATAACTTATGTAAACATTAAACCAATAGCTACATGTAAGTGAGCATGAACAGTGTACCAAAACTGAACAATAAACTGTAGCCTAATGTTTTGCACACATGCTGCCACTCTTTCATTATGTGCCCCGCTGATGACAAAACCATGTAGTGCCATCCAGGTCCTAGGAAGGGAAAGCTTGGTGGGGGAGGGGCAGGGGGAAGGTTATTTCCTTTGCTGGTACTAAAAGTAAGAGCATTCGGTGTTCAGTAGATGATTAGCTTATAATCTATAATGTACTATAATCCTTTTATTTCCTCTTATAGAGTCCAAACTCAAGGTCACAGACCAACACTCAGAGCAGTGCAAAGAGTGACACCCTAGACAAGGGTGCTTCTTCGCCCACACCCCACACCTCTTCTCCACTGCACACTCCTCAGGAACACGCCACAGTTGTCACCACCACCACTACCATGGCCCAACGCTCCACTTCAGCAACCATGCAAGGAGTGGAGAGTCAAAACGAGGGACAACCTTGTCCACATGCAGACCATTGTTCAACGGCACTCAGTGACCATCAGGAGGAGGATGAGGAGGAGGATGATGATGATGAGGCACCACTCCAGCCTCCCATCCCCCTCTCCTTCCCTTCCCACAACCCAACATCAGCTAAGGGCACTGAACATTCGAGAGAAAGTCAATCCATCGGACACAAGCAAGATGCCACTCCCACTAACAGGTGGGATGCCACACCCAACAGAAGAGCCACACCCATAAGAAGAGCTACTCACCACCAGGTTGCCCTTCAAGAGCTACTGGAGGAACAAACCACTGAAAGCTCCACCTCAAGTGCCGAACCCAGCCTGGCTGACCCAGTTCCCACCACAACCAACAAATACATCACCTCCTCTCCAACCAACAGGAGAGGTGTTCCCAACATTGTCATTCTAGATGTGGATGGTGCTGTGGTTGAGATTATACGTCCATCATGGGGCAAACTACCTTCATGGGACAGCATTGATCGCACGTTGGAATGCAACAAGACAACAAACATGTAACATGTTCTTTTTGAGACCATTGCCACCCCTCTTCTTGTTTCGATGAATTGTTTCCCGACAGTAAAGCGTATGCACAATTGTAAACTGTACAGTTCACATATATATATCTTACCGCTTAGCTTGTAAAATACCCCACACAAAGGACATAATGAAGACATACAACACTTACAAATTGAAAAATAATGAATAGATGAATGGCCAAGGGTCAAAACACATCCATGGTTATGTTCAGATAATCCCTGATGTCACACTTACTGAGTTGCCCTGTTCTGCCGAGCAGGTCCACAGCCGTTCGAATCTCTGATAGCACAAATTGGCTTTGCTCACCGGTGAAGTGCTGGAAGGTCTCGTGATGGGTGCGATAGAACACTGTGTACCCCGCCTTTACCAGCTGCTCCAAGTCCTGCTCACGGTAAGGCTGCTGCAGGAAGTCGAGCATGCGTTTGAGACCAACCAGCGGATTGACCTTGAGCTCCTCGTACTTCACGACCAGGACAGGATGCCCCGAGTTGTGGATGGTGTACGACTCTATCATGGTCCTCCACTCCTGACCTTTGTCCTTAACAAACTCGTTCCACTCTGAGTTGTTACCGAACCACTCCTTCCCCACGTGGCTGGTGTGGCTGTCCAGCTCCTTCTCTGTCCCGATTCTGTTCCACTCCGATACGAGCGCGTGGAATGGGTTCCGAATGAGCAGTATCGCCGACTGGAACAGTGGAATGTTCTCCACTTTGCCATACTGGTCCATGTAGGGATGGTACCTTAAGTACTTGCCACCGGTCCACCTCGGCAACGGATCGTGGGTCTTAACGACGAGCACCGCGCCGCTCCGGATACTCTCTCCGGGGTGGTCCATGACCCGGAGCGTCTTGTCGCAGTAGATTCCGCCCGTGCAAACTCCCGTCGCTCTCTGCAGCAGTCCGCGCACCCACGTATTTCCCGACCCCGGGAAACTGGCGAGGGCGATTGGCGGTCTCCCCGTCCCGTTCATGAAACGACATGTAGCCGTCTCGAGTACCTTCTTTACCGACGCCCGTTTGTAGCAGTAGGCAAAGCTCTTCTGATCCTCGTTCGAAAGGTACTCGTAGCAAAGAGAATCTGCGCACTCACGGATATCCTTCGTAGACGGGCGTTCCCCTCTCAGGTAGTGCCACCGAGCCGCGGACATGTTTTTCTTCATGTCCAGAATCAGAGACTTGAGCATTTTGAGGTTCCCGCTCTTTCCCTGGACGCGTCCCTCGAGAACGCCAGGTAAGGAAGGCAGTGCATGGAGGGAGACTGCGGTGTAGTGCGCTCCATTTGGCGTCAGAGGTCGCTCATCGAACTTATGCGTTAGAAAGATCGTCAAGGTCAACACAATGAAAACGTTTGACGACAGACAGACGCCCAATCTGGCGTGGAACTTCATCCCCGGCGGTCCAACATCCCCCTACGTGGTAGGCGTGACTTGTCGTGCCCGGACCCAAAGTGTTTGATAATATCAACCGGTCTCGTACCCAGACCTGTTACGTAAGCATTATGCTTACGTCTAAATTTATTACAGCACAATACAAATTTAACACACACATACAATCTTACATAGTCGATCAGAATTGAATAGTAAGTCTATTCCAACGTCGGCTGCTGCACAATGTGATCACGTGTGACTCTCTAGTTTACGCAACGCCGGTGACTGTTTCGTTCAGCTGATGTCATGTCACGATATTGTGTAAACCTTTTTAATGATTCCTTTTACCGTCTCAGATTCTGCACAAGCATTCAATGTTGATGCTTCTAGTATTACCTCATCTTGATTCGGTGCACTGCATGAATTACGTATCAACATTACTTGCTTTTTCAAATAATTATTTATTCCCGGTTTACTGTGTAGTCACTTGTCTTAATTTTAACATCGAATACAACATAAATTACATGTATGCATAATCTCTGGTGTATGCGTGTCAGACCAATGTATCCGAGCAGCCGGGCCAATAAATGCCGAATGAATCAGTGATGAAACCCCCTAATTGTACTGGAGTACGATTACATCAACTTCACGCGTTGATCACAACCATACACAATTTTGTATATACAAACAGCTTGGCATCGTAAGGTCCACTGCAAACATGCACATTCAAAGCGACACGCACATTCGACAATCAGGCGTCCCAGCGTTGCATTTTCACCTGCCCAGCTACTATTTCTAGCCTGTACGTCCTTCCGTGTACTTCATCGAACTCGTCAGGTAGTACCCGGTCATCGATGCGGAGTCTAGGGAGCTCCTTATGTCCAGTCTCGATGGATACCAACGGTACCGGAGCTAATTTACGGGGCTGCGCGTCCTTGTCCACCGCAAATTCTCGGTAATGGAACTGGTGCCCCGCGGTACTGTCGGAGGGCGGGCTGTAAATCCCCGCGAAAACCCACTTGTTCCACTCTGCCTTCATCTTCATGCGGACCCACTCCACTTCACCAAGGGAATTGCAAATCAGTCCCGTCACGTCTTTCTTGACCTTCTCGACGTCGTCCAGATGCTTTATCTTATTCGTGTCTTTATCGTGCATAAGCTCCTCCACTGACATCCAAGTCATCTTCGCGCCAGATCTATATTGTCCAATGGAGAGCACTTAATGCCGTAATAGTATTTATATTCTATTTATACATCTATACACTACTTTGATTTGACCCCATATTGGGCATACCCATTGTATGCATTTGCACCGTCTGTTGATCAATCCATGCACTAATTAACCTTCGTATTGAGCGATGTAAACGTGTGCACCAGCTCATCGAGGCCGTCTATCAATTCAGTTGACCGAGTTAATTAAAATAACTTTGTCTGACTTGTACAACTGATTGATTCAATGCAATAGCGTAGGATTCTATTGAATAGGCTGCGGCATTGATTGCACCCGCCCACAACCGCCTATAGCTTTCTTCCTCCACTGTCACCGTATATGTTACAAATCAGCGGCCAAATGGACAAGGTAATTAATTCGCGGTTTGCGAATCATCAAATATTCCGGGTGCTTCAATACCAAGCACACCAAATGTTTCTCAGTTTAACCCACGAGGGATTGTTGGTACTACATTTGGAATGACTTTTAGTAAGGTCACCGTATTTGTCCTATGGTTACGCTTCCGTAGGATTGTCATAACATTGTCCTCAATGTGCATGCAGGTAGTCATTCAGTGCATTTCTCATTACCGATTATTGTAAAGTCTAAACTTGCGCCTCAGCCTGTCTTTGATCAGCCCATCACAAGTTCAATCCTGGCCCGCTTCTACGAGTACCGGTACCCTGAACCGACAATGAACTGTACTAGCATAAAATAAAATATGTGTATAGTAGTAAATGTTGTAAGTACTGTCGCGTAGCATACCCTCCGCAAATAAGCGTGCATGGCTGTGCTAACCAGACTAGCGTGTAAGTGTGTCTGATTTTTGCTGCACCATGGTCACGCATCAAATGTGGAAACCGCGGGTTGATTTTTCAGTTAACTGCAAAGTAAATCAGATTCCGGCTGGCTGGCATATGTTACATCTATTACGGGCCTCCGGTCACACGACTCAGTCTTGGACAAAGTTTTGCTTCCTCAGCATTTTGAACTTACACTGTACTTGCCATGGCCGGCCAATCTTACACAATATATGCACGTGATCGTAATTATTGAATCAAGGGCAATGACCATTATAGTATAAATTCTCCAAAACCAAAAAAATATGTCTTCACTGGTGTATGGTGGACCAGAATATGTTGCCGCAAGTGACAAATTCATTATACGAATGAATGTGTATAGCTTGTGGAATACTGTAATTAGGCCAGGAAGCATGCATGTATTTGTCTACGGAAAGCACTATTTTGCCTCCAGGAACCAAAACTTATAAATGAGGTTTTTTTTTATAGAATGTAAGACAGAGGATACTGAGCAACAAAATTCCGTTGCCACATCGCAAGTGAAGTATCATCTCGGTAATTATCAAGTATATGTACATTATTAATATCCCGTATTCTTGAATATTAATATTTGGATGTAATTCGCACCAAAAAAAAAGTCTTTCTAAATATGCACAACAGAAATCATGCAATGGAATCTCAGAAACAAAAAAAAAAATGCTACTTTTACAACTGCTCATTTCTCAATTTCCCCAGCGATCTTGAAGCGATTGCAGTGTCCTGTTTGCATACAGCTCTTATGCTAACCACTGGAGCTTCCTTGTAGGGAACTGCATGGTCTGCAAAACAGCATAGTAATCTGTCTTCAGCTGCAGTGAGGTCAAGTGTTCATGCTGCTTCATGGTCACTCCACCTACACCATCACAACTGAAGCCAGCACCAACATTGATCTATATATGCCATCTCCCCCTACATCTTTAGTTGGTACAGTACTGCACCAACTAAAGATGTAGGGAAGATGGCATATTAGATAATGGCTTCTAACAACCCCACTGTATACTGGACCAGAAAAAGTGCAGACAGCCATATGCATGTACAGCTGACTACACTTTTAAACCAGCCACATTCATGAAGATTGCACAGCCCCAAATCCCTCTGTGTGATGTAAAACTAATAAATGCTGATGTATGGAAATACAAAAGGTGGTGAGCCAGGGGGAACCCTCTGCCCTACTTTAGAGGGATCTGCACACTATACCTTACTGAGCATTATAGACCTACGGAAATTTACTCTATGAGGAGAGGCATGCATGCACTCCTGACTGAAGCATGGGCCAGATAGTGAGCAAAACGGAGGCAAAGGAGACACTGGCTACAAAAGCTGGCATAGGGATGCCATGGGCAAAACTTTGCATTGGCTGCTTCAATGATGTCATAAATTAAATGTATATGAAATGATGTAATTAAGGTTCAAGGCTTCTAGCATAGCCATTAGCTTGTGAGGAAAGACATGAGAAAGATTGAAATGGAATTGCTGGAGAGTGTATCAAGGGAGAGGGTCATTTATAAAAGCTCTTGATGATCACGGCAATCCATGCATGTTCAAAGGCAACAGTTACTTTGGTGGTGGTTTCATTGGCAATCATATCCACACAATACTATACAAGTACCAAGTACCAGGGAACTATGCAACTAAATGGTTCAGGTTTCTGATGAAGTGAACCTGCACTTGGCCCTATCATCAAGGAAACAGTACGAAGTTCCTTAAGCCCAGGTACAGCATATGTTCACATGTACACACCTGAACTTGCAATGTCACAATTCATGACACAGTACAGTGTCTATATCACTGCAAAGCTGCAAATGGAGGAACACTTGGGCAAAGGAATGGATGGTTGGATTTGGTCTCCTTAGGCGCCGCATGTATCCATGCAATATTAAACAACTACCATACAAAGCTAATGTGTGTAATAAGATCTTACCGTAAAAAGCGCCCTAATGGCTGGTCGTATGCAGTAACAATAAAGTAAATAAAATGGGGGCTGTGTCGACCCCGGCCTACACCTGACACAGGCGGTAGGGCAAGGCACGCGGCTAGAGATAAAATATGTTATCTCTGGCACGGCTCACATTCCTCTCTGTTACGCCCGCTGAGATGGTGTAAAAAGTTGTCGTGTGCGGCGTCGAATTTATGCTGAGTCACATCAACAGAAACCAGATCGATAGGTTGCCGCCCCCAGGGATCATTCGACTTCGGACCCCAATAGAACCAGTCTTATTCCACTCAAGTGAACTCTGCATGGCAGTTCGGTGACAGGGGAGGACATGGATACGGACCCCGGGCCACTACGGCACCATACCTCGAGCAAGAATTACTTCAAGCTCTGTCCGAACGCCATTGCTCACGAACCTTACATTCCATATTAAAATCGATACATGCAGATACACTTGTGGGTCTGAACGTATTGGGACAACATAATTATAAACACGTCCCAAAATGATCACCATCTCTTACAGTATGACATCACGTACAGGCTGTAAGCGATGACCATCGCATATCGTTACGTATGTTTGAGTCTGGGTACGAGACTAGTATGCTGTGCTGTTCATTATGTAAAACTCTCGTACCCAGACACCCAGCTGCGGATGGATTAGCGGTGATGTAATCCATCCGCAACTGTTGGGAATCTGGGTCTGGGTACGAGACTAGCAATAATTAAAAAGAGGAGTCGGTTCTTTATTTGTTCGTTGCAAGAATGGGGTAAAGGGTGTTAAAAAGAGACCCATCCATCCCATTTGTAAAATCCTGTTTCTGCAATCAGTCCACCGCACGCAGTAGTGAATCGATTATATCATAGATACAATGATTGCACGTTCTGTGTAGCATGGGTCTGGGTACGAGACAATGCTTTGGTACGAAGAATTAATAAACTTTTATTTTGAACTGAAAGTGCATATTCACATAATGGTAATTGAATGTCTTGTAGCACAGTTTGCATAATTTTAAGTTGTTTTGTAGAGTTGTTCTAAAATAAGGGTTCCTTGTAATTTTAAAAGCTATTCTTTTTAGAAATTCAAAAAAACTAGTTTTAACTCTTTCACGGGCAACAGAGCAATATTGCGCCGCAGGTGCAATACTGTTTATCTAAACAGTTAACCCTTTGTAGTCAACAACATGCATATATGTATTGATCAGTTGTTTCCTGGTCATAAAACGTAGCTAGCAAACAACATACACTATATCATAGTGTATGTTGTTTGCTAACTACATTTTCCTGCAACGCGCAACATCACTTCACAAAGTTAAGATATCGTATAGCATGAGGGATGATGTTTTGCATGTAGGGGTACCAACGAGTCTCTTCCTCTTGTGAGTGAGTGAGCATCAATTGATGATGCTACAAGTTGTGATGAATTATAACACAGATCTAGTGGCCTAACTATTTTTGTGCACAAAAGGCACTGGCCGATGCAACAAAACACCTGAGGAAGCCACATGGAAAAGTAACCAGAATAACCAAAATATTGAAGCATAGGTACATGAACAGTACAAACGAAATGAACAGAAGCAAAACAACATTAAGACCCTATGATCTCAATTTATTGCCTGAACGTTTCAGTCTGTTGTCCATCAGTGGAACTGGTCTGTTGTCCATTAATGGAACTGGTCTGTTATCCATGAGTGGAACTGGTCTGTTATCCATGAGTGGAACTGGTCTGTCGTCCATGAGTGGAACTGGTCTGGTATCCATGAGTGGAACTGGTCTGTTGTCCATGAGTGGAACTGGTCTATTATCCATTAATGGAATAGGTCTGTTATCCATGAGTGGAACTGGTCTGTTATCCATGAGTGGAACTGGTCTGGTATCCATGAGTGGAACTGGTCTGTTGTCCATGAGTGGAACTGGTCTGTTATCCATGAGTGGAACTGGTCTGTTATCCATGAGTGGAACTGGTCTAGTGTCCATTAATGGAACTACATGTACGTGTGGTCTGCTATGGACTAGTGGAACCGATCTATTGTCCATGAGTGGAACCGGTCCATTGCCCATCAGTGGAGCAGGTCTGGTACACACGTATGGAACCGAAAATTGATCAGTTGTGGTTTGAATACATGAAGGAGGTCTAGCACCCATGACATGAGGGTGTCCAGCAACACCTACCACATCAGCTGGCATCTCCAGAAATGAAGGACGACCAACGATTGCTGATTCCTGTCGAGTGGTTTCCAGAACTGGAGCGTAAGGCCTGGCGTTAATCAAAGGAGTGATCGGCCCATTGTTCATGAGCGGAGCGGGTCTCCTATTCTCCATCGCTGGAACGGTCCTGTTACTCCCCATCAACGGACCAGGTCTGGCATGTGGGCCCGCATACGTGTACGGACCAGGGCGAGCAAGTCTGCCGTGATCCGTGTGTGACATAGGTCTGCCACCGCCCCCAGCTCGCGTTGAGTGCAGATGGCCATGGGCAGGCGCAGAGGGGCAGTCCATGAGTGACGCGGATCTAGTGTCCACGATGCTAGGCCCATTCACCGTATACGAGATCGTTTTCAAAAGCATT
>JABACO010000024.1:3041386-3391386 GCA_013339895.1 Ephydatia muelleri
CTCCTTCAGTATTCAAACCACAACTGATCAATTTTCGGTTCCATACGTGTGTACCAGACCTGCTCCACTGATGGGCAATGGACCGGTTCCACTCATGGACAATAGATCGGTTCCACTAGTCCATAGCAGACCACACGTACATGTAGTTCCATTAATGGACACTAGACCAGTTCCACTCATGGATAACAGACCAGTTCCACTCTGGATAACAGACCAGTTCCACTCATGGATAACAGACCAGTTCCACTCATGGACAACGACCAGTTCCACTCATGGATACCAGACCAGTTCCACTCATGGATAACAGACCTATTCCATTAATGGATAATAGACCAGTTCCACTCATGGACAACAGACCAGTTCCACTCATGGATACCAGACCAGTTCCACTCATGGACAACAGACCAGTTCCCTCATGGATAACAGACCAGTTCCACTCATGGATAACAGACCAGTTCCATTAATGGACAACAGACCAGTTCCACTGATGGACAACAGACTAAAACGTTCAGGCAATAAATTGAGATCATAGGGTCTTAATGTTGTTTGCTTCTATTCATTTCGTTTGTACTGTTCATGTACCTATGCTTCAATATTTTGGTTATTCTGGTTACTTTTCCATGTGGCTTCCTCAGGTGTTTTGTTGCATCGGCCAGTGCCTTTTGTGCACAAAAATAGTTAGGCCACTAGATCTGTGTTATAATTCATCACAACTTGTAGCATCATCAATTGATGCTCACTCACTCACAAGAGGAAGAGACTCGTTGGTACCCCTACATGGAAAACATCATCCCTCATGCTATACGATATCTTAACTTTGTGAAGTTGTGCGTTGCAGGAAAATGTAGTTAGCAAAACATACACTATGATAGAGTGTATGTTGTTTGCAGCTACGTTTTATGACCAGGAAACAACGATCAATACATATATGCATGTTTGACTACAAAGGGTTAACTGTTTAGATAAAGTATAGCACCTGCGGCGCAATATGTGCTCTGTTGCCCGTGAAGAGTTAAAACTAGTTTTTTTGAATGTCTAAAAAGAATGCTTTTAAAATTACAAGGAACCCTTATTTTAGAACAACTCTACAAAACAACTTAAAATTATGCAAACTGTGCTACAAGACATTCAATTACCATTATGTGAATATGCACTTTCGGTTCAAAATAAAAGTTTATTAATTCTTCGTATCAAAGCATTGTCTCGTACCAGACCCATGCTACACAGAACGTGCAAGCATTGTATCTATGATATAATCGATTCACTACTGCGTGCGGTGGACTGATTGCAGAAACAGAATTTTACAAATGGGATGGATGGGTCTCTTTTTAACACCCTTTACCCCATTCTTGCAACGAACAAATAAAGAACCGACTCCTCTTTTAATTATTGCTAGTCTCGTACCCAGACCCAGATTCCCAACAGTTGCGGATGGATTACATCACCGCTAATCCATCCGCAGCTGGGTGTCTGGGTACGAGACCACAACGCACAGCGGGAGTTTTACATAATGAATAGCACAGCATACTCGTCTCGTACCCAGACTCAAACATACGTAACGATATGCGATGGTCATCGCTTACAGCATGAGAATACCTGTACGTGATGTCACTGTAAGAGATGGTGATCATTTTGGGACGTGTTTATAATTATGTTGTCCCAATACGTTCAGACCCCAAGTTATGCATGTATCGATTTTAATATGGAATGTAAGGTTCGTGAGCAATGGCGTTCGGACAGAGAGCTTGAAGTAATTCTTGCTCGAGGTATGGTGCCGTAGGGGCCCGGGGTCCGTATCCATGTCCTCCCCTGTCACCGAACTGCCAGAGTTCACTTGAGTGGAATAAGACTGGTTCTATTGGGGTCCGAAGTCGAATGATCCCTGGGGCGGCAACCTATCGATCTGGTTTCTTTGATGTGACTCAGCATAAATTCGACGCCGCACACGACAACTTTTTACACCATCTCAGCGGGCGTAACAGAGAGGAATGTGAGCCGTGCCAGAGATAACATATTTATCTCTGGCCGTGCCTTGCCCTACCGCCTGTGTCAGGTAGGCCGGGGTCGACACAGCCCCCATTTTATTTACTTTATTGTTACTCTACGACACAGCCATTAGGGCGTTTTTACGGTAAGATCTTATTACAACATTAGCTTTGTATGGTAGTTGTTTAATATTGCATGGATACATGCGGCGCCTAAGGATACCAAATCCAACCCATCCCTTCCTTTGCCCAAGTGTTCCTCCATTTGCATGCAGCTGTGCAGTGATATAGACACTGAACTGTGTCATGAATTGTGACATTGCAAGTTCAGGTGTGTACATGTGAACATATGCTGTACCTGGGCTTAAGGAACTTCATACTGTTTCCTTGAGATTGCTAGGGCCAAGTGCAGGTTCACTCATCAGAAACCTGAACCATTTAGTTGCATAGTTCCCTGGTACTTGGTACTTGTATAGTATTGTGTGGATGTGATTGCCAATGAATTAAAACCACCACCAAAGTAACTGTTGCCTTTGAACATGCATGGATTGCCGTGATCATCAAGAGCTTTTATAATGACCCTCTCCCTTGATACACTCTCCAGCAATTCCATTTCAATCTTTCTCATGTCTTTCCTCACAAGCTAATGGCTATGCCAGAAGCCTTGAACCTTAATTACATCATTTCATATACATTTAATTAATGACATCATTGAAGCAGCCAATGCAAAGTTTTGCCCATGGCATCCCTATGCCAGCTTTTGTAGCCAGTGTCTCCTTTGCCTCCGTTTTGCTCACTATCTGGCCCATGCTTCAGTCAGGAGTGCATGCATGGCCTCTCCTCATAGAGTAAATTTCCGTAGGTCTATAATGCTCAGGTAAGGTAATGTGCAGATCGTAATCTGTTTTCAGCTGCAGTGAGGTCAAGTGTTCATGCTGCTTCATGGTCACTCCACCTACACCATCACAACTGAAGCCAGCACCAACATTGATCTATATATGCCATCTCCCCCTACATCTTCAGTTGGTACAGTACTGCACCACTAAAGATGTAGGGAAGATGGCATATTAGATAATGGCTTCTAACAACCCCACTGTATACTGGACCAGAAAAAGTGCAGACAGCCATATGCATGTACAGCTGACTACACTTTTAAACCAGCCACATTCGTGAAGATTGCACAGCCCCAAATCCCTACACTGCGTGACATAGTATCGTATGCAGTAATATGCAGAGTTTGCCCACGCCATGGTATGCAGATACATATCCAGACATGCACGTGTGCGGACCATATACATACTCGTACCTAGATATGTCAATGTCCAGTGCAGTGTGCAGATGGGTATTGTTGGGGCTAAGTATCGGGTGCGTACCGCATCCATATCGCGAGCAGCAGTTTAGCCCGTAAATTACGATAGTGCGCAATAAATAGGAATATAGGGCCGTTTTAAAACCACAACCCATGAAACGCATTCATATGAGTGTGGCTACTATAATTACCCTCGACCGAGTCGCGTACTCACAGGTAAGTTATTGGATCCCTATAATCATTGTAAACTATTATCATACGTATAAGCGAAGTGTTTCGTTCTGAGACGTATACATGGCGCCGCATTCGTGACGTATGAAAAACTGCCCACGGTGTCGAGTGCAGACGAGTATCGATTAGTATGGGTGCAATATACAAGGCTGCATACGTACACTGTCGCGCCGTGCTAGTTCTGTGTGATGTAAAACTAATAAATGCTGATGTATGGAAATACAAAAGGTGGTGAACCAGGGGGAACCCTCTGCCCTACTTTAGAGGTATGCTGTTTTGCAGACCATGCAGTTCCCTACAAGGAAGCTCCAGTGGTTAGCATAAGAGCTGTATGCATACAGGACACTGCAATCGCTTCAAGATCGCTGGGGAATTGAGAAATGAGCAGTTGTAAAAGTTGCATTTTTTTTTTTTTGTTTTCTGAGATTCCATTGCATGATTTCTGTTGTGCACATTTAGAAAGACTTTTTTTTGGTGCGAATTACATCCAAATATTTATATTCAAGAATACGGGATATAAATAATGTACAGTAAAACCTATACTGCGATGTGGCAACGGAATTTTGTTGCTCAGTATCCTCTGTCTTACATTCTATAAAAAAAAACCTCATTTATAAGTTTTGGTTCCTGGAGGCTAATAAGTGCTTTCCGTAGACAAATACATGCATGCTTCCTGGCCTAATTACAGTATTCCACAAGCTATAGACATTCATTCGTGTAATGAATTTGTCACTTGCGGCAACATATTCTGGTCCACCACACACCAGTGAAGACATATTTTTTGGTTTTGGAGAATTTATACTATAATGGTCATTGCCCTTGATTCAATAATTACGATCACGTGCATATTGTGTAAGATTGGCCGGCCATGGCAAGTACAGTGTAAGTTCAAAATGCTGAGGAAGCCAAAACTTTGTCCAAGACTGAGTCGTGTGACCGGAGGCCCGTAATAGATGTAACATATGCCAGCCAGCCGGAATCTGATTTACTTTGCAGTTAACTGAAAAATCAACCCGCGGTTTCCACATTTGATGCGTGACCATGGTGCAGCAAAATCAGACACACTTACACGCTAGTCTGGTTAGCACAGCCATGCACGCTTATTTGCGGAGGGTATGCTACGCGACAGTACTTACAACATTTACTACTACACATATTTAATTTTATGCTAGTACAGTTCATTGTCGGTTCAGGGGTACCGGTACGCGTAGAAGCGGGCCAGGATTGAACTTGTGATGGCTGATCAAAGACAGGCTGAGGCGCAAGTTTAGAATTTACAATAATCGGTAATGAGAAATGCACAGAATGACTGACTACCTGCATGCACATTGAGGACAATGTTATGACAATCCTACGGAAGCGTAACCATAGGACAAATATGGTGACCTTACTAAAAGTCATTCCAAATGTAGTACCAACAATCCCTCGTGGGTTAAACTGAGAAACATTTGGTGTGCTTGGTATTGAAGCACCCGGAATATTTGATGATTCGCAAACCGCGAATTAATTACCTTGTCCATTTGGCCGCTGATTTGTAACATATACGGTGACAGTGGAGGAAGAAAGCTATAGGCGGTTGTGGGCGGGTGCAATCAATGCCGCAGCCTATTCAATAGAATCCTACGCTATTGCATTGAATCAATCAGTTGTACAAGTCAGACAAAGTTATTTTAATTAACTCGGTCAACTGAATTGATAGACGGCCTCGATGAGCTGGTGCACACGTTTACATCGCTCAATACGAAGGTTAATTAGTGCATGGATTGATCAACAGACGGTGCAAATGCATACAATGGGTATGCCCAATATGGGGTCAAATCATAGTAGTGTATAGATGTATAAATAGAATATAAATACTATTACGGCATTAAGTGCTCTCCATTGGACAATATAGATCTGGCGCGAAGATGACTTGGATGTCAGTGGAGGAGCTTATGCACGATAAAGACACGAATAAGATAAAGCATCTGGACGACGTCGAGAAGGTCAAGAAAGACGTGACGGGACTGATTTGCAATTCCCTTGGTGAAGTGGAGTGGGTCCGCATGAAGATGAAGGCAGAGTGGAACAAGTGGGTTTTCGCGGGGATTTACAGCCCGCCCTCCGACAGTACCGCGGGGCACCAGTTCCATTACCGAGAATTCGCGGTGGACAAGGACGCGCAGCCCCGTAAACTAGCTCCGGTACCGTTGGTATCCATCGAGACTGGACATAAGGAGCTGCCTAGACTCCGCATCGATGACCGGGGTACTACCTGACGAGTTCGATGAAGTACACGGAAGGACGTACAGGCTAGAAATAGTAGCTGGGCAGGTGAAAATGCAACGCTGGGACGCCTGATTGTCGAATGTGCGTGTCGCTTTGAATGTGCATGTTTGCAGTGGACCTTACGATGCAAGCTGTTTGTATATACAAAATTGTGTATGGTTGTGATCAACGCGTGAAGTTGATGTAATCGTACTCCAGTACATTTAGGGGGTTTCATCACTGATTCATTCGGCATTTATTGAACTGATCCGGCCCGGCTGCTCGGATACATACGTCTGACACGCATACACCAGAGATTATGCATACATGTAATTTATGTTGTATTCGATGTTAAAATTAAGACAAGTGACTACACAGTAAACCGGGAATAAATAATTATTTGAAAAAGCAAGTAATGTTGATACGTAATTCATGCAGTGCACCGAATCAAGATGAGGTAATACTAGAAGCATCAACATTGAATGCTTGTGCAGAATCTGAGACGGTAAAAGGAATCATTAAAAAGGTTTACACAATAACATGACATGACATCAGCTGAACGAAACAGTCACCGGCGTTGCGTAAACTAGAGAGTCACACGTGATCACATTGTGCAGCAGCCGACGTTGGAATAGACTTACTATTCAATTCTGATCGATTATGTAAGATTGTATGTGTGTGTAAGCATATGCTTACGTAACAGGTCTGGGTACGAGACCGGTTGATGTTATCAAACACTTTGGGTCCGGGCACGACAAGCCACGCCTACCACGTAGGGGGATGTTGGACCGCCGGGGATGAAGTTCCACGCCAGATTGGGCGTCTGTCTGTCGTCAAACGTTTTCATTATGTTGACCTTGACGATCTTTCTAACGCATAAGTTCGATGAGCGACCTCTGACGCCAAATGGAGCGCACTACACCGCAGTCTCCCTCCATGCACTGCCTTCCTTACCTGGCGTTATCGAGGGACGCGTCCAGGGAAAGAGCGGGAACCTCAAAATGCTCAAGTCTCTGATTCTGGACATGAAGAAAAACAATGTCCGCGGCTCGGTGGCACTACCTGAGAGGGGAACGCCCGTCTACGAAGGATATCCGTGAGTGCGCGGATTCTCTTTGCTACGAGTATCTTTCGAACGAGGATCAGAAGAGCTTTGCCTACTGCTACAAACGGGCGTCGGTAAAGAAGGTACTCGAGACGGCTACATGTCGTTTCATGAACGGGACGGGGAGACCGCCAATCGCTCTCGCCAGTTTCCCGGGGTCGGGAAATACGTGGGTGCGCGGACTGCTGCAGAGAGCGACGGGAGTTTGCACGGGCGGAATCTACTGCGACAAGACGCTCCGGGTCACGGACCACCCCGGAGAGAGTATCCGGAGCGGCGCGGTGCTCGTCGTTAAGACCCACGATCCGTTGCCGAGGTGGACCGGTGGCAAGTACTTAAGGTACCATCCCTACATGGACCAGTATGGCAAAGTGGAGAACATTCCACTGTTCCAGTCGGCGATACTGCTCATTCGGAACCCATTCCACGCGCTCGTATCGGAGTGGAACAGAATCGGGACAGAGAAGGAGCTGGACAGCCACACCAGCCACGTGGGGAAGAGTGGTTCGGTAACAACTCAGAGTGGAACGAGTTTGTTAAGGTCAAAGGTCAGGAGTGGAGGACCATGATAGAGTCGTACACCATCCACAACTCAGGTCATCCTGTCCTGGTCGTGAAGTACGAGGAGCTCAAGGTCAATCCGCTGGTCGGTCTCAAATGCATGCTCGACTTCCTGCAGCAGCCTTACCGTGAGCAGGACTTGGAGCAGCTGGTAAAGGCGGGGTACACAGTGTTCTATCGCACCCATCGCGAGACCTTCCAGCACTTCACCAGCGAGCAAAGCCAATTTGTGCTGTCAGAGATTCGAACGGCTGTGGACCTGCTTGGCAGAACCGGGCAACTCAGTAAGTGTGACATCAGGGATTATCTGAACATGACCATGGATGTGTTTTGACCCTTGGCCATTAATCTATTCATTATTTTTCAATTTGTAAGTGTTGTATGTCTTCATTATGTCCTTTGTGTGGGGTATTTCACAAGCTAAGCGGTAAGATATATATATGTGAACTGTACAGTTTACAATTGTGCATACGCTTTACTGTCGGGAAACAATTCATCGAAACAAGAAGAGGGGTGGCGATGGTCTCAAAAAGAACATGTTACATGTTTGTTGTCTTGTTGCATTCCAACGTGCGATCAATGCTGTCCCATGAAGGGAGTTTGCCCCATGATGGACGTATAATCTCAACCACAGCACCATCCACATCTAGAATGACAATGTTGGGAACACCTCTCCTGTTGGTTGGAGAGGAGGTGATGTATTTGTTGGTTGTGGTGGGAACTGGGTCAGCCAGGCTGGGTTCGGCACTTGAGGTGGAGCTTTCAGTGGTTTGTTCCTCCAGTAGCTCTTGAAGGGCAACCTGGTGGTGTGTAGCTCTTCTTATGGGTGTGGGCTCTTCTGTTGGGTGTGGCATCCCACCTGTTAGTGGGAGTGGCATCTTGCTTGTGTCCGATGGATTGACTTTCTCTCGAATGTTCAGTGCCCTTAGCTGATGTTGGGTTGTGGGAAGGGAAGGAGAGGGGGATGGGAGGCTGGAGTGGTGCCTCATCATCATCATCCTCCTCCTCATCCTCCTCCTGATGGTCACTGAGTGCCGTTGAACAATGGTCTGCATGTGGACAAGGTTGTCCCTCGTTTTGACTCTCCACTCCTTGCATGGTTGCTGAAGTGGAGCGTTGGGCCATGGTAGTGGTGGTGGTGACAACTGTGGCGTGTTCCTGAGGAGTGTGCAGTGGAGAAGAGGTGTGGGGTGTGGGCGAAGAAGCACCCTTGTCTAGGGTGTCACTCTTTGCACTGCTCTGAGTGTTGGTCTGTGACCTTGAGTTTGGACTCTATAAGAGGAAATAAAAGGATTATAGTACATTATAGATTATAAGCTAATCATCTACTGAACACCGAATGCTCTTACTTTAGTACCAGCAAAGGAAATAACCTTCCCCCTGCCCCTCCCCCACCAAGCTTTCCCTTCCTAGGACCTGGATGGCACTACATGGTTTTGTCATCAGCGGGGCACATAATGAAAGAGTGGCAGCATGTGTGCAAAACATTAGGCTACAGTTTATTGTTCAGTTTTGGTACACTGTTCATGCTCACTTACATGTAGCTATTGGTTTAATGTTTACATAAGTTATTCACACTGAAAATATATTCGTTTACAACTTAGATAAACTCATGATTCAATTCTAAACTCTAGTGCTCATTGCCCATGGGTAGTTGCAAGTATCTAAAATTTGGAGAGATGAGACAGTGTGCCAAAGGATAGCATACCTTCAAGAAAGAGGAGTGCATTGTAGTCATGCTAACCACATTTCATGCATGGTCTATTCGTATAACGCAATCATTAATAATACATTTATGCATCTAAAGTTGATATTTTAAAAGGTTTCACCGATTCATATCTCCTGAAAGCCTGGAAAGGCCTCAGATAGTTAATCAGCCAAGGGCATGGAGGGCAAATCAGTTATCTACAGTGGTTTCATATCCAGAGGGATTCATGAATCGTCCATGGAGATTTTTTTTTTGCCATCCATCCCACCCCCGTGTACTGGAATAGGCCATTAATGTTATAATTCTAAAAAGTATGGATGATGATCTGGTGTTGTTGGTTACAAACCTGCAGCCACACAAAACGTTGAACACATTTTTGCATATTTGCATGCAATCACGCTGATCTCTTCTGCAACTGTGTTCGTTAAGTATACCAATGTGCATGCAAATTAAGGATGAAGCGAATGTAAGTTATTTTATTTTGGGTGAAAACTTTCATGGTTTTGCTCAGTTATAAAAGGAAACATTAATTAGCAAGTACAGAATGCATTACCTGATTATTGGCTTCGGTTTCATTGGAAATATGTTTCGATTTTATTACAGACAGCCTTGATGATCTTAAGTTCACCTGTAGAAGGAAGATAGATGTTAGGTGGCATTTATATCCTCATCTGCCTTGTTTCCATGGATACCTTGCTCTCCAGTGAATGTGCTCGTGGTCTGCTGTCACTTCCAAAATCACTACCTTCTCTAGGCAACGTTGCAGCTTTGTTCGAGTTTAGTGAACTGCTCTGATCCCTGCTTACTTTTATTGGAGTCTACATCAAAAGTGAAAGTAATATATAAGTAATACAGTAAAGATGAGGAAATATACTAACTAAGCTGCTTATAGTGTTAGAGAGAGTGTGTGTCTCAAGATGTACGACTATATGTTCCTATAGATACTTTTAAGGAAGGGAGGAGAGGGGAGAAGGAGGAATGGGAGGTGAGTGTGCGATGTATCAAACTGTAGGACATTGTTCAGACATCACCTATGTTTCTGGTACGAATGTAAAGTAGAATTACAAAATAATTAAATTATAGCACAAATGTCTGTGCCTCTGCCACTGGTTAGTGCTTACATTATTAGCACTTGAAGGGCGTCTAATAGGTATCCTAGAGACTCTCCTCGTGGCAACATCCTAAATAACAGATAGTACATCATCAGTGTGAGGGATTGTGCCTGATCATGTGTGTGGGGTCACTCCCACCTAGCTTTCACAACCAACCTGTCTTCCTGTAGCCCCTGCATCATCAGTAGTGGTTGCAGCTCTCTGTTCGACTGTTGCTGTACTGGAAGGAGCTTTTATCCCTGACTTCCTTGGTGATTCCTATATTTCATGGCACATGATGGATGGCATGAAATAAACTATTTGCCACCTAGGCCAAGTTATAATCACAAACTGTTGAATATAGTAGTTGATCTGATGCATTAGCAATATAATTATAATTTGGTGGAAGTACATTGCCGGTCTGCTCCGTGGCAGTGCACACAAGTGGTGGTGATGTGCACATGTGATGGCGCCCATGTCATACCTGGCCGGCATTCGATAATGCTCTTGGACTAATATTTGTGGCACTGCTGGTTTTGGTATCATCAGCATTGCTTGTTCTAGGAGAATTTTTTGATAGTTTTTTCAATCCTTCCTGTATTTAAACGGAAAAAAAGAATTGTTTTCCTGTTTCAACAGTTGACCTTGGTTATGGGTGCATTTAATACCTTGCTCCCAAGTGAGCATGCTCTTTGTCGATTTTCATCACAGATTTCTCAGGGGTTTCATATTTGAACACTATCTTATCGTTTTTATCTTTTTTTGGACTGATAAGAATAGTATCGTATCCTGTAGGAGACTGAATTGAAAGGAAAGATGCATTTAGTCACATTGCGGTTTCTATTGTGAACCCACCCACAAGTAAACCATCATGTAACTCACATTTGCTTCATCAGGAGAGCTTGTTGGTGACACATATGACATCGATATGACTAGGGGAGACACGTGCGGCCTTCCATTGGATGTAGCAGGTCTCACTAGCTTTATCACGGGTTTGTCCTGTCAGCAAATATCAATAAGTGATAACAATAACTCATGCATACTATGTTGCCATGGCAGCATGCCTGTGTGCCTTCTGAGTAGGTCCTTCTTCGTGCAGCTGGTGAGGAGGTTGCTGTGGCGCCATCGGCGTTGTCCCTAACGTGGTGAACTAAATGCAGTGTACACATAAATAATTAATCGACGTAAACATCGATAAATTGTACACATCTTTCTCATGTGCTTTAAGCTAACCATGGCACACCCATGCACTATATATATGCGTAGTACTTACTTGCCGGTGTTCACCCGCGGGCGAATCTTGCTCGCATCACTGTATTGGGAGATTGTAAATGTCATGTGTAGACTCCATGTTTGTATGAATGTTGTTTTGAGGAGGGCAACACAATTCGCTGACAGGACGACAAGCGGATTCCAGACAATGAATGGACCCCTCAACGTGCATACGTAAATGAGTTAACACCCACATTTTGTTGAACATGGTACGATGGCTAGATTGAGTTGGTATAAATCTTCCGATCGAACTCGTGTAGTAAGGGCGCTTGAGACGGGTTCCAAATAGTAATACGCCCCCTTGTGCAGTGGAATTCGCGCGCTCTTTCTCCTTGTACGTACATGCACGTACACGGAATAACATTCATATAACAGCTTATACCATTTTTGAGCGTACACAGGAAACGTGCATTCTACGCGAACAACTCATGCGAAGCCAGTGCAATTATGTACATGGACGCATGCACACGCCTTAATATGCAGAGATCTTATACGCGGGGGATGGTGGGTGTGTCGCTGGCAATGTGCATCTTTGTATGGCAAGCATGTTTCGATTGTCCACAACAGTGCTTCGATACAAGCTATGCGGTGTGTGTGCCCTCAACTCACAACGCTGGTCCGCTCTTGGGAAAGAAGGGAACGTGTCTGGAACAGAGTAAAGACTTGCTGCCTCTTGACGGACTAGTTGTTTTGCGAGTCTCCATGACTACACTACGGAACACGCGGATGGGGCTAATCTCATGCAGCCCCGCCCATCCTTTGAAGTGTTGACTGATGCATGCAATACGAGAACATGATCCTGGCCGTATCCAGCTGGTTGCACTCATGTAACAGCACTGATTTAAAAGAAAATCATATGCAATCAAACTTATGCCCTGATCAAGACTTTGCTCACGATGTTGGTAGTGTTGCGCGACTAATACTTACTGACGAGCAATGCATGCAGGCCGGCTAATACAGCATGCACAGATGAGATGTGGTCAGCTGGCACCTGAAAAAAGCCGGCCGGGACAACACTACACGTACAATATGCACGCAGATATAGTGTACGAAAAGCGAGGCCACATACATGTTTCGACTGCCAATTTTTTGAAGCAATGAAGTAACTTCAAGTTTGCCATCAGTGATACGAGATAATTAATTCACATGCATGCCGTAAAGGTATACTATTCAAACGGGCTTCAGAATAGATTCGGATACACTTGTCAAGTCGTTGATATAAACTATTTGCTTTCCATCTTTCATCTGCCGAACATGATTGAAGTGAGATTTGTATGTCAGTCCGAAGTGCAAACAACTTGAATGGCTTGAAGCCCATTGGTCGTAGTTATTTTTGTGTGCGTAGCTAATTAATACTAAAAATATATTCCAATGACTTTTTATCTAACCTTAATTAACTTTGTTAATAATCATCGCACCCCGCCTCCTCCGCAATATTATCTTCACTGCCGTAATGTCAGACGACGAAGAAGTATTCTACAGCCTTCGACCGCAGACGGAGTTGCCGTTTTCGTTTCGGAGCAGGCAAGAGCGGTTTTGAAAACCTGTGTGGGAACCTATATCGTTATGTGTGTGTGGTGTGTGTGTGTGTGTGTGTGTGTGTGTGTGTTTTCGTTTGTATGTATGTGTGTGTGTTGTGTGTGTGCGTGTGTGTGTGTGTTTTCGTTTGTATGTATGTGTGTGTGTGTTGTGTGTGTCAGCGTGTGCGTATGTGAAGCACTGTGGGTATACGAGGTACACTGTACAAGTACGATGCGTGCTATTTTACCCTAAACGAGTCAACGCGTTCGGTTGTTGAAAGTGAATATGTGGCTGCGGGGAGGTTGCGGCGAAGTCTCGTGCACCCACCTTCAAGATAAACCAGCGGCCTTTAGACAGCTGGGGCATTGCACTGGTATTGCACTCCTGCCTTGCAGTTTACTCATATCTGTACTGAACACGTCATATGAGTTGAATTAACACCTTGGTAGCTTGTTGATTTCATTAATCAATATTAGTGACTCATTCGATGCAATGAAAACACACACAATTCAGAGATTGAGTGAGATGGAGGAGATGAATGAGTTTGACCATTCTGTAATACATGTATGAGCATCGAGATGTGATAATTGTTTTGCCTATACCCATACCGTGTGGTTCCACCCATATGACCTGCTATATCCTGTACGCATGTGACCTACCATGTGACCTCTATGTGACATCCATGTGACCCACCATGTGACCTTCATGTCACCTGGCATGTGACCTTCATGTGACCCGGCATGTGACCTGGCATGTGATCTGCTCTTAGAATGGCACCAGCTGCAGGGAGAGGCATGTCTCCACGGTCCCCAGCTCCTCCCCAGACCCTGGAGGAGGTGTGTCAGGAGACGAGGGGCATCAGTTCCCAGCTGCAGGAGAACAACGTCACATTGCAGAGGAGGATAGAGGAGCTCAGAGAGGTGTGTGCACGAGGACTGCAGCACAAGGCGCTGGAGGAATGGAAATCTCAGGTATGTACCAGTGAAACGCTTTGCAGACTAAAGTGCTGTGCATGTAAAGGAAGGTGGAGCAATAGCATGGTGTCCCATAAAACACACACCCAAATATGGACATGCATTCATGTGCATGGGGACTGGGAGGGTGCATGGGGACTGGGAGGGTGCATGGGGACTGGGAGGGTGCATTGTCTTGTTTGCTAATGGAGTTTAACAATGTACAGGGATGGGGAGGAGGAACGTTTTTTTAATTGCGAGATATGGAGGGACTGGGGAGGAGTGTGGATGATGATCGATCATCATGATACAGCATTGATAGTGCACATTAAAGCCAAGTGTTCTTGTGATATGTGCGTGCACATTGACTTGCAGTGCTCTGAGCTCCAGAAGCAAGTTGAGAAGTTGAAAAGAGAGAACAAGGAGCTCCAAATGAAGCACATTGCCACCCAGTCCCTCTCACCAGGGCAGAGCATCCGTCCTGGCTCATGGATAGAACAGAAGTTACAAGCACGCCTGAACCAGGCTTTAAAGGTGACATAGCACAGATGTGGGTGAGGGTTAGAGGTGAGGTTGGGTGAGCAGAGGTGAGGATGGGTGAGCAGAGGTGAGGATGGGTGAGCAGAGGTGAGGGTTAGAGGTGAGGGTGGATGATCAAAGGCTAGGATGGGTGATCAGAGGTGAGGGTTAGAGGTGAGGGTGGATGATCAAAGGCTAGGGTGGGTGATCAGAGGTGAGGGTGGGTGAGCAGAGGTGAGGGTTAGAGGTGAGGGTGGATGATCAAAGGCGTAGGTGGGTGATCAGAGGTGAGGGTTAGAGGTGAGGGTGGGTGAGCAGAGGTGAGGGCACATACATGGGCATTTGCACTGCAAATCGATAAGAAAGAACATGTAGGACGGATTTAAATGCTAGGGGATGGTGGTCACCTTTAAAAACATCTATGCTTACCCCGCCCACACATCTGTGCTCACCACACACCCCACTTCTATATTGACTCCACCCCCTCATCTATGCTGATGACACTTCCTCACTTTGTCCAAAGGAGAAAGATGCCATTTTATCAGAGAAACTGGAATTGGAAAAAGTGAGCGTTTCTGAGTTTTCCCCTTTGCATTGCTGCATGTGTTTGACTAATAGCTGTACTGTTGTTATTCACTTGTGCATAGACGATAAATTATCGTTATCTTAAATGACAAGCATTTCCTTTACCATTAGGAGAAGCAGTCACTGCAAAGTCAGCTGGAAGAGCTTAAAATGGTTGGCTTTAAAATATACGCGTGATCTACCTTTGAGTTCCACATTTTATGTTTTTCGTCTCGAACTGAAAAACTAGACTGCAACTAGTTTGGCAGAAAAGCACATTACAGAGGAGCTAAGCCCTCGTATTCTAGAACTAGAATCAACAAACCAATTACTACAGACACAACTATGCACTGAAAGAGAGCAGCAGAGAGAGAGTTTCAAAGAGTGAGCACCAATTAGAATAAACTCAATCTGGCAGCCAGCGTCATACAGTTGCACTTTTGTTCTGCCATTTTCAGTTGCACAGAACAATTATCTGCTGTGAGACAAGAGCTAGTTTCCAGTGAACAGAATGCAAAATGGTTGTCAAATCAACTCGGTGAAGTTCAAGCCGAGTTAGCCACCTATAAGACCAAGTATCAAGATGATCAAAAAATGTGAGCAGATACTTTTAATTTCTATTCTTTATATCGAACCTCCTGTTACAGGCATAAGGTTGAGCTGGATTCATTGCAAGCAGATCTGGCCACTAGCACGGCCCATGTGCAAGACCTTCAACAAAAGTGAGGGTGTCTGATAGGGCATATGTTCACTTACCAGATTGTGTGTGTTTTTTTTTTAATTACTTGTTTTAGGCATCAGAAAGAGCTTCAAGAACTACAGGCCAAGCTAGACACCTCACAAGCCAGCCAACAAGGCCTTCGTGAACAGTGGGTTCTATTAAAAAGAATGTTTTGTTACGTTCCTTGCATGCAGGTATGAGAAACAACTGGATACAGCGCTTGCCACATCTTGGGATAAGGAGCAGCAGTTGCACTCTGAGTTAGTGATATTGCACACTGCTAATTTGTATGCATCCTCCATCCTTGCGTCCTCCATCCTTGCACCCTCCATCCTTGCATCCTCCATCCTTGCACCCTCCATCCTTGCAGCTACAAGAAAGAGCTTGAAGAGAAACAGAAAGAACTGGAAATAACCATGAAGGAATTGTAAACACTTGTATTTTTTGTTTACATGAGAGTGCATAGTGATGGTTTCTTGTTCCCACGTATAATGAGGTCTCAACAACAATTGGCTACTGTAGCCGTGAACAGTGAAAGGGAGGCCCTGGCTAATGAGATTTCTGAACTTAATGAGGTAAGAAAGATGTTACAAAATCCATGCCTGTGTTCTCTAGAATCTTTATAACACATAGTTCTCCTCTACTGTATTCCAAGTACAGTATTCACATTTCCTAATTAATAACTATTTACTGTGGTTTCACTTTCCTTCATTTGTAACACTCATGCATAGGTTTATACGTGTACCATACAAGCAGTCTTGCATTAGCACAACACATCGCTGGTTTGCATTGGAATCAGTTATGATGATCTGTGTTTGGAATAGAGATAATTAGAGTGCAATTTGCTGATGTGGTGCTTGCATGTGGCCTTTGCAGGAGCTAAAGGTCAGAGAAGACCAGCTACACAGGGCTGGGGAAGAGACGGAGCACATGAGGGAGTTGGAGGCAGAAGTGGTTGAACTGAAGGCAATAAGAACACAACTGTCACAAGATGTTGCGTTGCACTATGCGCAGGAACAGCGACTAAGAGAAAAGGTTGTAGAGCTCCAGACACACATAAATGAACAGCAGCGGCAGGTTAGGTATTACACTGTATACAGTAGGTAAAGGCTTTATTTGGGAAATTGTATCCAATGTATAGTCTGAGCACCATCACCTCCCCACTCTTCTCCACCTGTCTCATTCCATACCACCATCGATCCCCTCCCCTCCCCTCCCCTCCCCTCCCCTCCCCTCCCCTCCCCTCCCCTCCCCTCCCCTCCCCTCCCCTCCCCTCCCCTCCCCTCCCCTCCCCTCCCCTCCCCTCCCCTCCCCTCCCCTCCCCTCCCCTCCCCTCCCCTCCCCTCCCTCCCCTCCCCTCCCCTCCCCTCCCCTCCCCTCCCCTCCCCTCCCCTCCCCTCCCCTCCCCTCCCCTCCCCTCCCCTCCCCTCCCCTCCCCTCCCCTCCCCTCCCCTCCCTCCCCTCCCCTCCCCTCCCCTCCCCTCCCCTCCCCATCCCCTCCCCTCCCCTCCCCTCCCCTCTACCCGTAGATGGTGACAGAAATGGAGCAAGAGGAGCAGGCATTCAACATGCCTCCACCTGTGGCCACGCCCAGGGACCCAGCTGTTGTGTATAGGGCTAGGGACCATGGCAACGTATGGACTGCAGGCCCCTCCTTTGTGGTCCACCCACATAGTGGGTCTGGTCATTGTCCGATCTGTGGTAGGAGTGGCTTTCTTACAATAGCCGATTTGGAGTTACACTCTGCAAAGTGTACAGACTTTGAACAAACAGACAAATAAATCATTTATGAATATCATTGAGCATCATCACAGTTGCAGGAGTCACCTGTACGCAGTGCAGGGAGCTCCAGAAGCAAATTACCCTGGGGCATCCTCATCCTGCGTGTTCTTGTGTCTGTTTGTAGTTTGTAGTCATAGTATCTAGCTATGACTGTAACTTTAGAAAGGGCTTGCTCCACGGCATGAGTTATACACCAGAAAAGAAATCATGCATGAAGTCACTTACTCGACCGGCCGGATAAATACATTTTTGTAGTAAAATATCACATGCAGGAAAAGAATTTATGAGCTAGAGGATTAAATCACTGCGTGATTGAACATTAATGACCGATCACATAATGATTCCAAAACGATTTTATGGTCGTATTGTAATTTTCCCACTACACAAGTAGCCCGAAAAAAGACTCGTGTGTACTGAACGATATTACATCCATAACCGTGAACTCTTCCGTGAATACGTGTACATATATAATATGGTGACTTATTATAAGCGTTTCAGGAAATAATACAATTATGGTGAAAAAGAGGTACTTATTATAAGCGTTCGCGGTTACATGTTCAAACACTTACACGGGCGGCTGATTTTTATTTCGATGGGGGCGGATAATTTACAGATATGTATGTTACGGCCCGATTTAAAACTTTTGACCCGGTCGACCCAATTTAAAGCCGGTTAACCCGTTTTAATGCCGGTCGACCGGCTTTAAAACGGGTTAATTAGTTTCACGTGGCTAAAATTTTTTGGAAGTGTGCGTTTCGCCGTTTAGTGTTTTTTTGGCCTTTGGCTATGACATGGAGCTCGATAGAAAGAAAGAGTTTAGAACCTTTCTTGCCGAGAAGTTTCCCTCCGTTAAAAGAGGAACTATTGGGATTTTCTATAAAGAATTTGGAGACAAAATCAAAGCGGCAATAAAAGACCCATCGTCCGCGGACAAGAACATGCGCTTCTTTGTAAAGAAAAAAGGATTTCAGATTCTGAACATCCCTAGTCTAGGAGCTCGCGATGTTCTTGTCATTCCAGTAAAAGAGCAGGTAAAGTCTCACAAAAGTAGCCATTCATCGCACGAAATGTATAAGTTGTATAGTGTTATAGAACTAGTAGCGTTGAAATGGAGACAAATGTATCGTTTAGTTTATAGGATTTGGTGGAGGACAATACCGCTCTTGATAAGTACAGAAGGGTAGCCCATGTTGAAGAATTTTACGACATCATTCGTGACGTCCATGAAAAGGAACTGCTACATGGCGGGTACAAGAAGACGTTCGATAAGGTACAGAGTGTTGTTGCCTACGTGTCTTGTTACTGAATATGAATGGGAATGGTTGAGCTCAGTTGCAGAGTTTGTATCACGGGATTCCAAGAAGCGTGGTAGAAAAATTTGTATCTTTGTGCCCATCATGTCAGCTTCGGAAACCCCAGCTATCAACTCCTCCTCTAAAGCCAATTATTGCAAATGGATTTTTTTGCAGATTGCAAGTAAGCAGAATTGTTCTTACATTATGTTGCAATCCTTTTGTAAAATCTGACGGCCTTTATGTGTGGTGATTTTTAAAGTTGCATTGTTCTATATAAAGCCCTTCAGTCTATTTTGTTGTGTCATTGTTACAGTATTTTTTAATCTCATTTGGGGAGCTAGTTTCATCACGTGTAGCACCCTGTAGAACAAATAGCCAGCCTGTGGCCAGTTGTCTACTTAAAGTGTTTAATTTCGTTTTGCAGATTGATCTTATAGATATGAGGCACCTACTGCATGGAAATAACAAATGGATACTGCACTGTGTGGACCACTGGTCTAAGTTTAATTTTGCATATGCTTTGGATGCTTCAAATGTTGCAGGTATTCTAAATACCCATATATTCCCTTATTATGGAGTGCCTCGCATTTTACATTCTGACAATGGCCGAGAATTTGTGAATATGGTAACTGTTGACTTGCTAAAGTGTTGGAACTCCAATATTCAGTTGGTTAGTGGTCGTCCTAGACACCCTCAGAGTGAGGGATTAGTTGAAAGGGCACATCAAACCATCCACAAAAAGATGGCAGCTGAGATTAGTGCAAGTGGAATGAAGACACTGCCTTGGAGTGATTGGCTACCTCGTATAGTTTGTAAGTTGGATTTTATTGGTTTAGTTCAAATTTTACTTTAAAAGATTTAAGTACAAAATTTTATCCTCAGATGCAATGAATATTCAAGTCCATGATACTACAGGAGCATCTCCGTATGAACTTGTGTTTGGTCAAAAAGCTCGTACTGTCATCTTTCCAACACAGCAAAATGCAATTGTGTTAGAGGAAGACTTGGCCGATGAAGGGATTGATGTGGGCATTTCATCAGAGCAAGCAACAGTCATTAGCACATCGCGCAGCACCAAGCATTTCGATCAGAAGAGGATGCAAATACAGACGTAGAGCAAGATGCCCAGTGCTCGATGAGCTCTTCACATCAAGGATCTGCAACACAGAATGTCATTGATGAAGCCGAAGACACCTTGCATGCTGAAGTTAGCGCAGCAGAAAGTGAGACGATTGAAAGGGAGGTACTGGAAAAGAATGACAACGAACTCAATGGAAATGAACTCAAGTGCAATGGAAAGAGGAAATGCTTACGAGAAGATGCACTGTCCACATCGCTGAAGCATAAAAAGGTCAAACTATTTTGGCTTTTTTTAGATCAGTGTTTGATGTTTCTTTATTTTTTTAGATCAGAATCAAAGCTGACAGAAAGTACCTTTCTTCTGCCAAGAAGATGGCAGAAGGATACAACAAACAACACAGCACATTGTCATTTGTGATTGGTGAAAGTGTGTCAGTTAGAATTCCCCGTATCGATCGAGCTAGTTCAGACCTATCTCTCTTGCCTTGTGTTGTTGTTGAAATTGTCGGAGGAGACCAGAGCCTTTACAGATTGAGGTGCACATAGTATCTAAATTGTGTTACTATGTGTATTACCTTGTAAATGCCTTATATTATGTTTTTAAATTCAGGTGCCAAGATGGGGTTTTGAATGTCTGCTACACTGCTGGAGAACTAGAGAAATTCAATGGATCTGTTGTATGCACAGAGAAGAAATGGCAAAATCAGCGTTTTATCTCATTAAGAGAAGCTGCTAGAAAACAAGCACCTTGGAACCATTTTGTGAGCAATGCTTGCAAGTGCAAAACCGGCTGTCTCAATCGAAAATGTCAGTGTGTACGAAAAAACATTAGCTGCAGCACCTACTGCCACAAATCTGCATCATGTTCCAACTGTCCAAGGTATTTTTAAAAATTGATTAACTGTACCATGTAACCTTGTGTTTCAGCAGTGTGACAGGCAGCAGTATTGAAGTTGTCCCGACAGCTTGTCATGAAGATTTCGATCCTTGGAGCAAATTTAGTGCCGATGTTGGAGGTAAGTATAAAATGTGATTACATTCAGTATCTCATTTGTCTGTACGTGATGAAATTTCAGGTAGTAAGGTACTGAAAGATCAACTGCTCTCGTCACAGATTTTGTATTTATGGCAATCAGGAAGTACTATGTATGACCGCAGTTGCAGGGAGGATGAGGACTTAGATGTAAGCGTCTTGTATGTATAGTTGTAATGCATTGATTACACAACCGACCTTCACCAATGCAGCTTTCAGCATATTTGTCAGGCCCAACAGAGTATGGACTTCACGTAAATGCTAATGTATCATTTTGGCTTGAATCTCGAAGTTATGATAAAAAGCCATCACTTGTGCAAGCGTTAGGATTTGTCATAGTAACTGAAGAGATACACAAAGAGTTTGATGCTTTTGTTACATCCATGCCATTACTTTCCAAAGGCTGCTACTTCCAGTGTGGTCCATTACTGCAGTACTGGAATATGCACATGAGGCCTATTTCCGCCAGTGTTGTAAGTTTTGTTTGCAGATGAATACCTCTACCTTCATTATTCGGAAGTGGACGATCTGTGTGAATGGGTTTTGAATGCAAGAGAGGCATTTGAGAAACATACGCAATCTGCAGAATACCCTTTTGAACATCCTGTGGAGTCTGAGTCGGAGGAGAAGGGCATAATTACCAAGCGCAAATGCAGCTCAAGGACACCAAAGCTCTGGATGACGTGTGGTGAATTGAAGTTGTATGAAGCAGACAGGTATTTCATGAGAAACAATATGCTTGCATGTAATGATTTTGATATCTTCATTTTTTGTTCATGCAGAGTTGTTCTTGAAAGCAACCAATCCTGGCTGAATGACAATATCATCAATGCTGCCCAAACCCTCCTTAAAACCAAGTATGGTACACCGGGTCTCCAGAATACACTCCTGACCACTGCACTCCAGGGTTGTGTAGTAGGTGGAGAAGAGTTTGTGCAAGTGTTGCATTCTGTATCTACCATCGGTTGTCCCTACTCGACCGTCAACATTTATGACAGCATGTGTTGCACTCTACCTCATTCAACACAAAAGATGATATGTGCACTTCTTGTGTCCCATGAACCAAACGTAACACTACGGTTCATTGACGTTGATAGGCAGAAAAATGCAAATGACTGCGGTCTTTATGCATTAGCATTTGCATCAACTCTCTGTTCTGGAAAGGACCCACGACATATAACATTTTCTAAGACTGATCTAAGGAAGCATTTGTTGCAGTGCTTAATGCAAAATGACCATTTCCTGGTGAGAAGTTAAGAAGGAAGAAGATGGTGAAGGAGACAATGATACAATATTCTGCACATGTCGGAGTACAGAGGATGTTAACATGGTGGAATGCGACATTTGCAAGGAATGGTTTCATCAAAGTTGTATTACAGTCCCTCAAAATGTTTGGGAGAAGCTTTCAGCACCGTGGATGTGTATTTCATGCAAGGAAAAGTAACCCGCATGCTTGTCACCATCTCTGATGTCATGAACCTGTGACTTATATATTTTGTTCTATTTATCAGTTGGCATTCAATGGTATTGATATTTATTTGCTTTCTACTTTGGAGGCTGATGCTGTTATGCAAGTGATTTCAAATAATTATATATGGTTATAATTATAAGATTTGAATGTACATGTGTACAGCTAGAATCGGAGGCTGTAATCTGGTTGACCGGTTTTTTAAACCGGTCGACCCGTTTTAAAGCCGGTCGACCCGCTTTAAAGCGGGTCAATTTTGCATATGGGTTTTAAAGGCGGTTGACCGGCTTTAAAGCCGGTCGACCGGCTTTAAAACGGGCGGCCGGCTTTAAAGCGGGTCAGGTTTTAAATCGGGTCGTAACATGTACATGTACGCAGCACCGCAGCGGAATTCGAATGTATGTGTACGGCACAACACTAGTCACAGCTGCTGAATGACTTTTCGTATATTTTCGTCTTTCTCCGTCTATTCTTCCGTCTATCTCCGTATATCCCATGCACGTTTGTATCGCGATATGACATAAAAATATCGCATATCGCGATATATAAATTATGGGACAGTTTCCGCGAAAATTGCCCCACGGTTAAAATGTTATAAAAATGCATCGCGTTTGAATCGCTATAACTTCCCAACGGATAACGCTATCGACTTCCTATTTTCAAAACTTCATAGTACACCATTTCACTATGAAGTGTTGAAAATAGGAAGTCGATAGCGTTATCCGTTGGGAAGTTATAGCGATTCAAGCGCGATGCATTTTTATAACATTTTAACCGTGTGGCAATTTTCGCGGAAACTGTCCCATATATCGCATATCGCGATATATAAAATATATCGCATATCGCGATATATAAAATATATCGCATATCGCGATATATAAAATATATCGCATATCGCGCATATCGCGATATATTGCGGCAGCCCCTGGTCAGGGCATACATGTAGATACTTTCATCGTGATTTATGTTTTGACTCATTATTTGTGACCACCTGTAATTAATTGCTTCTTTCGTCATTGTAGTGCTGCAAATTCGCTGCGGTGCCACGGTACTGACAAGTAGCAAATATTTTGGCGCGCTTTTTCTCTCAGTTCCGATCCACAACAGGCTAATTATTAAAACAGTGACTCCTCACGAAGGAAAGATGTATATACAGTAGGTATTTAAAACGGCCACACCATATGCGGAACCAGCATGATATCCCTACTACCCGTGAGGAGTAAAATGAAGGTTTTTTTTTTTTTTAATGCTCTTAACTAGCTCTGCAATGTATAATATTTTGACATGGTGTATTTTCCTCTTCAACTCATTCCACCCCCTCTTGGATTATTTAATAGCAGTAAGTGGTTCAAGGATGTGACAAAGGAATGTGCACATCCTCTAGTATATGTTCCAATCATGCGGTCATCACTGAGAATTAAGTGTAACCCCGGAGTGGTTGAAAAATGTAACATAAATTAAATAAAACCAGGCGGCCAGGATTCAATCCTAGCACGGCTCAGTTCAAGAAGCTTGATAACTAGTGCTTTCACCAGCGGACATGATATTGTTTAATTTACGGTGTTATCTTTGTGATTTGAGCAATTGAACTGAAAACAGTTGCACGTACATGTACGTACAGACATGTACCATGTATCAGCTACAAAGCTGCGATTCGGAACTGAATGATGATAAACGACCGGATAGATTAATATGACAGACTAAGTGAGATCACTATAGGATTATTAGCACCAGTGAGCACCACATTTGCTGTGAGTGGAATCGTTGACACATATGATTACATTAATTGTTTCCGACCTAACGCATACAATATAAAATCTCCAGTACGCACAATTAAAATATAACGCTTGCGTTGAAATATACAGGACTGGTGTGGTTAATGCAAATTCAGAGCCTTACAACTCCATGACAGATACATCGATTCTTAGTGCGTAAGAAGCAATGTGTAGAGGACATTTCAGACTTTAAAATATAAAAAAAAATTGAAATCTTGAGAAATGCATGCGTAAGGTTCCTCTTTGCGGAAACGATCCCATGCGTCATATAAATGCGGGCACGTGATATTAATAACTCACAAATGAATAACAGACCGTATTAAAGGCTTAAAAATGGTACAATCGACAACTTACAATTACGCTGACTTTCGAGCGCCTTCTGCTTTTAATTCCGATGTGAACCCTGACCCACCCGGGAATTTCAGTGTGACATGCAATCACTGCGCCACAGCATTTAGTATGCAGAGCTGTGCAGAGTCTGCATATCAACCATATGCAGACGGGTATCATTGAAGTGTTCATATGCAGACGTCTGCATATGAACACTTCAATGATACTCATCTGCATACGGTTGACATGCAGACTCTGCACAGCTCTGCATACTAAATGCTGTGGCGCAGTGAATGTGCTCTAAAAATATTTCTCGGCGTCAGTATTGATACTATAAAGTCTTTTCAACTGATATGCCTATTGCAGCTGGGGCAAACCGCGAAACAACCATTCCGAGTTCCGAATTTCAAAAATTGATGTAACATTGTTGGAACATTGTTCCCATACGAGATAGACCTGATTTTGGTGACTTATAGATTTTTGAGGTTGTTTAGGTTCTATTTTAACGTACATATGTAGGTAACGGAGTGCATGTACTGTCGCGGCTGATTTGGTCCTATCCTGAAATGATCCTAAGACCGTTTTTGGCAACCTGTTTTGGTCCGGTGGACTAAAACAGGTTACGCCTGATTAGGACCGTTTCAGGCTGCCCAATTTAGTCCTATACGCTGCTCGTTTTGTCCTATACTGATAAAAAATTATAGGTGCCAAATAAATTAAAATTATAAGCACGATTGATGATGAACAAATGGATATATAAATACGCTGATAAATTATGATGAAGCACACACACACACAAAAGTTGAGTTCTTGCTTTATTATAACGCGGAGCGGTTACTACAAATACGGAGCAAACATGAAAAAGCTATTTTTTCGTGCTCATGAACACAGAAGCTGGAATTGTTTCACACGTTTTTGTGGTACCATTCCAGACAACGGTCACATCTTGCTATTTTGCCATCTCCCCTCATTAGCCTGCAACTGCAATAAACATCGTATTGTATTTGTGTGTATGGTCATTGAGCCTTCCTTTCCCTAGCCGGAAAAGGCTCAGACATGAAGCATGTAGTCAGATAGGGTCTCAAACAAGCCTGATCATATAATAAACTGCTTGGATTTGCTGAAAAGCAAATATATGTTGCAAATGCAATGGCAATGCTCCACAATTGTTAGAATCTTGTTGTCTTTGGACCAATTGAAAGATGAGTGTGATGTTGGTTGGAATTTAAATCAAAGCAGTGATTTGCTGTTTAACGTCATGGGGTAGGACAGTATACCCCATACTATCATACACATGTACCTCTTCTCGTGGAACACATCCAACATTGCTATCGTTATCCAGTGACTGCTGGAGACTCTCAAGATTTGTACAAACCTTCTCTTTCAATCTGAAATTTCATGTTCTGCACTAACAAAGTGTTCTGAAGTCCACCAATGGAGCTATGTCTGGCCTTCAAAAGCTTCTGTGCAGCATTTGCATGGTGACATTGTCAGATACATGTACCTCCTACAATATCCTGATAGTCTTCAGGAAGTAAATTGTGCAGAATCACTTCACATGTGAAGTAATTCTGCACACCTGACTGACAGTTACAACTACTGAACTGCATCCCGTGCCTGTATCTGTATATAAAACAAGATATCATGTAGCCATTGGTTTCATTTGGGCTAATATCACCTATTTCATTATCAGGTACCCATATAGGTGCTGCATGCTGAGTGTGCATGTGTGTGTGTGTGTGTGTGTGTGTGCATCACATTAGTAGTAGCATTTTATGTATTATTATTCAGGATGATACCTAAATATACAAAGAGTATTCCAACTATGATCCCTAAGTGTATACACAGTGTATACGTCATGCACATATTAATTGATCTCCTTATACTACCAGTTCAATAACTGCTTTGTTAAGCCCTTTCCATGTGAACCGTTCTCTGATTCTCTCAATTATTCTCTTAATGGTCCGATGATTTTTTGTTTCACAAATCAACCTTACAACTTGTATTTTGAGGTAGAAAGTGTCCGGAAACGTGGTTTTGCAAATTAAAATGCTCAAGCAGCCAACCGCATGACACTACTGAGAAAACCAACGCGGGCATCGATTAGAGCTCTACCACCCACGCACTAGGCACATAAATCAATTTCTTTTTTACCTACGTCATTCTCCCTTTCAACTTCTTTTTCATGCACACTCGTTTCTGTAAAACAATCTTATCCGCTTTCCTTCTAATTAGCTCATATCCAGAAATGAGCGGTCAAAAGTCAGAATAATTTACTCGCGGTTTGCGAATCATCGAATATTCCCGTATACCTTCCCATACCAATGTATGGCATAGTTGTATACCAAGGACGCCAGATTTTTCCCAGGATTTGAAATTTGAAAATGTTAGTACACTACATTTGTTATGATTTTTAGTGGTGTCGCCGTATTTTTCCTATTTAAGCTGGGGCTTCCCTAGGATTGTCATAACATTGTCCCCAAATGTACAGGTAGTCAATGAGAAGGGTTTCTCATTACAATATTCCACGGTCATTTGTGTCAATACCTTTACGATTTACGATTTTGATATTTGAAAATAATATAGCTAGTACATCGAAGAACTATAAAATGTACTAAAAACTAGGCCTTCCTATAGAAAAATCGGCTTCCATACCCGGGTCAAGCTTTTCATGTTGAATCTGTACGTTCCTCCATCTCGTGCCCTCAAAATTGACTCACGTGCGGATAGTGTGTAGTTGATCTGCGTTATGAGTGTGGCCCTCCTTCAGTTTTTTGATGGCATGAAATCGGTCCCAGACCTCTCGTCGCGCTGCCCAAAAAGGTTTTCTACCAGTTGAGTTACTATGCGATCTTACCCGATGCGATCGGGATCGTTTGTATAAATCGCACATACAGTACCATCCAGACGTAGCTTGACACACGCGTGCGCGCGCCACGAGTGATACCCGTGCGTGACTCGAGCATACTTGTGTTTCACACGCATCAGGTTAGTCGTGGCACGAAGCGAAATTTTCGAGACATGTCACGGAAATTTCGGTCCGCTGAAAATTTTGGTCCCGGACCAATATTTTCAGACAATTTTGGTCCGGTCGGACCAATTTTATCTGAAAAAAAAGGTCCGTGTCCAGAAAAAAAGGTCCGGAGATTTATTTCATACGTCCACGTGGTTGATATCAGTTTGCGAGTGATGGCGGAGATTGAAGAAACAGTTGACGATGGTTCTGATTGTGAGGATCTTGTCGAGGAGGCTTATGCCTATTTAGTGTATCCTAAATGTGTCAGTGAGACCAAAAAGAGGGTGATACGAAGGAAAGCGGCGAAGTTGACAATATCTGTTGAAGGAGAGCTATTGTATAAGCACAAGCAGGGAAAGGAAAAGGTATATAGCGTTTTATTAATACTGCCATTATCGTTTTTGATATTTTTGGTAGTGACATGTATGTATGTATGTATGTGTCCAATAAAGTAGCCATCTTTTACGCAGAAGGAAGTGCTGTTGCATTACATCCAGAGTTTGGAGGAGCGCCAGAAGATCCTACTGGCATGTCACATTGATTCCACTTCTGGTCACATGGGTAAGACCAGGACACTGTACAGGATCAAGGAACGATTCATGTGGCATGGCATGGTTAAAGACGTTGTTAGCTTGGTGAGCTCCTTATTTAACTGCATGGTACTCCTTAATTTTTTTATATTACAAATTCAGTCCTGGTTCTGTTATATTTCTGCAGCTATCAAAATGTGATGTGTGTCAATGCATGAACAGAAAGCTAACTACTGGAGTGCATGAGCTTCATCCCATTCCAGTTAAAGCCCCCTGGTACATGGTTGGCATTGATTTCATTGGCCCTCTGAGCCCAGTTGCAAAGGACGGAAGTCGCTACATCCTCACTATCAGTGATTACTTCACAAAGTGGGTTGAGGTGGTACCTACAGTCAACAGAATGGCATCTACAGTGGCAAGTTCACTGTTTAAGGTCAGCATGTGTACCAATTATCTATTTGTGCATGTAGCTATTTGTACATGTAGCTGTGCATGGCTTTACTAGTTCTTTTAGTTTGATAATTTTGTGGTACAAAGCATGCTCTTACCATGCAACTGATAATATGTTTTGGTGAGCTCCAAATATTGATGGTCGTGTCCTTACTTTAACTACAGATCTTTATGCGAATGGGACTACCACGTGTGTTGCTTTCAGACAATGGCAGCGAGTTCTGTAATGCACTGAATGACCAACTTTCAGAGATGCTAGGAATTAAGAGGAGGCTAACTACACCTTACCACCCTCAGGTTTGTTCCATGAATGTTATTGTGTACCGGCTGTAGTATACATATAAAAATGCGTGCATACAAACTGATGTCATCCGATCTCTCTCAACTCCGACTTGTAGGCCAATGGTCTTGATGAGCGCTTCAATCAGACGCTTCAAAACATGCTGGTGAAATATGTGGATATGTGGAGTCACTACCTAGACACTTGTGCCTTCGCATATAACACTTCTCGACACGACTCTACTAAATACACACCATTCATGTTAATGTTTGGTCGCCGAGCAACCCTTCCAATTGATGTGGAGCTTGAGCGGCAATGTTCTGAAGATCTCTGCAAGACATATTGGGAACTTGAAGAACATCCCTATCCTGCTGTATTTTCAGAACATGCACGCATATTGGAAGAGGCCAAAGGCAACATTATCGCTGCACAGTTGAGACAGAAAGAAGCATATGATAAAAAGCACTGCAAACCGGGCCAATTTCAGTGTGACCAGTTAGTATTGCTGAGAAACTTCTCCCGTAAAAAGGTCAAGGGCAGAAAACTTACAGAAAGATTTCTTGGGCCATACCAATCATAAATGTGCTGCCAAATGGTGTATATGAGATACGCAATGAAGAAGGCAAGACTAATCGTGCTACTGGCAGCCACTTAAAAATGTAAGTGATGCATGTTGTATGGAAGATGAAGACAAAGATCAAAGAGTTCTTCACAAGGAGATTGTGTAAGTAAAATTTTAGTGTGTAAATATCGTACAATTAAGAGATACTTGTCAGTCTGCAGCTGATGTATGTTTACAAATACATGGGTGTATGCAACTTCAGCCACCATGAAATATGCATTGTTTAAAGGTTACTCCTTCTGGTACTCTGGCAAGCCCTCATTCTTCTGAAGATGATTCAGATTGTCACAAAGGAGGCCAATCTAAAGGTTTGTCTTGTATATCCTTTTTCACTTTCTTAGAATATAAGACTTGGTATATTTTCAATAGACCATTCATCATCCTGTAATCGTGCCCATCAAAATGACTGTGTTGAAGTTGGTGGCATTGACAGTGGTTGCACTGTACTGGAGGATTGTTCAGTTTCTGTTAAACGAGATACCATTCGTAAGGTAAATTACTTTGTGTATAGCAGAGGAATGAACAGAGAAAGTGCCCTTTCACACGTGAAATGAAAAAACAAGTAGTGGGTGGTGAATTGGTGACTGATGACCATATGTTCTATGCACAAGAGCTTCTCAGAATGCAGTTCCCCACCATTGATGGATGGCAGAGCACTCTTCGAGCTCAGAACAATCGATATCTTCCAGCCAAGATGGATGCCATTCAGATTCATATAGTGTCGGATTCCCACTGGGTAACGTCAGCACGACTTGGTGGTACAGTCACTCTTTTTGACTGCTGTAAGGTAGGAAGTCATATCTCTTCGACCCTAACCCATCAGTTATGCCAGGTGTACAGAACATCAATATGTGAGAGTGCAGGGAATTCATTCTTAGCTGTGAATGTTGCTACCATCCAAAAGCAGCGTGGCAGTGATGATTGTGGGGTTTTTGCAATAGCATTTGCATTGCATGCTGCCCTGGGTCACTGCCTAGAAGAAATCGAGTTTGACCAGGCTACTATGCGAGACCACCTCTTAAAGTGCTACACTACAAGAAACTTCACTTCTTTTCCTACCAAGAAAGTGAAAAGAGCCAGTCATACCCTCATCATGAATATAGATGTGTTTTGTAGCTGTCAGATGCCTGACACCTATGGGGATATGATGCAGTGTGGTCTTTGCGAACAGTGGTTTCACATCAAGTGCGTTGGCCTCCACTCTCTTCCATCAAATGCAGAAGAATGGAATTGTTCACTCTGTACATAAATCTTTGTGTGTTAATGAACTTTACCTGTACTGAGTATTTATATACAATGAGTTGCACAACTGAACTACTAAAATTAAGCAGACACATCAGGGCCAATTGCAGATCACCTACTGTGTGGCCTTGATAGAAAACGCCAAAAGGTTTTGGTTGGTCTACCATCAGAGTACATATGCATAAGTCCTATTACACCAAAAGGTTTTGGTTAGTCTACCATCAGAGTACATATGCATAGGTCCTATTAAAATACATCGACACGAGAGCATCAGTGATTATACATTTATACTCACCTACACAGCGAAACCGCTATCCGGAGACGGGTTGCAACGGTGCCCCGTCACTTTCGATCAAGACGGACTTCCACGTAAATTTCACGGAAACGTTTAGTGACGGTATCCGTGTATTTATGAACGGTAATCGACGAACGCTACCGCACGGTACCGCGTACCTCCACTATTATTGACGCATGGTCACGTGATACAAGTAACTCCTTCCGAATTCAAAAAATGAGCGGCAAGTGACGTTACTGTCACCACTGCGGGGAATACGTGTGTAGATCTACATTTTTTGAACACCAAATGCTAGTAGAGTCGTCATCCAAAGCTGATAGTTCTCTTCAAGCTAAACAACAGCTTCCTGCGGAAGGTATGTATCGTATATCATACACGTGCACCGATTATGTATGCATATGCGCAGCTGCATATGCGTATACTCGATTCGCGAGATATAGCTAGTGCTGAGCGGTAGCTATTAGCAGCTAATTGTATCCTTTTTTATTTTACAGATGTACCGGTACTATGGCAGATGAGAGCATATAGAATACCTCTCCGGCTCTGAGTCAGATTCGTCATCAAGTAAAGAATCTTTACAGCAAGGACTCCATAACTATAAATGGCACCAGTTGCCTGTGTGTGTATGTGATGTGTGCCTCTGTGTGAGATGTGTGCCACTGTGTATGTGTGCCTGTGTGTTGATGTGTGCCTCTGTGTCAATGTGTGCCTCTGTGTAATATGTAGCCTTAGTGATGAGTGCCTCTGTGTGATATGCGCCTCTGTTTATGATACATGTATCCCTGTGTGTAATGTGTACCAATATGTGTAGCCTGTGTGTGATGTACACATGCCTCTGTGTGATGTGTTCCTGTGTGTGATTTGTGATGTACACGTGCCTCTGTGTGATGTGTCCCTCTGTGTTATGTGTGCCTAGGCTCTGTGCGTGATGTATGCCTCTGAGTAATGTGCACTTGCCTCTGTGTGATGTATTGCTGTGTGTGATGAGTGCCCGTGTGTGATGTTTGCCTCTCTGTAATGTGTAGCCTTAGTGATGAGTGCCTGTGTGATGTGTTCCTCTGTTTATGATGTGTCCTTGTGTGTGATGTGTGCCAATGTGTAACTTGTGTGTGATGTGTGCTTGTGTGTGATGTGTAACCTTAGTGTGTGTGTGATGTGTGGCTGTGTGTGATGTGTGCCTCTGTGTGTGATGTGTGCCTCTGTGTGTGATGTGTGCCTGTGTGTTTGATGTGTGCCTGTGTGTGATGTGTGCCTATGTGATGTGTGTGTGAGATGTGTGATGTGTGCCTGTGTGATGTGTGCCTGTGTGATGTGTGCCTATGTGCGATATGTGCCTGTGTGGGATGTGGCTGTGTGTGATGTATGCCTGCGTGTGATGTGTGCCTGTGTGTGATTTACACATGCCTCTGTGTGATGTGTGCCTCTGTGTGATGTGTGCCTATGTGTGATGTGTGCCTGTGTGTAATGTGTGCCAATATGTGTAACCTGTGTGTGATGTGTGCCTGTGTGTGATATGTGCCTATGTGTCATGTGTGCCTGTAGCCTTAGTGATGTGTGCCTAAATGTGATGTGTGTCTGTGTGTGATGTGTGGCTGTGTGCTATGTGTGTCTGTGTGCATACCTCTGTGTGATGTGTGCCTGTCTGTAATGTGTGCCAATATGTGTAACTTGTGTGTGATATGTGCCTGTGTGATTTGTGCATGTGTGTGATGTATGCATGTGTGTGATGTGTGCATGTGTGTGATATGTAGCCTTAGTGATGAGTGTCTATGTGTGATGTGTGTCTGTGTGTGACATGTGCCTGTGTGATGTGTCTGTGTGATGTGTGCCTGTGTGATGTGTGCCTCTGTGTGTGATGTGTGCCTGTGTGATGTGTGACGTGTGCCTATGTGTGATGTGTGCCTCTTTATTATGTGTGCCTTTGTGATTTGTGCCTGTGTGTCATTTGTGCCTATGTGTGATGTATGCCTGTGTGTGATGTGTGCCTGTTTGTGTGATGTGTGCCTGTGTGTGATGTGTGCCTGTGTGTGATGTGTGTCTGTTGATGTGTGCCTGTGTGATGTGTGCCTGTATGATGCGTGCCTGTGTGATGTGTGCCTGTTGGTGTGATGTGTGCCTGTGTGTGATATGTGCCTGTGTGATGTGTACCTGTGTGATGGTGCCTTTGTGTTATGTATCCTGTGTGATGTGTGCCTCTGTGTGATGTGTGCCTCTGTGTGATGTGTGCCTATGTGTGATGTGTGCCTATGTGTGATGTATGCCTTGTGTGATGTGTGCCTGTGTGTGATGTGTGCCTGTTTGTGTGACGTGTGTGTGGCTGTGTGCAACATTATAGAAGTACTTCGTTCATTCTTTACATGTGTAGGGATAAAGGATTATGTCTTCCATCCTCACTCAAACTAAAACTGATTCCATGTACATGTTGTATGTTCTGCATTCTTGTATTGGACCTTAATGAATCAATTTCAAGGCTGATAAAAGATTTAAATCGCACATACATGTACTGGACTGTTACCTCATTGCCATGGCAACAAATCGCATACCAATAACAAGCGGTATAAGCTCGCTAATTGCAATTGATTGACAGTTGTTGGTTAATAACTGTCCCTTGACCAATTCACGTGACTATTAATAATAGGTTTTGGCGGGGAAACAGTGGTGTACCGATGGATGTTATCGCAACCTATTTTGGCGCCAAAGTACAACGTACATCAGCGCAGCAAAGAGCACGATATGGTAAGCGTTTCGCTATCGGCCTTTGTCCTCCTCTATCTATAGCAACTTTCAGGTTCAAAGATTGGCGTGGAACTTATGGATCCGAATAAACTTGTTGATTCGCTACATACTAATGATAAGACATGAGTGCTGCATAAGTGCCATTTTGGGGGTTTCGAAGATATCACAACCACTTTTCTTCCATCTACAGGAATAGGTTGTAACGCGAACACATATTAGTAGGTGTAACGTATTATTGGTGCGTTATTTGATTGTATTTCCTCTACCCAGCGACCTTTATTTTTTTTTGGCTTTGGAACGCAATGAGGTATGTACAAGGGTCACTTTTTTCCTCATCTGTGACTTTTTACACAAGATGAACGTTTGATGACGTGAGTGGCTCCACCGTTTGTGCCAGTGTCATCGCGCGCAGATTGTCAATACCGGCGCAAATGTGTAAGCAAGTACTTCTGTGGTTCATGCATTCATGATTGATGCTATACATAATAATCTTTCAACAGAACGGAATCCGGCTTTTTGCCTAATGTGGAGACCAAGCAAAACTGACACTTGCTCTTCCTTTTTATATGCATTTGTATTTGTATATGGTTTTTTGAAGAACTAACCCTGAGAAAAGTGAATGGGATGGTGCACGTATACGATAAAGCTGCATGGATAGAAAGTAGAAGCGGTACCGCTGTAGTACCGGTAGCCAGAAATCCAACCTTACGTACTGACGGTACGATGCGGTAAAAAGCGAATCGCCTTTAACCGTGGATTTCCCGGACTGACGGATTATAACGTTTGAAGACGTGACAGAGCGACGGAGGGGAAGGACGTTGCCGTCCACTCTCCGTCCACAGACGGACCGTTGGTATTGATATCAACGGTATCCGCCTACATCTGAGTGACGGGTAAGGTCACGTGATGAGACGTTACCGTCTCAATGTAATGGTTTCGCTGTGCTACCACTCAATCCCGTCGATGAAGTCAAGAGACTAGTTAGTTACATACATGTATGTACTACAGCGATTACGAAGGAGATGGTGGTGAACTTCATTATAGACTTAGAAAACAACGTCCGGACCTAAAATTTCAGGGCGGACCGTATTTTTCAAAATTATCGGTCCGGGCGGACGGAATTTTTCAGCGAAAATTTCCATCCGGGACCAAATATTTCAGGACCAAAATTCCAGTGACAGACACGAACTCGCGTGCAATTAAGGGACACGACTTCACACATTCGTGACACGACTTCGCCGCACATTCGAAACACGACAATGTAACTACGAGTCACGATTGTTAACCGTCGTGTCACGAACTAATATACTCGAAACACGAATGTTCTCGGTCGAGACTCGACAATTCAGACGCGTGTCCCGGAAGCAAACATACACGCCATACTGGGGACTCGAGCGTGTCTCGCGCACGTTTGTCAAGCTATGTCTGGATGGTACTGTACTATTTGTTCTGCTATTTGTCTGTGGCGTGTATATACCATTACGCAACTATTGGAACCAATACGGCGCCACAACGTGCATGCATTGTGTTTTCTAAATAATGTGCACCATTGATCGAGCAACACTGAAGCATCCTGAAAGCAGCTTCAACTGCGTGATAGCTGTATTCTGTTGTATCTGCTGTGTATTAATTGTCTCCAAACTTTCTACAGGGAAATATATTCACACCATTCACACAGTGTTGCACTACTATCGTTAGTCTCGTACCCAGACCCTGATTCCCACAGCTGCGGATGGATTACATCACCGCTACGTGGAAAGAGGGTCTGGAGAACTGCTGTACTCAATTCTGTCCACGGTCACCAGAATGTTGGGGAACCAATCAGATTCGAGGTATGCAATAATTCGTTATTAACTAGAGTTTATTAGAAATGTGTGACGTACGTATGGAGTTTGGGGTATACAAAGCTGAAAGACGAGCAATTAAGGACTGTCAGAGATGTACTTAGTGAGCTCGATACCTTTGTTAGTTTACCGACAGGATACGGCAAGTCGTTGTGTTACGCATTTCTACCGTGGGCTTTTGATGAACTTCGGAACACGAAGAAAGCAAGCATTGCGTTGGTAGTTTCGCCGCTTGTAAGTTTAACGACCGATCAGGTAAGAGCGTATACTTTATTTTGCGTACTAACATGCTACTTTAGCTACGTATACACAACACACACAAAGAGGCACACACACAACACCGAGAGACGCGCGCGCGCACAACACACATACACACACACACACACACACACACACACACACACACACACACACACACAAACGTGATCACACACACACACACACACACAAACGTGATCACACACACACACACACACACACACACACACAAACGTGATCACACACATACACACAATGGAACCTGCACGCATTAAAGTTAGCAAAGAAGGTTGAAATCCAAACAGATGTGGACTAATTAGAAGACTGGAACCAAACGTAGACTTACAAATAATATGCATGGTCCAAACAAAAGTGTGTATATACTCTGTTTTAGTTTCAAACGTACGTTCTTTTAGTAGGTGTTGTGATTGAGAGGGATCAAAGGCTGGTGCAGCATATGGTGTATGTTTTGCCGACAAAGCATGTACTTAATGCACTTCGTCCACATCTCTCTTCACCATCTAACCTTCTTTCCTTCCCTTTCACACACCCACACACACACACACACACACACAGACACACACACACACACACACACACAAACACACACACACACACACACACACACGCGCGCACAAACACACACACAAACACACACACGGACAGGTTAGTCTCTGGCATTGATTTGTTTACTTAAAGAGTAAAAGCAACACTTTTTCAATGCAATGGGATGCAAGACCTCAATAAAGTGTACAAGACAGGAGTTGTAGTCTCAAGCTCATTGTGCAGTTTGTTCCAGGAAAGGGCACACAAATGTTCTCTCTGGCCATGAAAGAGAATTGAAGTTGACTTTATCTTTAGCTACATATCGCAATCTTAGTAGTGGTGGCAACAGTACTAAGTAAATGTTGATAGCGATTCTCCTGGCTTAAGCTTAAGCCATTCAGGCATAGTTTGAGATACAACATTGTTGCTAGTGGTATAGGACAATTTCCGTTCTGTAATTAATTAAATTCATGGCTACGTAATTAAATTCCTCGCGACGTTTGGATTGATATTGTTACATAATCACTGGACAGAATTGAGTACAGCAGTTCTCCAGACCCTCTTTCCACGTAGCGGTGATGTAATCCATCCGCAGCTGTGGGAATCAGGGTCTGGGTACGAGACTATACTATCGTATACTTACGTCTGGCTGCTGCTTTGAGGTTAGTGTCCCTCTCACACGGTTTGTGCAAATGCACCCACACACACTACACACACATACTCACATGCATATGCTTGCATGTGCACTTGAATGTCTAATGAGAAAAAGAAACCTTATAGCATTTGCTTTGCCGTCCCACAAGTATTGTGCCAGTAGAGAGAGACACACACATGCACACACACAAACACACACACATGCGCACATGCACACACAAACACACACACACACACATGGTCATGTACACTAATGACTGATGCAAATCTTCACTGAATAATACACGAATTACACATGACTATAAACACAATTTCTATGTACACATGTACATGAAGTGATGATTGATACTAATATCATGCATACTTCTCTATTGTGCAGTTGGGACACTGCATCCAACTGGGTCTATTGAGAGCAGTTTAGCTTGTGCACACTGCAAAAATAAAAGAGCGATGTTCACTCTTTGTCACTCAAACCTAAACGAGTGAAATTTTAATCGAGTGAAAGGCACTCAATGCATTATTAGCACCAATCGCCACTATCGAGTGAAAATCTCAGTGAGTGACAGTCACGATTTATTTTTTCATGCAGCTTACCGTATATCTCGTTTACTATATCTCGTTTACGTCATTTTATAAGTTTAGCTGCGTTTATCAAGTCAAAGTCCACTGTAACAAGTCAGCTGTTAATACTTTGTTTCCGATAGGGTACGTTAGGTATAGGTAGTGATCACCATGTGCGATACAGTCAACTCTCTACTGTACTAATAAAGAAGTCCCTACCCCTCCCCCTAGTCGGGCTTCTTAGCCCGACTAGCCTCCCGCCTATATTCCGTTGATGGTGATATTGGAGCTGCCTTTTTTTGTCACAGATGCAAGAGAGCTGCACACGTGTATACGTGTGTGTCAGTACACATGTATGTTTTAGCACACACACCCATATGTATTGCATTCTTATAGATGCCCACCTCTCCGATGGGGATGACTGGTGATGCATGATGTGTTCCCATTGATGATTTGTTCTGTTGTGTTAGCACACACCCTCAGATGATGTATGCGTTTCATTCTTATAGATGCCCACCTCTCCGATGGGGATCAACTTGCGATGCTTGATGTGTTCCCATTGAGGGGGATTGATCTGTTTAAGGTTAAGGTTAGTACACGTGTATGTGTTAGCACACACTCTCTGATAATGTATGTATTGCATTTTTATAGATGCCCACCTCTCTGATGGGGATCGACTGGTGATGCATGATATGTTTCCATTGAGGGGGATTGATCTGTGTAAGGTTAGTACACCCCCCCCCCCCCCCCCCAAGCTCTTTTGATGCCCAGACATGGAGGTTGACCTGGTAAACTGTGGGTAGGTAGATCGATTGAGATCAAGCAGTGCCTGGTTAGCTGTTGTATGCCAAATCCAGTATATGCACACACACACACACACACACACACACACACACACACACACACACACACACACACACACACACACACACACACACACACACACACACACACACACACACACACACACACACACACACACAGGTACTGTTATTTTATTTTGACCTGTCAGTTGAACTGTGTACACACTGTGGGTAGATTGATCTAGATAGCAGTTTCTGGTTAAGCTTTTCCGTATGCCATATCACTACACTTGCAAATTGAACCCACACTGACTTTGTGATTTAACACGCACACACACATGAACACACGCATGTGCACACACACACACGCGCGCGCACACACACACACACACACACACACACACACACAGGTACTGTTATTTAACACCCACACCCACACACCCACACACACACACACACACACACCCCACACACACACCCCAAGCTCTTTTGATGCCCAGACATGGAGGTTGACCTGGTAAACTGTGGGTAGATTGATTGAGATCAAGCAGTGCCTGGTTAGCTGTTGTATGCCAAATCCAGTATGCATACATACGCGCGCGCACACACACACACACACACACACACACACACACACACACACACACACACACACACACACAAACACACACACACACACACACACACACACACACACACACACACACACACACACACACACACACACACACACACACACAGGTACTGTTATTTTATTTTGACCTGTCTGTTGAACTGTGTACACTGTGGGTAGATTGATGTCTATTCCCAGCCATATCCAGTACACTTGCAAATTGAACCCACACTGACTTTGTGATTTAACACGCACACACATGCACACACACACACACACACACACACACACACACACACACACACACACACACACACACACACACACACACACACACACACACACACAGGTACTTATTTTGACCTGTTGGGTATCACACAAGCTATTGATGCCCATGTATGGTGTGGGTGTTGAGCTATTCCTAGCTGTTGTAGCCAAATCCAGTATGCTTGCAAATTTAACCCACACTGGCATCGTGTTGTTACACGCACACAATGCACACACATGTTCTGTTGACTTGTTGGGTATCATTTGATGCCCATATATGGAGGTTGACCTGTGGGTAGATTGAGATAAGCAGTGCCTGGTTAAGCTATTCCTAGCTGTTGTATGTGTATGCCAAATCCAGTATGCTTGTAAATTGAACCCACACTGACTTTGTGATTTAACACATACACACATGCACACACACACAGGTACTTATTTTGACCGCTGGGTATCATACAAGCTTTTGATGCCCATGCATTGAGGTTGACATGTGGGTGTTGAGCTATTCCTAGCTGTTGTAGCCGAATCCAGTATGCTTGCAAATTTAACCCACACTGACATCGTGTTGTTACACACACATACAACACACACGCACACAAACACACACACGCACACACACACACATACACACTCACACGCAGGGCATTTCTGATACAAATTCTACACAGAGCTAGAGGATTTGGTGGGGTTAACCTTCTTTAGTTCCTGCATCTATGGAATTGGTAGCAGGCAGCAGTGTGATATTTCATCTGCTATATGATTGTGCAGAGTTTTTATTTGTTGCTAAGATGTTGGTTTTGGTCTTACCTCTTCCACTATAACATCCACCAAGCTACGAATAGTACATTGCGTTGGTACACCATCAACTGTTTGATTCACTGGTCTCTTTTAAATAGGATGAAATGAAATCCATTTCAAGAAGATGGCAATTATTCTAACTGGATGATAATGACATGATGCTATGCAGTAGTCATTGTTGATCCTTGATTATTACTTGTGGACTTTTGTGTATCAGTTGGTGCATTTGGAAGTGAAATGAAGTCTAAAATGATTGATATCTACATCTATCCCTATTTCTGATGTGGGGCGGTGCACTGTATACAGTTGATAAACAAAGTTACATCATTGAGGAGTAGAGACATTTTGATTTAGGACTTTGTATTCGAGGAGCAAATGTTACGTGCATGCACATAGTTGTTTGCGGAGACATAGCATACTCCACTATCAGTGGCGTATCCAGGATTTCTGCGAAGGGGGTGCTTCAAGGTCAGGCCCTATGAAAAAATTTTTGCACTTGAGTTATTAAAATTTCTGAAGTCGTTAATAATCAATTGTAAAGCGCGCTATATTCAATAGATTGTAAGGTACCTCCCCCTCTTCTGCTACGCAACCCTCCCGCCTTTCGTATTGTACCTGAAGTGTACAGCACACACCCACGCACCCCCCCCCCCCCCCCCCCCGCTTTTCGTATCGGGCCTGAAGCGGACCACCCCCCCCCCCCCCCCCCGCTGTCGTATCGCGGGTCTAAACCCCCACCCTTAAAAACTTGTCTACGCCCTTGGGGGAGGGGGGGGGGGGGGGGTGCTGTCCGCTTCAGGTCCGTGTTTGGCACACAGCAAATACGTTACGTTATCGTTAATAATTAACGGTTACAAGTATATATAGCCGAAGCTAACGTATCCCAGAGAGGGTGCTCCGGGTGCCTCACCCTCCTCGGCAAAAATTCTAACCGGTAATAACGTATTTAAATAGAGTAGGCCCTATGCCAAACAATGAAAGGGCGCCTGGCCTGAATCACCCCCCTCGCTGACGCCGGCCACTGCCGTAGTATGCAGGTATTAGTGTCGTGGTCCATTTGAGATAATAAAGTGGTGTCTTACTTCGCGCTTGCCTACCAGGGTTAGTATTTCAATCACACTAACATCGAAAGTCAGCCGGTCATTCAAGACAGGTTATTTATATAATTTGGGACAGTTTCCGCGAAAATTGCCCCACGGTTAAAATGTTATAAAAATGCATCGCGTATGAATCGCTATAACTTCCCAAGGGATAACGCTATCGACTTCCTATTTTCAACACTTCATACTACGCCATTTCACTATGAATTGTTGAACATAGGAAGTCGATAGCGTTATCCGTTGGAAAGTTATAGTGATTCAAACGTGATGCATTTTTATAACATTTTAACCGTGGGGCAATTTTCGCGGAAACTGTCCCATTTATTGGTGAGAGCTATAATTGCACATAAATAGTTTTATAGTTAGTTAATCGACCCCCCAAAAATTACGTCAACTATGGAGTAATTAAAGAACATATCTTGATTTTAACTTCATAATCCATTACATTCTGAAACTCAAATTTTTATAGTGGAAAGTAAAAAAGTTCCGCTATATGGTATAATGCTATAGAATTCAATTTGGAATTTTTTTATGAATGTCCTCCAATGTATGGGGCAATTCTGGATATGTCTTTTTGTTCAACGTACATCCTTCAGGATACCTCCCATTAACTTTGTAGTCATACGCTTGCTCAAGTAGATCATGTTCTGACTCAGATTCGCCAGACATGTACCACGATGGACACTTCACACTTGAATGGAACCAAAATATGACACGTGGGACCAAAATATGCGATATATTTCGGTCCGGCCGGACCATTTCCGGTTGCTAATTTTGGTCCGGCCAAAATTAGACGCGGACCGATACACATTTGCATGCTAGATACAATTTAATATTAATGTAAGTGTCCGGAGGTACCCTGATGGACTCATGGTAGATTACGGATATACTGTATCTATATAACACTGTCACTGATTTGTGCTGTACTGCAGTTGTTCGGCTATGATCAGAGGTTACATGAGCGTCAACGGCAGCTAGACCGTTGGTGTTATACGGGTGACGGGTATCATTTCGAAAGTGTCAGGAGGTTAATGAGTACACGAAGAAACCAGCGTAGTTCAAGGTGCGTCTTATTGGGCGGGGCACAACTTGCGTCCCAGCGTTTGCCCGAGGCCACGCGAGCTAGCTACGAAGACACTAAGAAGGCATTGAAGGAGCGATTTGAAACGCCAGGCACAAAGCTCGCTGAGCTCGAAAAGGAAAAGCGATGGATGGGCAGAAGTTTCAGAGGATCTCCGCATCCTAATAGTAGAGAAGGCGTAACCGACTTCCTCAAGACTAGTCCGAGTGCTAATGGCCCTGACACACTATCTTAGACAGCTGGACCATGCATCATACGAAAGCTTACAACATGAAGCAGAAGTGACCATCGGCGAAGACTTTTGGACGAAGCGGTGAGCGCAACTCTCTCGAAATGGAATCGTACACAGGCCCGTAGGCTGGTCGGGAGATGGGGGGGGGGGGGGGGGGGGGGGGGGGTTCGGGAAACAATGTAGGTGGAACTAACTAGCGGGGGAGGGGCCTTCCCTGCATGGAGTATGGGGGAGCGCTGTAAGCTCCCCCATCGGGGTCTGGGGCAGAGCCCCAGTAGCTTTGCAACTTTTACAATGTTGAAGTCATGCACAAAACATCGTATAATTGCGTAGAAACATGCCAAAAACAGATAGTAAAAATGACAAGAATTACTTTTTTGCTTTCAGAGTCTAGACTACAGAAAGTTTCAGTGGAAGCAAGCGTATCTGGCTTGCGAGTTAACAAGACTTAGTCTAACTTTCTTATCTACGGATAGATCAGGAAAGTTAACTCGAAAGCCAGACCTACTTCGTATTTGAACGGCACAACGCCATTGTAAATTAATCTGTTGGCCGTTGTGCAGTTCAATATCGAAGTAGGTCTGGGCGTCTGGCTCAAGTCGGACCTATACTTTGCAAAGTATCATTAATGAACCATATACCGGCATGTACTTGAAGTGCCCCGGATCCGCCACTCCGACTGCAGTTTGTTACGGGCCATGGGCATTCAGTGGCGGCGCGAGGGTCTCTGGCGCCCGGGGGCAGATTATGATATGGCGCCCCCCCCCCCCCCCCCCCCCCCCCCCCCCCCCCCCCCCCCCCGCATCCGTGCAGTCTTAATTGCTATCCTTAATTGTGGAGGTCCCGACAGTGGAGATAACCTATAGCGGTATTTGCGGTATTAACACTTTGAAGTCGAGGCTTGGCTATCATATGATCATTAGGCCTAGGCCTAAATTTCTTTTGTTTTGTTTTAGTATTTTCAAATCTTAGATAAACGCAGAACTTTGACAAAATTAAGGCAAAATTACGGTCTAGTGCAGCTCTAGATTATAGTTATATTAACAGTATTCTTCATATCAGTGCAAGTAAACTAATTTAGTCTATGGTCATACATGTGATTGAAAGAAATGATTTATTTTTAGATTAGTCATTAATTTAAAAGCTGGCAGCGAATTGGTCGATAATCTGATCAAAGTCAACACTGTTGAATACTTCTTTCTCTATTGAAAGAATTGCAAGATTACCCAACCGTTCTTGTGCCATAGTAGACCTCAGATAGGTTTTGATTATCTTCAGCTTACTGAAGGATCTCTCACAGCTTGCCACCAGTTTTTGGTCATTCCTCTTGCCACAGCCTTAGTACCAGACAGTGTTCTAGGCAGAGTTGCATCTTCATTTCGAAATGCATCAGGGCCAGTTTTTACCAGGAGTTCCTTTGTAGCATCATCAATGCATGGTCTTGCAGCTGCTGTGAAACTCATGAATCCAATATCCCCGAAAGTAATTATGGGATTATTATGGTAAATCAGTTGAGACGGGCCTGGTTTTGGATCTTCTTGCCCTGCCACTACCTCACTCTCATCACTGGTTTCATCACTATCATTAATATTGTCACTGGTGACTTCACTTTCCATTCTATTTGCCTCACTTTCCTCATTAGCACTTTTTGAACCAAGATCATCGTGCTCTGCTTCTTTGTCAACCTTTAAAAATGCAGCTAATAACTTGCTAGACTTGCGTGCTTCTTCAGCTGCCTTTGCTTTTCGCTTTCGGCGCTGCGCTCCACTCAGTTTTCCTGTGCTGCTCATTATGCGGAGAGTTTTTTACAACAACTTGTAAACAACTGTGTTAGGGCCTAATTAGGGTCAGCGGTTGGCGTGGCGTGGTTAGAAGAAGTGACGTCATGCATACTTGCCACGTGCGTCACGTTCTCCAATATGACGTCACTTAGGTTTGCGCTTATAGTAGCCTACAGGCATACTTAGGCTTACATGTAGGTCTACCTGTCATGATCAAGCTTAAGTTAAACTTGTATGGAATCATTGTTTTCCCTTTGTTTAGTAGGCCTAGCCTTTTTTTATTGGCCTTAGCAGGCGCCCCCCTTGTCCCGGCGCCCGGGGGCAATTGCCCCCCCCTGCCCCCCCCCTCCCGCCGCCACTGGCCCCATTTATCAGTATATTACCTCACGCTCGCTAATTTTCATTTGTATAACGTCATGCATGTAGAATAATTAATTAATTCATTGGCAAAGAATAATTCTAATTCATGGTAAACGGAAAGAAGCGGAACTAGCTACGGCAAGCGGGACCAAACTGGGCAGGCGGAACCAGCTTGGGCAAGCGGAACTAGCTTGGACGGGCGGGGGGGTTCGACCGAACCCACCGACCCCCCCCCCCCCCCCCCCCCCCCCAGCCTACGGGCCTGAGTACATGACGTCCTTCAGTCATGCAGACAGCAGCGGGAGTATCGACGGTGGAACCTCTTCCAAAAAAGAATGAAGTGGCCGCTGCATCAGTATAGTGGTTAATTCCCCGCGGCAACACTCGATCGATGATTTGATTATCATGGTTTACAGATTGAACACAAACGTGCCCGTGTCATAGCGGGCCCCCCCCCCCCCCCCCCAAAATAAACTGTCCCCCCGGACAGAATCTGCTAGCGGATATTGTCCCCCCGGACAGAATCTGCTAGCGGATTCTGTCCGGGGGGACACGTTCTGTTAGCGGATTCTGTCCCCCCTCCGCAGAATCTGCCCCCCCCCCCCACTGTGATTTTATTGGATGGTATGAGTATTATAGTTTGGCCCTAGAGTGTGTACGTACACGCTGCTCATTTCAGTCTCACATGGCCCCTATCATGAAACGGTCTTATATATAGGTTATTCGCTACTCATTTTGGTTCAGTGTTAAATTTAAATGTAATTGGGGGGAGGGATCATGTGTGTGCAAATGTATGTGTGCATGTGTGTATTGTGAATGTGTGTGTTCATGTGTGTGTGCATGTGTGTATGTGCATGTGTGTGTGTGTGTTGGGTGTGTGCACATGTGTGTACAAATGAGGCATAAAGAGTAATGAACACATCAGGCCATGAGTTGTGGCTACTCACCTCACAGTACAGCGTGAACTTGTCATCGGGAAGAAGTACATTGGCTTCTCGTCTGATGAATTTCTTGAATCCTTACAAAGCGATACGCTCTGCATGCAGGAGCAAGTGACAGGTAACAACAAATATATGCATAGCACGAATGTCCATACACACACACACACACACACACACACACCCTCACCACAGGAGGTGGCAACAATTACTTACTCGAATCACACAAATACATTCTACGAATGCACAGTATCATTCTCTCATCCATTGCCTTGCGTTCTTCCTTCTTGTTGTTTAGGATGGAGAATTTGAACTTGGCCCGCACTTCACTTTTGTTGCCCGAGAGGAGCAGCAGGTAATGAGACAGGTAGTCCTTGCTCTCCTCGTCCAGCCCCTTCAGATTCATCCTCAAAACCTGATGGATGTTTGAGGGGGAGAGAGGGTGTGGCAGCGTGGGGGATGCGAGCAGTACTGTTCATTCTCTTTCCCGGCATGCGTACAGTGATGTTCTGAATGTTGAGACTCTTCCCATGGGTCTGGTTCATGTAGTCCTACAGGGTGGGGAGGAGAAAAGGAGTGGGGAAGAGGAGGGGATGGAGTGGAGTGGGGAAGAGGAATGGTAAAACTAATGGTGTTTCATGACCATCAAATGGCCACACCTCCAGAATTCCCATCACATGTGGTTCCAATATTATGGCCATTGACAAAGGCAATAAAAGGGGGCCAGGTAACAAGTCATGTGGATGCGTTTACTGCACTCAAGTATTCAAATATTAACATATATAATTAGAGAAATAATTGTACAAAACATCACATCACACTACACAGAATATTTCAATACAGTGTTAGCACCAGTGTTTGCTATATACACACTACCACTCTTAGGATCTAGCATAACACCTCTAGGACCATTGAGATTGCCAACTGTGTGGACCTTGTGTCCTTGTGAATCAAAGATGGAAAGACAATCAAGTCTGGGCTCATTAAAAAGACTGTAACCTTCTTCATCAATCACTATTCCAGATGGACCCTTTACATTCCCATATGATCTGACATAGGTCCCCTCAGGTGTGAAGACTTTGATTGTGTTAGAACCCGAGACTGCAACATGGATGTTCCCTTGAGGGTCCAAGGCAAGACCATTTGGATTCCAAAAATGGCCAACAATAACATTACCATTTATGGTCAATAGCCGGGTGCCAACTTGATCCAATATTACTACCATGTTATCGAAACTACAATAACTGATACTGGATACTGAAACAGTCCATGACCTGATGCACATTGGCCAGGAACTGTCCTCCAGTTGTCAACTTGTGAATGCTACCATTGCTACTATCAGCAACATACATCACATCTCCCTTGATGAATAAGCCACATGGCCTAGAGTACAGACCATCACCACTCCCACGGCTACCTATGGTTCTCTTCTTCTGGCCAGCTTGATCAAACACACGAATACAGTAGTCATCCCAACAGGTTACATAGATGTCTCCATTGTCATGAATGGCAATACCATATGGACTACCACTACACTTGATAATTTGCTCTGGATTACATAAGGTGCTGTACTTGGTTCCCACATCAAGGTCACAAGGACTGTTCTGTACATGTTGACCATCCATAGTGATGAGGAGCTGGTGAGGACCAGCAGTCTGAGGGGTGAGGATGATGGTGTAGGTACCATCCCCATGGTCCTCCACCTCTCCTGGGACAACTGCTCCATCATGTGATAGCTCAGCCTTCACCTGTAGACCTCCATATGGGTACCTCTCTCCCTTTGAGGTCATGCTCTCCACTTTAACACAATACCTTTCTTTCACCTTGGCCACTGACTCAGAAGACCATGTGCTCTGTGATGGAGATGGAGATGAGTCCATTACATCACCAAAAATGGAGAGTTGCTTAATAAGAGAATCGATGTGTAGGAGGGGCACATGTATATCACTAGACTGATTTGGAGTGAGGGATACATTCTCAACTTTCTTCAGTGTGGCCTTCAGTTCAGTGGGTAGCAGATCTCCAAGTGCTGCCATCTCATGGTCAGTGTAGGTCTGGAGGATGTGGGAGGTCATCTCAGTGTAGCGACCAATCTCATCTTGCATCTTCATCAACTGTTCTTTCTGGAGGGTCAGAGCTGTTGTCTTGGAAAGTGAAATGGCCTCCATCTCTGACAAAAATGTTTTCTTCCTTTCCTCAATAGTTTGGTGGAGCTGTTCAAAGGCTTGGGTAATGATCAGTGTGGCATTCCCTCTGGAAGTATAAACCTGTTCTGCCATCTTGCCATTGGCATCAATGGCTGTGGTCAGCTTTGAGGTCACTTCTAGAGCACGGAAACAGAGATGTTGAGTTGGTTTCATTATGGATGGAAGTAGTTTCAGTGACTCTTTGTCTAATCTAACGATCAAGTGATTGGATAGTTTTTGGCTGAATTTATGGTGCTCATAGCAGGAGGCACACAGCAGCTCAATACATGTGCAACAGAACACCACTGCAGGCCCAGTGCTTCCACGTGTGCAGGCATCACATGACTTTTCACCATCACTGCCAATCTTGGACATGTACCCAGCCACCTCCACTTCAAAGCCAAGATGGAGGTTCTGAGGTATAGCATTGACTCCACCCTCTGGTATGGTGATACTTCTCTGACAGGTAGGACACTCTGTGATCTGCTTGGTCCCAGACCTCTCTATCTCCGTATGTAGACACTGCCCACAGAAAGAGTGATGACATGGAAGAATTCTGGGTTCTCTGTACAGCTTGGAACACTGCCAACATGTCAGCTGAGCACTATAGTGGAGGTGCATTAAATAAAGAAGCATGATAAATTTAAATTCCTCCTATAGATATGTTAGCAATACTGTAGGTATAAGTAAAGTGTGTAAATTTCAATGGTACTTTCCAGGGCCCATCACTATTTCACTAACAGCCATCATGCTTGAAAATTTTGGATCTACTTGTAGACTATACCATAGCATAGAAAAGGGGAAGAGAGTCCATGGGATAGAGGTAAATGAAGGGAAGCGTCATTTATCAACACACGTTTATACACATACATTTACTCCCTACTGGCTTCAAAACATAAACAGGAGAGAGACTACTAACAAAAGACCAAATCATCTTGGCCATAGAGAAAGATGAAAAGATGCTAATACTTTACTTGAAATGGCCTAACACTTCAGGAGAGGAACAGGCTAGCCAAAGACATGAAGCTAAGGAAGAAAAGGCTGGAAGCTGCAGAAGGAGAGAATTTGGAAGGCATGTGCAGTCCCATATAGCCATGCACGTAATGAAAGATTAATCTCATGATTAGAAGGAACCTGAAGAGTCGCCTATACTTGTTGCAACCTAGACTTCAAGGCATAGTCCTAAACCCAACAAATAAGGACCAGTTCAGCAGAATTACAACATACAGTACAAAGTAACAGAGTCATGGTTCGCGACTATCAACCAACAGCAAAAGGCCAAATAGATTGAGGGTGGAAGATTGTGGAAGCGGAATACAGAACAATTAATGCAGACCACAGTCAAAGAAAACAAGGGGAGGAAAGGAGTAGGAAAACAAAGGGCAGGAATAAAAGAACAGCATGGAGTCAATCCTCAAAAATCTAGACTGTAAGACCACCTACTACTTTAGACACGATTTTAGACTCAGCACCTGTAGGTTGTAATATTAAAATGATAATACTGTGATACATTGTACGCTTTATGTCACTAGATTAATTAATATCCTAACCAGAGATAATATTTCAAGGGATTGGAGATGAGCCGCAAGGTAACAGCAGTCATCAGCACCTGAATCTATATGTCAACTACAAACCATCTTCTGTGGCTTTTACACATATGCACCTTCAAGTCCAATGGTGGAGGTCACTTGACCATGGTGGAGGCCACTGGACCATGGTGCATGGAGGCCACTGGACCATGGTGGAGGCCACTGGACCATGGTGGAGGCCACTGGACCATGGTGGAGGCCACTGGACCATGGTGGAGGCCACTGGACCATGGTGGAGGCCACTAGGTCATGGTGGAGGTCACTGGACCATGATGGAGGCCACTGGACCATGGTGGAGGTCACTGGGCCATGGTGGAGGTCACTGGACCATGGTGGAGGTCACTGGGCCATGGTGGAGGCCACTGGGCCATGGTGGAGGCCACTGGACTATGGTGGAGGTCACTGGGCCATGGTGGAGGCCACTGGGCCATGGTGGAGGCCACTGGACTATGGTGGAGGTCACTGGGCCATGGTGGAGGCCACTGGGTCATGGTGGAGGCCACTGGGCCATGGTGGAGGTCACTGGACCATGGTGGAGGTCACTGGACCATGGTGGAACCACTGGCCAGAGCCACCTTTGTCTTACGTCAGGTTGCTGGCTGTCTGCATTTGCTGGGTTTTTTGTTGCAATGAGTTAATAAAGCTAAAGGTAGATTGGGCATCCCTTGGAATGCTGTTTTGGGCAAAAGTAAGGACAAAGGAATGATAGAGTTTGCATAAAGCTGGTGGCCTCAGTTACTCTAGGCTAAGGGGCTATTGCTGGTTAAGAGAGCAAAGCTTGGGTTTCACCCTGCATTGTTTGGTATGAATAGCCTTCGTGCAGGGTGTGCCACAGCGGCAGCCAAAGTTGGTGTGCATGCAGGATAGGCTTAGGTTCTAAATCCAGAGACCAGACAAAACACTATCAAAACCAGGAAGACACGTCTACAACGACGTTCTCGCAAGGAATACGTACACCCAGTGCACGAGCGTGACGCTGCGCAAGAGCTTCTCGTGCTTTCGGTGACGCGCCAACCGAAATATTACTTTTACCATTACCCATTCCCTTTGAAAAGGGATATGTTATAAAGCACGCGTGTTCAGTTGAGAAACATACCGTCATGCCTCTTTCCATTCTTTGACCAACAAGGGAAAGCTGGTTATACTATCGTAGCTAGCACAAAACCGGCGAAGCTGTCGGACAAAGTGAGCAAATGCACAGTAGCGACTCTACAGAGCCAATAAGCATCAAAATCCGCTACGCCACTTTCCATATAACACACCATGACATACACAACATGCTATATATGCACACAATACAACCATACAAACAAAAACTGGGCATCGAGCACACGTAGATCACAAAACGATAAAGCAGGCTATCGATACAAGTTGAAACTAGATTCCAATGATCTCTGACCCGTTTCCATATATTATCTCTGGTGTTTAGGGGCATCATGATACTCAATAGTGATCTCCATACGTGCTTCCTTTTCAATACAAAGGAGATGACGAAGAACAAATATAGGTGGAAAGCGGTCTGCATATGCATATGACCACACATAATTGTTGGACGTTACTGGGCCCGCTCCCAAAGGGTAGCTACTCACCTTGTATTTGAATCTTCTTGTTCCTTTGAAACGCCAGCGCTACGATCCGACATCGACGCCATATCTATAACCCACCACTTCCGATAAATTGTAATAGTATTATTGTTAGCGCGTGACGCCATGGCAGGATTAACAATAATTTGAAAGTGTATATACTATCTATGGTGCAACGGAAAACGAATTTCGATACAACGGTATCGTCCCGCCTCCTGAGCTCACTGCAACAAGTTGTATTGCTTGATAAGGACGAGAAAAATTAACATTGATGAAAGCACAGCGTCGAGAGATCATTTCCATTGCATGCTCCAATAAAGCCAATGTGAGATTAGAGCAGTTTTTAATACTTTGTTTGCACACGTGACCTCCGCAACTGCGTGGGTGTCTCCAGACTGATTATGCAATAGACCAGTTTGGGTACTGACTGGTGCACATTGACACAAAACCAGCACTGCACACACGTATTGAGAAGTCATAATCAATGCCAGCAGGATATACACGTATGGATTAATGAGATAAACATTTGACTGTCCTTACACCAATGAGAAAAAAAAGTGGACAACATGATGCTCTGATGAGTTGCACTAAATACATACACACATGCAACATAAGGAAGTGAATCAACACACACACACACACACACACACACACACACACACACACACACACACACACACACACACACACACACACACACACACACACACACACACACACACACACACACACACACACACACACACACACACACACACACACACACACACACACACAGACACACAGACACGCAGACACACACACACACACACACACACAGACACACACAGACACACAGACACACACACATACACACACAGACACACAGACACACAGACACACACGCACACATACACCACAGAGCCATGTGGGGGGAAGATTGAAGGGGGCAAGCCCACACTCAGGATGACTGCAGTGTGCTATTTCTGCTCCCTCTACTGGGACAGTCTTCGTCTCTTCCTTAGCAGTGTGGTCTCCGCCAAAGCCAGTGCCTTGAAGGCCTCGGCCACCAGGTGGGCGTGGCGGGACACAAGTGTGCTCCATCCCTGGGTGTCCATCACTTCTGGTGCATAACTGTAGAGGGAGGGGCACCCATCGCTGGTCAACATGTTTGCCAATTACAAGCTACACTGCCACTAGCAGAGAGTGAAGGAGTGGGTGGAGAAGGAAATAAGGGCACCTCCCCCTCCCACACCCTTCCATTCTTTGCTTGTTGCATTGGGGTACAGTGATGTGCTAGAGTAACCATTAGAATGGTTATGCTCAAATGAGAGCACCCTACTGGTTAAAGAGCTTTTCTCTAACACTATACTGCGGCAAAACCCTCACTGTATGTGTGTGTGTGCGCGCGTGACCCACCCACAGTACAGTGGTGCAGGGGGAGGTGTCTTCACTCTCTGCTAGCCACCCACTCCTTCACTCTCTGCTAGCCACCCACTCCTTCACTCTCTGCTAGCCACCCACTCCTTCACTCTCTGCTAGCCACCCACTCCTTCACTCTCTACTAGCCACCCACTCCTTCACTCTCTGCTAGCCACCCACTCCATCACTCTCTACTAGCCACCCACTCCTTCACTCTCTGATAGCCATCCACTCCTTCACTCTCTGCTAGCCACCCACTCCTTCACTCTCTGCTAGCCACCCACTCCTTCACTCTCTGCTAGCCACCCACTCCTTCACTCTCTGCTAGCCACCCACTCCTTCACTCTCTACTAGCCACCCACTCCTTCACTCTCTACTAGCCACCCGCTCCTTCACTCTCTGCTAGCCACCCACTCCTTCACTCTCTACTAGCCACCCACTCCTTCACTCTCTGCTAGCCACCCACTCCTTCACTCACTGCTAGCTTCAGTGTAGCTAGCTACAAGCAGTTAGTTTGAAGCAGGTACAACTAATCCTTAGATTTAGATCAGGAAAGATGATTAGGAAGCCAGACAGGTTACATACAGTCCACCCACACACACAAGCGATTCGCGAGTGACACGCAATTACTCGCTCTCGAATGGATACAAATCTTGGTATCCCAATAACTAGGCATACACCTACCAACCACGCCAAACTAACTTGCAATCAGTACCCGTAAATCGTTTTGTCGAGTGAACGAGCACTCGCGAGTGCGTTAATGCGTGCGTGCAAGTGTGAATGGCACTGTACATACATGTATCACAAAGTGCTCAAATGGGATAGCTATTGTGATGACTGTGGGCTAATATCAAGTCCACCAATGGTATAGCTAAAAATAATGCACACCAATACAAGCCCTGATATTTATATCCCTTTGTAAGGAGCTAAAATTGAAAAATCAATAATTCTAAATCATTATCATGCTTACATATTGAAGGAAAAGAGGGAGAGAGGATGAATGCAGTGTGAAAGACATGTAGGTAAGAGGGAAGGAGAGTGAGGAGGGTATGTGGGGGGAGGGAGGGAACAACTCTGGGGGGGGGAGGTAGCATCACAAGCTAACAATTAGGCCACACATACAAACACAAACAGATTTCCAGGAACAGGATGGCTAAAATTGATTCACTGAAAGTAAATATCTCAATCATTCAAATTCATTATCAAACTTAGGAAAATACTTGACCCCTCCCCCTCACACACAGCCATTCAGTAATCAGCATGCACTCCTACATCCGCTCAAACCACACCCACACTGACTTGTTAATGAAATCGATGCACATGGCTTTGAGCTGTGTGGCTGAGTGAAGGTCGTCAGCCAACACCAGTGTGTCTGAAACATTCTCAATGTTCAGATTGGCACACAGAGCCTCCTCACACATCACCTTGAGACAATCCAATGCATACTGTAGAGAAAGACCAGTAGGTAAGAGGGAGGGAGAGAGGGAGGGAGAGGGAGGGAGGGAGAGGAAGGGGAGAGGGCAAGAGAGGGAAGGAGGATGAGTGGGAGTAAGAAAGATACATGTATAAGGAGAGCTAGAGAGGGAAGGAGCAACTCTGGGGTACCACACAAGCTAACACTTAGGCCTCACACAACAAACACAAACAGATTTACAAACACAATACCTTATCAGCCGCAGACAGGAGGGAGTCGGCCCTCTTCTTTAGGTTGGGTGCCTTGCCTACGTAGATGTAGGCGAGCATCTCCTGCATCACCTCCTGATCCAGGTCACTGATCTCAACACGGTTCTGTGATGGGAGGGAGGGGCAGCTCTGGCGTACACAAAGGGGGACCGTCTCTTACCTTTCTACTTTCCTCCATCTCGTGTTCAAACATGGCACTGAATACAGGAGACCTGGCTGCAAGGAGGATGGATTCAATGCAACACACTGTGTGTCCATTGGCTGATTCAATCTCATTAACAGTGACCACTAATCAGTGTAGTGGTGTATGAGCTCATCTGATAACATTCTCATTACAAGGGATAACAGAACAGATAAAACCAAAGAGGGACTAGGGGCTTGGTGGTTTCTGTACAAACAGCTTTTCAACACCATAGAATAAGCATTTTAAGAGCTGCAATTGCAACTATTTTGGCTCATCTTTGTCTGATACTATTCCCAAAGAGGCATTTTTTGATTATAACAATGTACACAACAGACACATTACCTGCACAACATATTAGGAAATGTGAGCTATTTGAATATCATTCGAACCATACTGCATGCCCTACCCTTCATTAAACCATTTAGCAATAAATAAAAGCAAGAAGATGTTTGTCTGTGGGGAAGGAAATGTTTCTGTCTTCTGTATAATTAGTGTGCTACATCAAAAGAACATGGAACCCACGATGTGATCAGGATGACCAGTATCTATCAAATGGTTTCCAATCCATCAACAAAGAAATTACAGGGATTTATGCACATGTAGGATAGCCTATCTAAACATCTCTTACTACTTAACTGTCATAACCAGTTGAGACTAAAGATGTTGTGCAGTGTTTAAATAAGTTTGATAATCGTACATGCACAGCCTTTCTACAGATGACAAAAGAGACCTAACCATTTCCCCCACACTGCATAAAGTTCACTCATAACTGAAAGGAGCTTATATTTCATGCTGATTTGATCCATGAAGGTTGAAAAACAGTGCAACCAAAGACAGAAAAGGGTACAAATATACTCTATATCTCGGAGGTTACCTTTTGTATTCAAAATGGCTCACTGTTGTACATTAAGAGAATATTTGAGCCACAGACATATAAACTTGGGGTGGACTACCCCATATACATCAACCCCTCCATACACATGTGGCCATTACATGTGTACATACTAGAGTCTTATGATTGAAACAAGTGGGATGGGTCATGTGTGCACGTTTAACAACCTCCAATTTGTGGGCCTTTTCAGAGGACTGACTATCTATTCATTGAAGGTTTTGGATGAGAATGGTGAAGCTTAGCACAAGCTTAGTACATGACTGAATCCTAAAGAATGAGGGACTTCATAACTTGTGCTCCTGTTACAAATTTAAATACTAAGCACAACATAGTCCAGGCTCTTTTCTGATCCACAGTTGGCTCAATTATGTTCAATCTCAACATACTAGCAAACACCGAATACAACTGAATACCTTATAATATGCCATTGCACATTCACATTCAATAAAAGAACCACTAAGTGTTTGACTCTATTGCTAAGCAACTGGTGCATAGTGAGTGCAATGTGCAAGTAGCCACTAGAAGAAAGGTCCACACCATCACTGGAGCATTCAACCATAGCCATCACTAGAGCATTCAACCATAGCGATCATTGGAGCATTCAACCATAGCCATCACTGATGCATTCAACCATAGCTACCCCTAGATAGCCAACAAGCTGTCACTGAACATTACCCCTCCATGCAACACAACAACGTACAGTGAATACTCTCACATAGCAACTCACTCCCTTTAGTCCTTCATCAAATGGTCCTCACATAGCAACCCACTCCCTTTAGTCCCCCATCAAATGGCCCTCACATAGCAACCCACTCCATTTAGTCCCCCATCAAATGGCCCTCCATTTCACATCAGATAGACCCCATATTGCTCCCCTCCCCCTTCCACCTCTCACCAGCCAACACTGCTTTGTCTGCTTTGAACTCATGGCTTCCCACAGCCAACATCACGTCACTGAACTGGCCATCTTCCAAGAGGCATGCCAGGTCAGAGCTAAGGTTACACTCCGGTACCTTGGGACTGTTGGAAATCACCGATGTACCACTTTGGTTCACCATGTCCGATACCATACTCACCTGATGTGTGAGTGTGTGTACGTATGTAGGTGCGTATTGTGAATGTGTGTTTGTTGGGTGTGTGTGTGCATGTGTGTGTGTGTTGAGCGTTAAGTGCATGTTTGTATGTGTGTATGAGCATGTGTGTATGTGCAAGTGTGTGTGTTGGTGTGTGTGTGTGTTGGTGTGTGTGTGTTGGTGTGTGTGTGTGTTGGGTGTGTGTGTGTGCACATGTGTGCAAATGAGGCGTAAAGAGGGGAAGCACACTAATGAACACATCAGGCCATGAGTTGTGGCTACTCACCTCGCAGTACAGCGTGAGCTTGTCATCGGTAAGAAGTCCATTGGCTTCATCAAAGAGGAAGTCTCGTCTGATGAATTTGTTGAACCTCCACTCCTTCCCCTGGACAAAGCGATACGCCCTCTGACTCTCTGAACACACGTGACAGGGAAGGATCACAGAGCCGTAACAACATGTGCACACACAAATATACACACCTGCACATAAATACACACACACACACGCACTCACACACACATACACATACACACACACACAACTCACCACAGTAGGTGGCAACAATTACTTACTCAAATCACACAAACACATTCTACGAATGCACAGTATCATTCTCTCACCCATTGCCTTGCGTTCTTCCTTCTTGTTGTTTAGGATGAAGAATTTGAACTTGGCCCGCACTTCACTTTTGTTGCCCGAGAGGAGCAGCAGGTAACAGCAGCACCCTCTCCCCCCCTCAAATATCCATCAGGTATTAAGGATGAATCCAAAGGGGCTAGACGAGGAGAGCATGGACTACCTGTCTCTTTACCTGCTGCTCCTGGGTTTGGTTCATGTAGTCCTACAGGGTGGGGAGGAGGAAAGGGATGGGGAAGAGGAGGTGGGGGTATGGAGTGGAGTGGGGAAAAGGAATGGTAAAACTGATAGTGTTCCAGGACCATCATGTGGCCACACCTCCAGAATTCCAATCACATGTGGTTCCAATATTATGTCCTTTGACAAAGGCAATAAAAGGGGGCGAGGTAACAAGTCATGTGGATGTGTTTACTGCACTCAAGTATTGATATATAATTAGAGGAATAATTGTACAAAACATTACATCACACTACACAGAATACTTGAATACCAGTGTTTGCTACATACACACTACCACTCTTAGGATCTAGCATAACACCAAAGAGGAGAATGAGATTGCCAACTGTGTGGACCTTGTGTCCTTGAGAATCAAAGATGGAAAGACAGTACTCAGTAACAAGACTGTAACCTTCTTCATCAATCGCTATTCCAGTTGGTCCCTTTACATCCCCATATGATCTGACATAGGTCCCCTCAGGTGTGAATACTTTGATGGTGTTAGAACCATTAGCTGCAAAATGGATGTTCCCTTGAGGGTCCAAGGCAACACCATATGGATTCTGGAAACCATGACTACCAGGGACATTACCATTTATGGTCAATAGCCAGGTACCAGCTTGATCCAATATATCTCTTTGGTCAACAATAACTGATGTTGGATGCCGAAACTGTCCCTGACCTGATCCATATTGGCCAAACGTCTGCAGGAACTGTCACTGTGCTACAAGTTGGATATACGATAGTGTATACTCTGCGTATATGCAAAATATACACACGAAAATACACATGCTATACGCGAAGAATACGCATTGGTATATTTTGCGGATAGAACCAGAATCGCATGTCGTATATTTTGCGTATACTCGATACTATCACGTGCGCTTATTGTGGGTTTGTTAATATATCTCTCCGTGCACCATGACCGCTTCCGTACGCAGTACATATTTGGAAACGTCTCCGAATCAGTTTCTGTATACTAGCTCGTTTCTATTTGTGTACTCATGATCACATGATCAAATTTATAATAAAATTAGGAATACAATCGATAAAGAAGCAGCGACCAAGAACATAAAATGCGTTAAAACGTTCAAGCTTTCTCTCGTATCGTCCAGTGTTGGGCAGTTGGAGGAGTGGATGCGTCCAAGAGCGGTCCTTCAATTCTCTGCTTCTTTGGATGGAGCTTCGAGTTGCTGGTTCCGTTTATTCGTTCATCCAAGTCATCAATGACGTCATTTAGCCTATCAGAACGCCACGACGGACGGCGACGTTGTAGAGTTTGAGCGTTCTGGTCGTCGCTCTCCTTTTCTGACATAATTGTAGGCTTGATGTCACCCCATAACTGCTTCTCGTCCTCCTTTAGCACTTGGCACCGTTTCTCCCACAACTACAGCAGAAAAAAAGCATCACGCGACGTATAGTAAAAAAACTAGGACGTATAGAGGCCTACACGCTGTTGGCGGGATCGCTTGACACGCCGAGAAGCTGAATCGTTTGATGTCAGAGCCCTCTTCAGAGTTCTCTTGTAGGTAACTAAACCAGCTACAAGAGACAAAAGCCATTTTGGTGAAAAGTAATGCACAGAAAATACCTTTAACTGTGGCAATTGGGCAGTGATCCTTATCGAACTCGGCCGCTATACCAGGCTTACGATCTTCTTATTGAGTTCACTATCAATTCTGCCACCAATGTATAAGAAAAGTACAGAGGGTAACAGACCCTAAAGTTACCCTTCGTCAAGCTGAAAGTGAAGTTCTTCTCCCAAATTGTTATACACTTCTCTTATACGACCCTGATAAGGTAAAAATAAACATTGTAATGAGATCCTAACTCCACTTGCCTGTATTTCAGTGGGGGCTTTGCGGGTGCGTGTGTGGCGCGGACTTTGGTGGGGAATCGCAGCGGTGGCAGTTTCATCTGCCTGCTGCAACACATTCACAGCTTCATTTTGCCTCTCCAGTGAAGAAACACGGTCCGAGTAGGCTCTGGATGTTTTGCTCAATATCCGATATGCGTCCCAGTATACTTGTTTGCATAAATCTGCAACGAGTTGGTGCATCCATCCTTTCAGTTCCTCCATCTCGTTTCTACGACTGGTACCAGTATTGCCACATTCTATTACCTCCCCAGGAAGCCAAGTAGTCCGCGAATGCACAGCAGGTGGGCTGGTGGGTGCCGTAAAATGCACTGGTAGAGGCATCGCCATTAAGCCTTCTTGGCGTAACATGACCATGCTGCTATGATCAAAATCATTAACCACACCGTGAATATGCCACTAACCTGACCAGTTATTTCTGGTGTGTCGACGCCTCTTTGACTTCGCGGATGAACATTCATTCTAGACCACGCGGTGTTTTAGCGCCAAATTTTACTTGCATTTTTAAATAAATTAATAAACATTCTTAGTACAAATTTAAGTGTTCCGGCGTTGATAATGTGCTAGTGTTATGTCCAGTCAATAGAAAGATTCAACTTTTTGAATCTTAGAATAGTAATCAATTCCAAGGTTTATAAAATGTTGTAATCACACTTCTGTACTCTACTTTGCGTTGTTTCCTCATTGACGTGGCAATACATACATGTTGTATTTATTGTGGTACATTGGTGAAGGGGCGTGGCATCATAACATCGTTATATTGATGTATCACATGGCATGCAATGTTTAAATTGAATGCACGCGTGTTCTTAATCTTATATGATACAATCCAATATGTACTTGGTGAGAGAGTTATGATAATCATGACCCAAGTAGAAAGTCATTCAGAACTGTTGCCTTATTTGTTTATGTAGTATAGCCATTGAAACATGATTGGTTGGAATGTTAATATTTATAATTGATGTTCCATTAGCCATGGCACTCTCACAACAATCTCATTGTAATGTCCATGAACGATGTGATGGTAATGACCACGATACTAAAGTTACGCATGTGTTAATCTATATATACGCATGTGCTGATGTAAAATGATGATGGTCTGGTGTCAATAGTAGTGGTGATGTCAAAAGCTTCCTTGCCAAAGTAGCCAGCCATGATGTCCTGAATTGTGAAAGAATTTAGGCTTCAATTATACATTTTAACAGAGACACTATGATTCACGTGGCGGTAACGCCCACTTCCGGTAACAGGGTCACCTTGGGGGTGGTCCAACCTCTTCACCCTCCAAGGTGGACTGTCGTAGTGACAGGCTGCTGTGAATTGCGACAGAATTTAGGCTTCAATTCCAGATTTTAACAGAGACACTATGACTCACGTGGCGGTAACGCCCACTTCCTGGCACAGGGTCACCTTGGGGGTGTTTCAACCTCGTCACCCTCCAAGGTGGACTGTTGTAGTGACAGGCTGCTCTGAATTGCGACAGATTATAGGCTTCAATTCCAGATTTTAACAGAGACACTATGACTCACGTGGCGGTAACGCCCACTTCCGGTAACAGGGTCACCATGGGGGTGGTTCAACCTCTTCACCCTCCAAGGTGGACTGTCGTAGTGACAGGCTGCTCTGAATTGCGACAGATTTTAGGCTTCAATTCCAGATTTTAACAGAGGCACTATGACTCACGTGGCGGTAACGCCCACTTCCGGTCACAGGGTCACCTTGGGGGTGGTTCAACCTCTTCACCCTCCAAGGTGGACTGTCGTAGTGACAGGCTGCTGAGAATTGCGATAGAATTTATGCTTCAATTATACATTTTAACAGAGACACTATGACTCACATGGCGGTAACGCCCACTTCCGGTCACAGGGTCACCTTGGGGGTGGTTCAACCTCTTCACCCTCCAAGGTGGACTGTCGTAGTGACAGGCTGCTCTGAATTGCGACAAATTTTAGGCTTCAATTCCAGATTTTAACAGAGACACTATGAATCACGTGGCGGTAACGCCCACTTCCGGTCACAGGGTCACCTTGGGGGTGGTTCAACCTCTTCACCCTCTAAGGTGGACTGTTGTAGTGACATGCTGCTCTGAATTGCGACAGAATGTATGCTTCAATTCCAGATTTTAACAGAGACACTATGACTCACTTGGAGGTAACGCCCACTTCCAGTCACAGGGTCACCTTGGGGGTGGTTCAACCTCTTCACCCTCCAAGGTGGACTGTCATAGTGACAGGCTGCTCTGAATTGCGACAGATGTTAGGCTTCAATTCCAGATTTTAACAGAGACAGTATGACTCACGTGGCGGTAACGCCCACTTCCTGGCACAGGGTCACCTTGGGGGTGGTTCAACCTCTTCACCCTCCAAGGTGGACTGTCGTAGTGACATGCTGCTCTGAATTGCGACAGATGTTAGGCTTCAATTCCAGATTTTAACAGAGATACTATGACTCACGTGGCGGTAACGCCCACTTCCTGGCACAGGGTCACCTTGGGGGTGGTTCAACCTCTTCACCCTCCAAGGTGGACTGTCGTAGTGACAGGCTGCTCTGAATTGCGACAGATTAAAGGCTTCAATTCCAGATTTTAACAGAGACACTATGACTCACGTGGCGGTAACGCCCACTTCCGGTCACAGGGTCACCTTGGGGGTGGTTCAACCTCTTCACCCTCCAGGGTGGACTGTCGTAGTGACAGGCTGCTCTGAATTGCGACAGAACTTATGCTTCAATTATACATTTTAACAGAGACACTATGACTCACATGGCGGTAATGCCCACTTCCGGTCACAGGGTCACCTTGGGGGTGGTTCAACCTCTTCACCCTCCAAGGTGGACTGTTGTAGTGACATGCTGCTCTGAATTGCGACAGAATGTATGCTTCAATTCCAGATTTTAACAGAGACACTATGACTCACGTGGCGGTAACGCCCACTTCCGGTAACAGGGTCACCTTGGGGGTGGTTCAACCTCTTCACCCTCCAAGGTAGACTGTTGTAGTGACAGGCTGCTCTGAATTGCGACAGATTTTAGGCTTCAATTCCAGATTTTAACAGAGACACTATGACTCACGTGGCGGTAACGCCCACTTCTGGTCACAGGGTCACCTTGGGGGTGGTTCAACCTCTTCACCCTCCAAGGTGGACTGTCGTAGTGACAGGCTGCTCTGAATTGCGACAGATTTAAGGCTTCAATTCCAGATTTTAACAGAGACACTATGACTCACGTGGCAGTAACGCCCACTTCCGGTCACAGGGTCACCTTGGGGGTGGTTCAACCTCTTCACCCTCCAAGGTGAACTGTCGTAGTGACAGGCTGCTCTGAATTGCGACAGAATTTATGCTTCAATTCCAGATTTTAACAGAGACACTATGACTCACATGGCGGTAACGCCCACTTCCGGTTACAGGGTCACCTTGGGGGTGGTTCAACCTCTTCACCCTCCAAGGTGGACTGTCGTAGTGACAGGCTGCTCTGAATTGCGACAGATTTAATGCTTCAATTCCAGATTTTAACAGAGACACTATGACTCACGTGGCGGTAACGCCCACTTCCGGTCACAGGGTCACCTTGGGGGTGGTTCAACCTCTTCACCCTCCAAGGTGGACTGTCGTAGTGACAGGCTGTTCTGAATTGCGACAGATTTTAGGCTTCAATTCCAGATTATAACAGAGACACTATGACTCACGTGACGGTAACGCCCACTTCCGGTCACAGGGTCACCTTGGGGGTGGTTCAACCCCTTCACAGCTCTGAATTGCGACAGAATTCATAATTCCACATTTTTAATGTGAACGTTAATAAATTGCAGAGCAGTAAATTGCACACATACCCATCAGTCACTTGACCCCTACCATTGGAGTGGGACCAATTTGAAGCTTATACTGCAAACCTTGCATCACATACACTTGAATGTGCAGACATGAAAGTTTGTCATTAGAAGCAAACCACTCACCTGAGATAGCTATACTCATCAGTGTCACCATCAGACAGTCACATCCCCATTAGAGTCACATGACCTGTACTTGACCCCTATTTTGGGGTGACAACTCTGCACCAAACCATGTGTCACATATCTACATGAAAGTTTGTAAATTGCATTATTAAAAGCAAACCCCACTCACATCAGATAGCCACACTCATCAGAGTCAAATGATTCTTAGGAGACAATTGGGGTGACAACATGACTAATTTGAAGCATATACACTAAACCCAGCCAGGAGATTGGGGGGGTGGGGTCGGGTTGGGTCGGTCGAACGACCCCCTCCTGACGACTTTCCCGCACTCTCTAGTTATATATAGATATGGACGGTTCCTGGGTGAGGGAGGTACTAGGTTGCCATAAATCGGACCTGAAGCCTCCCCCCCCCCCCCCCCCCCCCTCTTCCATTGGCTCAGTTGTGAATCCACCGCTCGGGTCCCAAATAGAACGATGTCGACACCCCGGCCACTTTCAAGTGGCTGGCTTGTACGTCCTGCATTGTCCGAATGTTATGCATGTAGTCCCACTACAGCTTATAATTCTGGCATCAAAACTATTCTGATCACATACCTTATATTTAGTTGAAGAGATTTAGGTATTCGAATTTAAACTAGTTAGAGGGTTAAATTTAATAATTTACATCTACGTGGATATCGAGCATACTGCCCACGACTCGCGCTACGAGTCTTCATAGAATTCATACAATTCTTGATATTTGCCTCTTGATCCAAGTCTATAGAGGCGTCCCCATGCTGGCAACTACCAATTCCTTTAATACCGACTACGAATCCGATCCATAAAGTTTTTATTGACCACTACTGTATGTCCATAACGTTCTACGTTCGAAATCACATACAGCCATACATTCTTGATCGAGAGGTTAAAACTAATATCTGAACTCATATCTATTTTTACGTAAGTTATCTAAATTTGCATAATTCATTGTGGTTTGCGTATTCTTGATACTTCGAGAATACGCGCAATGAATAATTGTCACCTGTGGATTCTTAAAAAATACCAGTTGGATACTCGAAATATACACTACCCTTGGTATATTGATGGTATACGCGAAATATACGCAAAAATATACGCTAGCGTATACTACATTTTTTGCACAGTGTGTCCTCCAGTTGTCAACTTCTGAATGTGATGATTCAAATAATCAGCAACATACCCCTTGATGAATAAGCCCAATGGACAAATGAACTGACCATCACCTCTCCCATAGCTACCTATGGTCCTCTTGTGCTGGCCAGCTTGGTCAAACACATGAATACAGTGATCACCCCAACAGGTTACATAGATGTCTCCACTGTCATGGATGGCAATACCACGTGGACCACCACTACACTTGATAACTTGCTCTGGATTACATAAGGTGCTGTACTTGGTTCCCACATCAAGGTCATAAGGACTGTTCTGTACATGTTGACCATCCATAGTGATGAGGAGCTAGTGAGGACCAGCAGTCTGAGGGGTGAGGGTGATGGTGTAGGTACCATCCCCATGGTCCTCCACCTCTCCTGGGAGAACAGTACCATCATGTGACAGCTCAGCCTTTACCTCTAGACCTCCATACGGGTACCTCTCTCCCTTTGAGGTCATGCTCTCCACTTTAACACAATACCTTTCCTTCACCTTGGCCACTGACTCAGAAGACCATGTGCTTTGTGATGGAGATGGAGATGAGTCCATTACATGACCAAAAATGGAGAGTTGCTTAATAAGAAATCGATGTGTAGGAGGGACACATGTATGTCACTAGACTGATTTGAAGTGAGGGACACATTCTCAACCTTCTTCAGTGTGGCCTTCAGTTCAGTGGGTAGCAGATCTCCAAATGCTACCATCTCATGGTCAGTGTGGGTCTGGAGGATGTCGGAGGTCATCTCAGTGTAGTGACCAATCTCATCTTGCATCTTCATCAACTGTTCCTTTTGGAGGGTCAGAGCTGTTGTCTTAGAAAGTGAAATGGCCTCCATCTCTGACAACAGTGTGTTCTTCCTTTCCTCAATGGTTTGGTGGAGCTGTTGTCTTGGAAAGTGAAATGGCCTCCATCTCTGACAACAGTGTGTTCTTCCTTTCCTCAATGGTTTGGTGGAGCTGTTCAAAGGCTCGGGTTATGATTAGTGTGGCATTCCCTATGGAAGTAAAAACCTGTTCTGCCATCTTGCCATTGGCTTCAATGGCTGTGGTCAGCTTTGAGGTCACTTCTTGAGCACACACAAGTGCATCCCTCATGGCATCTCTGCAAACCAGGAAGACACATTTACAACGACGTTCTGGCAAGGAATATGTACACCCAGTGCACGAGCGTGACGCTGCGCAGGAGCTTCTCATGCTTTCGGTGACATGCCAACCGAAATGTTACTTTTACCCATTCCCTTTGAAAAGGGATATGTTATAAAGCACACGTTTTTAGTTAAAAAACATACCGTCATGCCACTTTCCAATATTTGACCAACAAGGCAAAGCTGGTTATACTATCGTAGCTAGCACAAAACCGGCGTAGCTGTCGGACAAAGTGTGCAAATGCACAGTAACAGCACCTGTAGGTTGTAATATTAAAACTATGTTACTGTGATACATTGTACCCTTTATGTAACTAGATTAATTAATATCCTAACCAGAGATAATATTTCAAGGGATTCGAGATGAGCCCGATTATCGCTAGGCAACAGCAGCCATCAGCACATGAATCCATATGTCAACTACAAACCATCTTATGTGACTATTACATATATGCTCCTTCAGGTCCAATGCCAATAGAACACTCACACAATAGACGCGAAAAAAAAAACTAACAAAAAACACAAAAAATACTAGCTGCAATTGTTTCCTTTTGACCTCTGGGTGGTCTTTATTTCAGCTTTAGACTGTGGGTTGCCCTTTGGCTAAGCCCAAGGTTCAGAAGGAACCTGTGACAGCGCATATACTAGAAGCCACGGTGGAGGCCATTGGGCCATGGTGGAGGCCACTGGGCCATGGTGGAGGCCACTGAACCATGGTGGAGGCCACTGGGCCATGGTGGAGGCTGCTGGACCACGGTGGAGGCCACTGGACCATGGTTGAGGTCACTGGGCCATGGTGGAGGCCACTGGACCATGGTGGAGGCCACTGGGCCATGGTGGAGGCCACTGTACCATGGCGGAGGTCACTGGGCCATGGTGGAGGCCACTGGGCCATGGCGGAGGTCACTGGACCATGGTGGAGGTCACTGGACCATGGCGGAGGTCACTGGGCCATGGTGGAGGCCACTGGGCCATGGTGGAGGCTGCTAGCCAGAGCCACTTTTGTCTCAAGTCAGGTTGCTGGCTATCTGTTTGGTGGCATTTGTTGCAATGAGCTAATAAAGCTCAAATGTTCTGATTTCACCTTCAATGCTGAAGGCATAGTGATTAATGTGCAGTCCAGTAATACGGACTAATACTGGGAAAGTGCATCCTTAGTCATTGCACAATTTGGGTCGGTAACGTTGCCCTGTGAGCATCATGGAAAGATCTTTTGTATGGGGAAGTTAGATTGGATTCGAGTAAAAGTAAGGTCAGAGGAAGGAGAGAGTTTGCATAAACGCTGGTGGCCTCAGTTACTCTAGGCTAAGGGATAAGATAGAAAAGCTTGGGTTTGACCCTGCATTGTTTGGTATGCATAGCCTTCGTGCAGGGGGTGCCACAGCGGCAGCCAATGCTGGTGTGCAGGATAGGCCTTAGGTTCTACATCCAGAGACCAGACAAAACAGTATCACAAACCAGGAAGACACATTCACAACGACGTTCTCGCAAGGAATACGTACACCCAGTGCACGAGCGTGACGCTGCGCAGGAGCTTCTCGTGCTTTCGGTGACGCGCCAACCAAAGTTTTACTTTTACCATTACCCATTCCCTTTGAAAAGGGATATGTTATAAAGCACGCGTGTTCAGTTGAGAAACATACCGTCACGCCACTTTCCAATCTTTGACCAACAAGGCAAAGCTGGTTATACTGAACTGTCGGACAAAGTGAGCAAATGCACAGTAAAGATTCTACAGAGCCAAACATAAACCTACGCCACTGTACATCTTATACCATTTACCACACCGCGTTTCGTAGCGCTATAGCTGAGAAATTACTGACTGACAAATAACTTTCTTTAACAAAAACGTTTAAAAACTCGCCCAAAGAGCACGCGTAGATCACACAACGATATCGGTACAAGTTGAAACTACATTCCAATGATATTCTATATTGAGTGGTTTAAGTGCTTTTTACTTCACCGGGTCAGAAATCCTCGCAGAAATCATATATTGACCGGGTCGGATTGTTCGCGTATGGCGCACGTGACCCGTTTCCATAAGGGCATCGTATTTCAGAGGTGATTACCATACGTGCTTTCCTTTTCATTACAATGGAGATGACAAAGAACAAATAGGTGGAAAGCGGTCTACATATGACCACACATAATTGTTGAACGTCACTGGGCCCGCTCCCCAGGGTAGCTATCTGCTCACCTTGTATTTAAATCTTCTTGTTCGTTTGAGACTCCAGCGCTAGGATCCAACATCGATGCCATAATCTATTACCAGAGATAATATATAGAGGGATTGGAAACAGGTCACGTGCGCCATACAGTAGCGCGGGCAATGCTGGCTAGTGTGAGTCACACCTTTGTTAGAGGCTTGATGGGGGACTTATTCAGCAAAAAATGGTAAAGTGGTCACTTTTTGCGCGACAACTGTACTTTTTTAGTAGTCAAAATCATAGTTTGGACAGTTAAGAGCATTGCTGTGCTAATTACTTGGTGTAGTGTTGCATCTGATGCGCGATAATCATTTTGTACGCCATTTTGGCATATTCTATCTTTGTGTACCTCCATCGCCTTCCCTGAGTGACCAATATCGCTTATTTTGTCAAAAACTGAGTGATCTCGCAGTATAGTATTGTATGGAAGAGGAATCATAGCGTTGCGTCGTTCCAAAGCTTCGTTGTGCGAGTTTGGATAGGTCTAGTTTGTGTACCTTTGCCGCCTTTTTAAAGCAAAAGAGCCAATTTTAAGTAGTGGATTTCTTATGTAGATAGGTTGGCGTATTGCATGCGTGTCGTTTTATTGAGATTGACCATTTGGTGTGTCCTGTGTGCCTTTTCAAAGGTGACCATCTGCGATGGGCAGACGATTTAGATTAAGTGACCCTCGCAAAAATGAGGAGCGAAAGGAAAAAACAGGCCCTTCTTGTATCATTTCCAAATGCAATGCTAGTGGTAAATATGCCACATGGCATTTTACTGTCATCGCCCCTAACAACTCCTTCAGAACAGATTCACATGACACCTTCATGGTTGATATCCTTACCAGTATCTTCTTTCTAAGTGGACCAGTTCTGTCAGTTGTTCAGCTGGGCATGAGGCTATCAAAAATACCATTGCCTCCACTTTGGGTCTTAACTTCCTCGTCTCCCCTTGTTGTGCTATGTTACGTCTCAAAGTACCCATGCAGCTACATGTATAGCAATGAGGGTTCAGTCTAACAAGTGCCTGGATGGAAATTTATAAGAAGCAGGAAAAGAAACTGACCCAAAAATCAAAAGGACTAAGAAAACAACTTGTATAACATTTACATGTACAAGTAGAATCCTCTGGTAGAATGTGTGTGTGGCTGGCAGCATCACTGTTATATGGCTTCATTCCTGCTCTGCCCGCGTTAATTAGTGTTGATAAGCCTTGTTTCCAATCCCTCTATATATTATCTCTGCTATTACCCACCACTTCCGACACTGCGTGACATAGTATCGTATGCAGTAATATGCAGAGTTTGCCCACGCCATGGTATGCAGATACATATCCAGACATGCACGTGTGCGGACCAATATACATACTCGTACCTAGATATGTCAATGTCCAGTGCAGTGTGCAGATGGGTATTGTTGGTGCTAAGTATCGGGTGCGTATCGCACTCATATCGCGAGCAGCAGTTTAGCCCGTAAATTACGATAGTGCGCAATAAATAGGAATATAGGCCGTTTTAACCACACCCATGAAAACGCATTCATATGAGTGTGGCTACTATAATTACCTCGACCGAGTCGCGTACTCACAGGTAAGTTATTGGATCCCTATAATCATTGTAAACTTCTGATACCTACATCTGTGACTATTTCTAGCGGGTGTAGCCTGTAGGCCAATTTGAACAATTAATTTTGATATCATTATCTGCGCATGCTCGGTTTTAAGTTTTGCACGTGTTGGTCATTAGTGGAGGTGACGACGCACGATCGAGCAAAGGAAACAAAAATAGGCAACTTGGTTTAGTTCCCAACGAAATAGGAGGAAAGGAAAATTGGACTACTGGGCTATCTGTGGAGACAACTAATGGAGCCGTTCCCAACGTCAGAGAAATTGGATTGTTGATTTTGATCACTATATAGCTGACGAATCAGTGAGGTGCAACTGTGCAAGATAAAGAGTTTCGGACAACGCGGGTGACAGGCGGAGGTTATAAAGGCATACCAAACGGACTTAAGGAGTCTAGGCCTGGTAAGTTGTGCGTGTTTACACTGTAGGTGTTGCTTATGTCAAACCAGGACAAGTGTGTGATTCAGTAGATGCAGTTAGGCGGCGTTTCAAGTTGTCACAAAGGTTTACATGCTTACGTCATGTTTGTTCTCTTCAGCACAGTGCCGACCAATAGAACGCCATTACACGATGAGCATAGTACGTTGTATATGTGCATGTGGATTATGTGCGTGTGCCAATAACTTCAGGGTCAGGAGATATTTAAGCGAGTACATCGAGACTGAAATGGTGGAAGTGACCAACCCCGGCAAAAGAAGAAACGCAGGTACAGAGTAGGCATGCTATGACTTTCCTTTCTGACCACAGCTCTTGAGCCGACGCCAGGGTCTACTACGGCCAAATGAAAACGTTTCGCTGCATGGCCAACCAAGGGGATGACGACGATAGCATTGTAAAGCATAAGCTAGCTACCACCGCGGTCAGAGAGTAAGTAAATGCTGAGTTCTTTGTGCATAACCTCTGTAATATTTTAGCGTGTGCTTGTAAGGAAACCGTCGACAAGTGCCGCGAGAGTAGTAGAGGCTCGTGCTCGCCTTCCAAGAGGCCTCTGCTAGGCGGAGAGTGCCCTTCTAACTACATCAGCAGGATGTGATGGAGCTATTGATCGCCAGCTTGGAACTATATACCTGTTTATTTTTTGACCAAGTTGTATTTCAGCTGTAATTTGATTAAAGTTTGCCGTATTATTGCTGGCGTGGTTCAGGGTTTAAGCACTAGCCTTCAAGTATGCAGAACAGAAAATGGATTTGAAACGATTCGAATACATGACGTGTACAGAGTCTGCACCCGTTCATCTGAAGTATGCAGACAGGTGATGACGAATATACTGAATCCATATGCAGACCGCGATATCATACGTATAAGCGAAGTGTTCGTTCTGAGACGTATACATGGCGCCGCATTCGTGACGTATGAAAAACTGCCCACGTGTCGAGTGCAGACGAGTATCGATTAGTATGGGTGCAATATACAAGGCTGCATACGGTACACTGTCGCGCCGTGCGATAAATTGTATTGTTAGCACGTGGCAGGATTTATAATTTGTATCAGTAAAGCCCCGCCTCCTGAGCTCCGCGATAAATGCTTACGTCATTGTGGGTCTGGGTAATAAACCTTACGTCATTGACGGTTTGGGTACAAGACTACATTTCCACCATAGATTTCCACTGTACTGTATGATCCAATAAAGCCAATGTGAGATAAGAGCAGTTTTTAATACGCATGATCAAAGCATACTTTGTTTGCACACGTGATTTACGCAACTTCGTGGGTGTTTCTATGCAATAGACCAGTGTGGGTACTGACTGGTGCACATTGACACAAAACCAGCACTGCACACACGTATTGAGAAGTCATAATCAATGCCAGCAGGATATACACGTATGGATTAATGAGATACACATTTGACTGTCCTTACACCAATGAGAAAAAAAAGTGGACAACATGATGCTCTGATGAGTTACACAAAATACATACACACATGCAACATAAGGAAGTGAATCAACACACACACACACACACACACACACACACACACACACGCAACATAAGGAAGTGAATCAACACACACACACAGACACACGCACACACACACACACACACACATGCAACATAAGGAAGTGAATCACACACACACAGACACACATGTACACACACACAGACACACATGCACACACAGACACACACGCACACACACACACACACACAGACGCACGCACACACACACACACACACATATACACACATATACACAGGTGGCAACAATTACTTACTCGAATCACACAAATACATTCTACGAATGCACAGTATCATTCTCTCACTCATTGCCTTGCGTTCTTCCTTCTTGTTGTTTAGGATGGAGAATTTGAACTTGGCCCGCACTTCACTTTTGTTGCCCGAGAGGAGCAGCAGGTAAAGAGACAGGTAGTCCCTGCTCTCCTCGTCCAGCCCCTTCGGATTCATTCTCAAAACCTGATGGATGTTTGAGGGGTAGAGAGGGTGTGGCAGCGAGGGGGATGCGAGCAGTACTGTTCATCCTCTTTCCCGGCATGCGTACAGTAATGTTCTGAATGTTGAGATTCTTCCTATGGGTCTGGTTCATGCAGTCCTACAGGGTGGGGAGGAGGAAAGTAGTGGGGAAGAGGAGATGGAATGGGGAACGTTGAAAGGTATGGAGTGGAGTGGGGAAGAGGAATGGTAAAACTAATGGTGTTCCAGGACCATCAAATGGCCACACCTCCAGAATTCCATTCACATGTGGTTCCAATAATATGGCCTTTGGCAAAAGCAATAAAAAGGGCAGGGTACCAGGTCATGTGGATGTGTTTACTGCAATCAAGTATTCAAATATTATTAGTAGAATAATTGTACAAAACATCACATCACACTACACAGAATACTTCAATACAGTGTTAGCACAAGTGTTTGCTACATATACACTACCACTCTTAGGATCTAGCATAACACCTCTAGGACCATTGAGATTGTCAACTGTGTGGACCTTGTGTCCTTGTGAATCAAAGATGGAAAGACAATCACCTACGTACTCAGTAACAAAACTGTAACCTTCTTCATCAATCACTATTCCAGATGGACCATTTACATCCCCATATGATCTGACATGGGTCCCCTCAGGTGTGAAGACTTTGATGGTGTTAGAACCATTAGCCATGGCTGCTACATGGATGTTCCCTTGAGGGTCCAAGGCAACACCATATGGATTCTGGACACCAGGGACATTAACATTTATGGTCAATAGCCAGGTGCCAGCTTGATCCAATATTACTACCCTGTGATTGTGACTATCAGAAACAATCAACCTATCTCTTTGGTCAACAATAACTGATACTGGATGGTGAAACTGTCCCTGACCTGGTCCATGTTGGCCAAACTTTTGCAGGAACTGTCCTCCTGTTGCCAACTTCTGAATGCGATGATTCCAACTATCAGCGACATACATAACATCTCCCTTGATGAATAAGCCCCATGGCCAATCGAACTGACCATTACCACTCCCACAGCTACCTATGGTTCTCTTTTGCTGGCCAGCTTGGTCAAACACACGAATACAGTTATCACCCCAACAGGCTACATAGATGTCTCCACTATCATGGATGGCAATACCACGTGGACTAACACTACACATGATAACTTGCTCTGGATTACATAAGGTGCTGTACTTGGTTCCCACATCAAGGTCACACGGACTGTTCTGTACATGTTGACCATCCATTGTGATGAGGAGCTGGTGAGGACCAGCAGTCTGAGGGGTGAGGGTGATGGTGTAGGTACCATCTCCATGGTCCTCCACCTCTCCTGGGACAACTGCTCCATCATGTGACAGCTCAGCCTTCACCTGTGGACCTCCATATGGGTACCTCTCTCTCTTTGAGGTCATGCTCTCCACTTTAACACAATACCTTTCCTTCACCTTGGCCACTGACTCAGAAGACCATGTGCTTTGTGATAGAGATGGAGGTGAGTCCCATACATGACCAAATATGGAGAGTTGCTTAATAAGAGAATCAATGTGTAGGAGGGACACATGTATGTCACTAGACTGATTTGGAGTGAGGGATACATTCTCAACCTTCTTCAGTGTGGCCTTCAGTTCAGTGGGTAGCAGATCTCCAAGTGCTACCATCTCATGGTCAGTGTGGGTCTGGAGGATGTGGGAGGTCATCTCAGTGTAGTGACCAATCTCATCTTGCATCTTCATCAACTGTTCCTTCTGGAGGGTCAGAGCTGTTGTCTTGGAAAGTGAAATGGCCTCCATCTCTGACAACAGTGTGTTCTTCCTTTCCTCAATGGTTTGGTGGAGCTGTTCAAAGGCTTGGGTTATGATCAGTGTGGCATTCCCTCTGGAAGTATAAACCTGTTCTGCCATCTCGCCATTGGCATCAATGGCTCTGGTCAGCTTTGAGGTCACTTCTTGAGCACACACAAGTGCATCCCTCATGGCATCTCTGCAAACCAGAAAGACACATTTACAACGACGTTCTCGCAAGGAATACGCACACCTAGTGCATGAGCGTGACGCTGCCAACCGAAATGTTTCTTTTACCATGCGCCTATCATTTGTACGTGAGACCCTCTCCTGGAGCGAAGTCGAGGATTTGACCTTTATTAAAGCAAACCGCCCCTGGTTGGGGGATAATAACTGGTCAAATGTCGTGAGACCCCCCCCCCCCCCTGGGGCATTGGGAGGAATTTGACCTTTATAAAAGCAAACCACGGGAGACAATAACAAATGTCTTCGCTCACGGCAGTTTAAATACTGGTAGTTTCATCTGGCTCACTATTACAATAGTTGAATACGGTACGATACTTTGTAATCAGAGTGTGTGCGTGTGCATATGTGCGTGCGCGTTGTGTGTGTGAGCATGTTTGCATGTGTGTGGTGTGTGTGCTATCTTCGTGGCACATTTACTTAAGTTGTATCCAAATTTTTCACTCAGATGGAAGCGGCCTCAATTGTCCCTTGGAAGTGTGGCCAACTTCTAGTGTGGGATGCAGCATGTCCGTGTACGTGCGTGTTTGCGTGTGTGGTGTGTGTGTGTGTGTGTGTGCGTGTGTGCTATCTTCGTGGCACAGTTGAACTAACTTAATAATAGATTGATCAAGATTTGGTAACTCCAGTTATCAAACTTCAGCACTACTTTTTGAGCCTTCAGAACTAGGTTTAATAATTACAATTGCACTAAAAGGTGCATCCATGATCGTATGAAATATAAATAGTCATTATTTGTAATTATCTTATGAGAATTATAATTGACGCATGCACATTCACAACGACCTTAGTGTGGTTACCTGTTAGGGACACCTAGAAAAAAGCAATGCAATCTTAGCCTCATTATGCACAATGTTCATGTTACTATACTTGTATTACATCTATATAATGAATATTTCATCAGGGTGATGAATGATACAGCAAAAAGCAATACTGAAAGGAACCGTTTATTGGTACGAGTACATGAGTAGAGAACAAATCACAACTTGTTCTGGTCAGTGAAAGCAGAAAACCTAGCAGCTTGAACAGCTCTCCTTTACTCACAGGGATTGCTGAAGGTTTTGATTCTAGTATAGAGCTACTAGTACAGTCTAAAATTCCTGCTACTGCCTTGTCTGGAAATGACCACAAAAAGTAATCCAATTCCCTTCTACTACTCTCAGAATCCACTTGTTGTGTTCTGTTCCATAGCATGTGGGCACGTTGCTTGGGGATGTAACCAGTATCGACCAGATTATCGACTATGGTCCATTTGATGCCTTTGACAACTAACGGGTCGATTGATGATGGTTCCCCCGCCTTCTTCTATTTCTGGTCCGCCTCCGCTAGCTCTTCTGCCGGCAGATCTTCGTCTGAATCATGTTCAGCCATGACTACATCATCCTCAATCTCCTCAACAGACCCAGCATTCTCCAGTACCTTACAACTGTGAACGGATTCGCCGATTTTGACATCGTCCCAGCATATACTCTCCATTTACGCCCACGTCCACTACCCTCTGAAGCTATAACTTCACCTGAAAGCTTTTTGACCTTTGCATTAGCCCCGTAGCACTGTGTTGCCTGCTTTTTGCCCATCACCGCTGCTGCAGTTGCCTGTACTCTGTCCCCAAGCTTTGGCGCTTTCATTGTATCGAAGCGTAAATTTTCAGTACACCTATTGCCCTGTTTTTATCCATACCGCAACTCTATGTATTGAAATTGGCAAAATACGATCATTAGTACGCTAGATATCAATGCCAATAGGTTTTTAACGCAAATCACTCTAGCTCCACGAAAGACAAATCGAAAACAAACATTGATAACCCCGGTTATTGTACTCAGTTGACTTAAGGACTGTTACCGTATTTCTTGCGCGCGCACCAACTTCCGGTTTGTTGTTATAGTGACAAATTGCATTCCGTATTTCATTAGTTCGTATATTTAGACCACTTGTCTAAGTTGTTCATTATTTCTGGTGCTTGCTTTGGCACTGGATCTGTGTCTAACAGACAAGTGACCATAGTCCGCTCGTAGTTTGTTGTGTGGTAAGCTGTGTTAGTGTTTATTAGAGAATCTGTTTTCATAGGCGTATCAAGTGCGTGTGATCCAGAGTACAGCGTCTTTCCCTTTGTAACGTATCTTCCGGTTACATGGGACCTTTCAATCTAGGCTTGCATTTCCTCTTTTTGATCTTCGCTAGATTCTTTTTATACTTAACGCTACGCTGTGCGTAACAGGCTCCAGAATTGAAATGGTCAACGAAAACGTAAGAGCCATACATGGTACAACAACTCCTCATACCATGCAGCTGTGGGTTGTAGATCCCTTGGATACAGTGATATGTTAGCGTACCGACTTCTGGACGTTCATGAACGCCTCAGATCTCACAAAAAGCTGAATGTGTGGAGAACACAATGCAGCTGATATTCATTCCCGCGCTCCCGCCAAATCATAACTGGCCTCATAATGGCCGGCTGCCTGAACATAAAATAGAACAATTCAAAGGCGCCGAGTAAGGTGAAAGGTTATAGGCAAGTAACTCATTCAACATACACAAAACTAGTTGCACTAACAGATTCTTAATTTGGCGGCCTTGACCATTTACTATACAATAGATACAGTGCGTCAAAGTCGTGCAGACCGCAATGGCGTCCGCAAGATGAGCGTATTTTGTCGTTTTTACAACAATAATACATCCTTCAGCCACTCAATAAAGCCAAAACACGCAACACATAGTAACAAGTTATTCTATGTACTTGACGCTTTGTAATTGGGACATATAGTACCTCGCCTCAGGCGCTTTGTCTTTTCTATCCGCCATTACTTCAACAGCAAGAATAACGCTCAGAGTCATAACAGCCTACACAAATTTCTTATTATTAGATTCTGGGATCTCTAATACACCGCCTTAAGTTGCAAACCTTTGAACCAATACTCTGAGAGGTTCAGGTTCAACACCACAACATGACCTGTCCGAAATGTAATTTTTAACGGGTAACAGCCCTTAATTATGTTGAGTACGATAACTGGGGTTATAATTGATCAATGTATGATTAAGATAGGGGAATTTGACAGCACGTCCGAAACATGGCTGAGTTACGTAGAGCGGTTAGCGAGAAACCACTGACCAAACCAATGCAGGGTTTTGCAAATAACAAGGTCATGCTGAGAGGGTGAGCAGAAAGAAGATGAAGGCAGAGAGCATGAGGGAGGCATCGGGGATCAAGGAACTAAAAGGAGACAGTAGGTCTGACATTGAAGATAGCACAGATAATATGGAAGTCTCATCCGGAAATCCACTGAAACAGTGGAAGGCACACAAAACCAATGTATGTTCAGGTAATAATGGAGGGACAGCCCATCAAAATGGAACTGGACACGGGGGCAGAAGAGTCCATCATGCCCTATACGATGTATAAGGAGAAATGGCACACATCCAACTGCGGAAATCTATGGTCAATCTGAAAACATACATGGAACAGAGAGTTAGGCCCCTTGGGCAGATAACAGTGCAAAGTAGCTAAAAATGGAACAGTGGAAAGCCTAAAGCTGGTGGTGATGGATGGGCTGGGACCCCAGTTGATGGGTCGGAACTGGTTAAGCCGGATTCCCATAGACTGGGGGAAATTAAGGTTCTGAGGGCAGGTGATAAGAAACAAAGTAGAACACTGTGATTGAAGAGGTTGCTAGAAAAGTATCCTGGAATACAGAAAGAACAAGGAACGCTCAAGGGAACCAAGGCACATCTACCATTGAAGGAAGGGGCAACCCCAGTGTTCCTAAAGGCCAGACCAGTACCTTACAGTTAGCAGACAAGAGTGGAGAAGGAACTAGAGAGACTGGAAAAAGGGGAAATCATTGCACCGGTGTCTACCGGTGAATGGGCTACCCCCGTGGTGGTTGCATCTAAGAAGGATGGGTCAATTCGGCTGTGCGGAGATTTTAATATGACAGTGAATCAAGCCATAAAGGTAGACAAGTACCCCTTGCAGTTGATCGAAGACATATTTGCGTCGCTGGGTGGAAGCACAATGTTCAGTAAGGTGGATCTCCGGCATGCCTACCTGCAAATGGAACTTGAAGAACAGGCAAAGGAACTCTGCACAGTTAGTACGCATAAGGGGCTGTATAGATATAACAGATTACCATTTAGAGTGTCCTCAGCACCAGCATTGTGGCAGCGCACGATGGAACTGATACTACAGGGGATTCCAAAAACGCAATGCTTGCTTGATGACATAATAGTTGCCTCCAGTGAGGAGGAACACTTCCACATTCTGGAGCAAGTGCTGGAAAGACTTGAGAGACACAATCTAGCAATCAATATGGACAAGTGTGCATTTTTCCCACCGCATCGATGCAGATGGGCTACATAAGACACAAGCGAAGATGAGAGCCATCACGGAGGCACCAGTGCCAAGAGATGTCTCCCAATTTCGAGCATTTTTGGGCTTAGTAAACTACTACAATCGGTTTCTGCCAAATCTGGCTAATACACTGGCCCCACTACATCAGCTCCTGCAGAAGAATACCATGCAAGTGGTGTTGGTCTAAGGAATGCACTGAGTCCTTCACAAAGGTTAAGAATGCGATTGCATCAGACTTGGTTCTCACATACTTCAACCGAAGAATGCCATTGGTACTCGCTTGTGATGGGAGTGCCTACGGTCTGGGAGCAGTCCTGTCCCATACATCAGACTTAGGTCATGATAAACCAATAGCATTTGCATCTAGGACATTGTCGAAAGCAGAATGCAATTATTCTCAGATCGAAAAGAAAGCACTTGCACTGGTGTGGGGGATTAAATGCTTCAACAATACCTATATGGCAACCACTTTACATTGATAAACGATCATCAACCCTTGCTACATGTACACCCGGACAAGGCACTCCCATCATTGACGGCAGCCCGACTACAGAGGTTTGCACTACTATTATCGGAGTACACATTTCACATTCGGTACAGAAGTACACACTGCCATGGGAATGCAGATGCACTCTCCCGTCTACCCCTGACGGAGGCTACAGAGGTGGAAAGGCAAGACAGGGAAGAGTTGGACGATTGTCCAGAATTCAGACTCAACCAACTGGAGCAGATTCCAGTGACGACTGCAGTGTTACGAGATGCAACTGCCATGCAAGGATCCTGTGTTATCGAGGGTGTTAGAGTATATCCAAGTTGGTTGGCCAGTGGACATACCAGAAGAATTTCGAGATAAGAGAGGAGAACTCACAGCGGAACAAGGCTTCTTACTATGGGGGATTAGGGTGGTAATGTAATAAGAAGGTGTTGGACGAAACTCATGGTGGACATCTTGGAGTGGTGAAAATGAAAGCCCTGGCACGTGGTCATGTATGGTGGCCAATAATTGACCAGGATATTGAGTTCAGCACCAAGAACTGTGATGGTTGCAGGCAGGTTAAACATGACCCCAAGTTGACACCAGTACACCCTTGGGAGTTTCCAGAAGGGCCGTGGAGAAGGGTACACATAGACTTTGCGGGACCCTTTGAAGGGAAGCAATTCTTAGTGGCAGTAGACTTTTCTCCAAATGGCCAGAGGTGGTTATCATGGAAAACACGTCCACGGAGAAGACATTGGATGAATGAGGGCCATGTTTGAAAAGTGGGGTATTCCCCAACAAATTGTGTCAGACAATGGACCACAGTTCACATCTGACAATTTTGAACAGTTTGTCAGAACGAACGACTGAAAGCACAGCAAGTCAAGTCCATACCACCCGCCACAAATGGGCTAGCGGAGCGCTTCGTCCAATCCCTGAAGCAGGCACTACGAGCATCAAAAAAGGAGAACCTCACACCGTGTATCCAGTTTCTTGATACAGTACCGAAATGCTCGACATCCAACACTGGACACCACACCAGCTCAGATGATGATAAAAAAGGGACCTAAGATGTCAGCTACACTTGCTCAGGCCTAATGTGAGAGACAGCGTGTTCAAGAAACAGATTACACAGGCAGAGACACGAATTACTGCGAGCAGAGAGTTCAAGGAAGGAGATCAGGTGATGGTGCGGGACTACCGACCAAACCAACCTCAATGGCAACCAGCAGTCGTACTCAGTAAGACAGGCGCCAACTCATAAAGTGTGGAGGTTTGTTCGGGAACACCATGGAGAAGACATGCAGACCAAATGGTCACAGGATCCACAGACAGTTGGTGGTGCAATGGATACAGAGCAGAAATAATTGACGGTGACCATGGGCCAGAACCAGATGTAGAGACAAGGACCCAACCAGGTGGAAATAGTGAAGGTAACACCCATGTGACGCCAAGCAAAGAGTCAAGGGAGGAGTTAACTGAGACCCGACCGGAACTCGCGGTGGCACAAGGATCAGGACAAGTAGAGAGTAGCAGCAAGGGGAACACCAATCCAGAAGCCATGTCTGAGAAAGTCACCACACCGGTCACACTTACGGGTGAGCTACAACGGACCCGCCCAGAACAACTACAAGCTAAGTCCAAGGAAGTCACGGCTTCCCCACTGATGGAGGAGCTACAATGGACACGCTCAGGAAGGGTGGTGAAGCCTCCTAAAAGATTTGGTGATGAGAGCCACTCAGAGGCGGATCCAGGGGGGGGGGGAAACTAGGGAATTCCCCCCCCCGCTGGACCGTCCATAATAATATTCATTCACTACACCGTAGACTCCATTACATAATCAATTCGCGTAAGTGTTGATTACTTATGCAAGGGATCGTGGCATCCGTTAGGCGCTATATCCTTTGATAAAGGCGCTATTGTCCCTTTTGTTATCGACGTCATATTATAGCGCCAGACAAAGACCCTTTCTCAAAAGCTCTATATACTTCTGTGTAAAGGCATTATTTTATACGTCTCAGTTCAGTGTGCTTTGCTGTTGTCGGATTACTTGTCAGTCATCTTAGCAATTTCTCTCTGTTTTATCGGTGAGTATAAAATTTTGTAATACATGCAGTGATGAAGTATTAATTTGCATGCTTATAGTATACTAATAGAGTTTTGAAAGTCGAATATCCAATTAAGGTGTATACACAAGCAGGCTAGGTAAGTTAATATAACGTGTAGCCCACATCGTCATTGCATTATTTAATAGTTGTCGAACTCTCGTGATATTCCTATATATACAGCAATACTGTCCTTGCTGCCCCAGATAGCTATCAAATGTGCACTGGATTATAAACTGTTTGCATTTTACGAAAATGACCTTCCATCATACTCCTCACTGCCCTCAGAACTGGATCACTGGGTTCTTTATTGGAGGAGAAAAATGGAAACATCTAGTCCACCTGAAACCTTAGTTAATTGCTACACACATGCAGACCCCGACATTTTCCCAAACATTCAAGTACTTTTAAGTATTTGGTGTATATATTTCCAGTTACAAGTTCAGAAGCGGAGCGTTTTTTTTTTTTCCTGTTCTTCAAAACGTCGTTGAGAAATAGAATGGGAGAAGAACGCCTAGCAATCACTCGCATTACTGCATACAAATTACAATGTAACTATAGATCCTAAAATGATTGTTGAACTTTTTGTTAAAGCAAATCCAAGACGCCTATTCAGACCTTTGTATGATGAGTAAAGCATTTAACCTGTATCTATGACTACATGTATGACATGAGGCATTTTTCATTTTTGCAATCCACGCATGCGCGCGAGTGCATACGATTTGATATAGTACGGCGCTTATATGGCAGTATAGTAATTACATGCATGTAAGCATGCATGCAGCATATGCATATGTAGATGGACCAGTAGAAGCCAGTAATTACTATGCAATTATGCTATGTTTTGTGACTTAAAAAGTGCGAAAGTTGCAAAGCGGCTGGGGCTCCCGCCCCAACCCTGATGGGGGAGCTTACAGCGCTCCCCCATACCCCCTTGCTGGGTGGGCGTGTCCCTTGCCGCTTTAACCTTCCCCCCCTCGCTCCCAAATCCTGGATCCGCCCCTGCCACTGAGAACGGAATGAAAGGGGAGGAAATGTGGAATACTGATATGTAACTGTGTGTGTAATTAGTATAGACGGATCACGTGCATGTAAATATTCATAATGTTATTGAGATATTAGTGTGATTTGGAACCACGCTACATCTGGATAGTCTAAGGACACATCTCACGTAACAATGATAGGCGCAATACCCATTCTCTTTGAAAAATGATATGTTATAAAGCATGCGTTTTTAGTTGAAAAACATACCGACACGCCACTTTCCAATCTTTGACAAACAAGGCAAAGCTGGTTATACTATCGTAGCTAGCACAAAACCGGCGAAGCAGTCGAACAAAGTGAGCAAATGCACAGTAGCGATTCTACAGAGCCAATATGCATCAAACCCCCCTACGCCATCTTATTCCGTCTAACACACCGTGTAAGCGCTAAAGTACTGGCTGTCAAAATACTCGCGTATGGCGCACGTGACCCGTTTCCAAATATTATCTCTGGTGATTTAAGGGCATCTTGATACTCGTATTTCAGAGGTGATTACCATACGTGCTTTCCTTTGCATTATAAAGGAGATGACGAAGAACAAATAGGTGGAAAACGGCTTACATGACCACACATAATTGTTGAACGTTACTGGACCCGCTCCTAAAGGATAGCCATCTGCTCACCTTGTATTTGAATTTTCTTGTTCCATTGAATCTCCAGCGCTAGGATCCAACATCGACGCCATATCTATTTAATAGCCACCACTTCTGATAAATGTATTATTGTTACTAGCGCGTGACAGGATTAATAATTTGTATTAACCACGCATAAAGTGCAACGCTGACACACATTACAAAAGTGCAACGGAAAACGAATTAACGCTCGATGAGTCCAGAGCTGGAAACAACGGTATCGTCCCGCGTCCTGACCTGATTGCAATAAGATGTATTGCTTGATAAGGACGAGTAATGAAAGTACAGCGTCGATACTTCGTTTGCACACGTGACCTCCGCAACTGCGTGGGTGTCTCCAGACTGATTATGCAATAGACCAGTTTGGGTACTGACTGGTGCACATTGACACAAAACCAGCACTGCACACACGTATTGAGAAGTCATAATCAATGCCAGCAGGATATACACGTATGGATTAATGAGATACACATTTGACTGTCCTTACACCATGAGGAAAAAAAGTAGACAACATGGATGCTCTGATGAGTTGCACAAAATACATACACACATTCAACATAAGGAAGTGAATCAACACACACACAGAGACACACACACACATACACCACAGGGCCATGTGGGGGGAAGATTGAAGGGGACAAGCCCACACTCAGGATGACTGCAGTGTGCTATTGCTGCTCCCTCCACTGGACAGTCTTCGTCTCTTCCTTAGCAGTGTGGTCTCCACCAAAGCCAGTGCCTTGAAGGCCTCGGCCACCAGGTGGGCGTGGCGGGACACAAGTGTGCTCCATCCCTGGGTGTCCATCACTTCTGGTGCATAACTGTAGAGGGAGGGGCACCCATGGCTGGTCAACATGCTTGCCAATTACAAGCTACACTGACACTAGCAGAGAGTGAAGGAGTGGGTGGAGAAGGAAATAAGGGCACCTCCCCCTCCCTTCCCTTCTTTGCTTTTTGCATTAGGGACGAGTGATGTGCTAGTGTAACCATTATAATGGTTATGCTCATGTGAGCCTAGTTAAAGAGCTTTTTTCTAACACTACTGCAGCAAAACCCTCACTGTGTGTGTGTGTGTATATGTGTGTACACGCAAGCTCACACCACTCTACAACCAGCAAGCTCACACCACTCTACGACCAGCTAGCTTACACCATTCTACGACCAGTGTGCTCACACCACTCTACGACCAGTGAGCTCACACCACCAGCTACAGTGTAGCTCACACCACTCTACGACCAGCTAGCTCACACCCCTCTAAAACCAGCTAGCTCACACCACTCTACGACTAGCGAGCTCACACCACTCTACGACCAGCAAGCTTACACCACTCTACAACCAGCTAGCTCACACCAATTCTAAGACCAGTGAGCTCACACCATTCTACGACCTGTGACCTCACACCAATGTACGATACTCTAACTTTAACCACAACTTACGCCTTCTCCCTGACAAGGCCTGGCATTGGCATACAATTCTCTGTTTCTCCACTTAAATCATGCAACCTATCCACAGCATACACATAAACACACATACACACACACATCCACATACATACTACACTTACACACATATACTGTGGCACAATCAATAACACTCTAATGATGGTACACTGAATGTGTTCTCTGCACATGTATTCTTGATCTATTCTATTGAACAGCTCATGAGGGACATACATGTAGGTACATCACACACACTGTAGTGTCCCATAGGACTGGTCCTTTGTACATACATCATATCCCAATAGGACTGCTTGAGAGGATAGAGGACAAGTCATAAGGGATTCTGTGGGTACACATGTAAGAGGCTTTTTTGATGTTTGTTTGATGATTTTTAATGTGTTTCTTCGAGTTGGATAATGGATATTAAATTTAAATTGCTACTTATGTCTCTGTAAACTTACCTAGGGCCCTGACCTACCACAATCTGCATGATAGTGTAGCTACAATAAACAGGCCATGCAGGAACAACACAGGCCATGCAACTAGTGATGCAACATTGTACCTTTGGCCTGTAAGGTTAAGCTGTTACCTGTGGCAATGAAATTATTGTACCTACCTATCATTGCAGATTGTGGTGGGTGAGGGCTATCCCCCCCCCCCCCCCCCCCCCCCCCCCCCCCCCTTCCATGGTAAGTTTACACAGACATACCTTAGCAAGCTAGTAACAATTTCATTATTCTGCTGTTGCCAGACTCCCAAACGCTTTTACAGGTGAAACATAGAGTGCTACATGTAGATGATGAGTGTAACTGAGGGAAAAAGTATACTATTAGAGAAGACTACAAGCAACAATGCAGAGGAAACCACAGTGAGTATGAATACAGGACACAGAAAGTGAGAATAGTTGCCTCTTAATTTGTTCATCGAATAGAATATAATGTTGCCATATGTGTCACGGTGTGTTTATGTGTGTGCGTGTGTGTGTGTGCATGTGTGCGTGTGTGTGCATGTGTGTGTGTGTGTGTGCATGTGTGTGTGTGCATGTGTGTGTGTGTGTGTGTGTGTGCAAGTGATGTGCTCAAGAATTGTACAGTGTCATTTGCACAACGTATACACATAAGGGTGTGTGAACCAGTATGAAGGCATGTTCACACACTCCATATGGGCTAAGCATGGTGTGGGCAAAAAGAGACTTGAAGTCAGCATAAGCCGCAATAGCTGAGGCATAAAGAAGTTGAGCAAGTTGAGCAAGGGTCATGCCAAATAAGAAAGCTTTATTACAAACTTCTCTACTAGAGAAAGATTATGTGAGAGCATAGGAATATATAGGCATGTTGTGGTAAATATTCTTTGCTATACAGTGGTATGGGGACCCGATGTACAGTGTATGCAAGCACAAAGGACCAATGAAATGGGACACAGCGGATCAATATACATACGTACAAAGGACCAATCATATGGGCCTATGGGGACACAAAGCATGTACAAAAGAACAATCCTAGGGACACGAGAGTGGTACAGAAGCTCAGTACATAAACCCACTCAAAATGCACACAGTTAAATGGAATAGATCCCTTGCATGTGACAAAGTGTGGTGTGAGAGTGTGTCATCATCATCAGACTGGTGTATTGTGTGCCACATGTACTGTACGTGAGCAATGTTGCAATCATGTGACAGCAAATGCAACATGTTCTTGGTGATCGATGTGCAGGAAGCGTGTTAGGACCAAACATCTGCATCATTTTAACCTATTACGTTTTCCATGCCAGAATATGTTAACTCATTGACTCCCCTTAAAACCATTTTAACCCATCACCTCCTCTCCTCCCATCATCAGACATGAAACACCGTAATTCAATTTACTTTAAATTTATTAATTTCCTAGGGAAGACTGTTAAGTAAATGTTTATGTAACTCTTCTTGGGAAGTGAAACCTCATCAATACCCCACATGCCTCCTCCCCTCTCCATTTCCAATGTAACCCTTTCTTGTCCGGTGTGTATAGCAATGAAGGAGGATGAGAGGGTGTGTATAGCAATGAAGGAGGATGAGAGGTGTGTATAGCAATGAAGGAGGATGAGAGGTGTGTATAGCAATGAAGGAGGATGAGAGGTGTGTATAGCAATGAAGGAGGATGAGAGGTGTGTATAGCAATGAAGGAGGATGAGAGGTGTGTATAGCAATGAAGGAGGATGAGAGGTGTGTATAGCAATGAAGGAGGATGAGAGGTGTGTATAGCAATGAAGGAGGATGAGAGGTGTGTATAGCAATGAAGGAGGATGAGAGGTGTGTATAGCAATGAAGGAGGATGAGAGGTGTGTATAGCAATGAAGGAGGCTGTACAGTAGACAGGTGTGGAGGAGTGGGATGTTTGCCATGCTTACTTGGGGCACTGCAGTTAGCACAGACATCATTTCCCTCCACGCTGCATATCCCTTGCTTCTCCAGCTCATTGGAAGAGTTCTGAGATGGAAGAGAAAGAAACATTGACACAAGTAACACAAGAACTGAAATGTCATTAAAGGCACAATGACTCACCATTCGTTTGTGTGATATTGAAGCCTGACAGGGTTGCCTTGATCCTAAGTTCTATGGCTTTCATCCATTGTTCCGCTTCCTGCATCACGGAAGGCAATAAACAAAGCCACTCCCACAAAAATATAGGGGCAAATCACCTCTGGATGAAGATACGCCAAACAACCAATTATACAATCTCCAACTCAGCACTCTCTGCATTCACTTCTGTGTGTGTGTGTAAAATATGTATGTGCATACAGTCAAATGTGGGAGTGGCAAATGGGTGTGGATATCAAATGAAAGTTACTAATACACATGTAATAATTACAATAACCTCCTATTTAAGATACCACTCCACATTCACTAAACACTATAATTCTCCCACATCACACTCTGCCTCAATTTATTACCCTTACCACACCTCACTCATGACACCCTCATCACACCCTCCCTCACCACACCCTCATCACACCCTCCCTCACCACAACCTCCCTCACCACACCCTCCCTCACCACACACCCTCCCTCACCACACCCTCCTTCACCACACCCTCCATCACCACACCCTCCCTCACTACAACACCTCCTCACCACACCCTCACCACAACCCTCCTCACCACACCCTCCCTCACCACACCCTCCCTCACCACACCCTCCCTCACCACCCATCCTCCCTCACCACATTCTCCCTCACCACAACCTCCCATCACCACACCCTCCCTCTATTTATCTATCACTACACTCCTCCCTCACCATCTCCCCCACAGCTTGTTTCCTCCCCAGCTCCTCTCTCTCTGGTGTCCCTTCTTCTTCCTCTCCTTGCCAGCTGCCTCACTCCCTGCAGACACCATAGGGGCCTTCTCCATCACCACACTGGCTCCCCCCCTTCCTCCTCCCCCGCCTCAGGTTCTCACTGCTGCCTCCCTCCGGCAGCATTTCCTCACTCCCAAGGGGGTCAAATTTCAATTGGAATGGGGTGAGGGAGGAGGGGAGGAAGTGGTTGTAAAACAAAGATATTTGGTTCAGGTCATGTTGTTCCAGAACAAATTAAATATCAATAGAATAAGCATTTTAAGAGCAGTAATTGCAACTATTTTGGCTCATCTTTGTCTGATACGATTCCCAAAGTGTGGTTGAAATGCATTTCTTGATTTTAACAATGTACACAACAGACACATTACCTGCACAATTAGGAAATGTGAGCTATTTGAATATCATTGGAACCATACTGCATGCCCCACCCTTCATACTACAGGAGTCTTATGATTGAAACAAGTGGGATGGGTCCATGTGTGCACGTTTAACAACCTCCAATTTGTGGGCCTTTTCAGAGGACTGACTATCTATTACTGAAGGTTTTGGATGTGAATGGTGAAGCTTAGCACAAGCTTAGTACATGACTGAATGTGGGACTTCATAACTTGTGCTCTTGTTACAAATTTAAATACTAAGGGCATACTGCACAACATAGTCCAGGTTCTTTTTTTATCCACAGTTGGCTCAATTGCACTAAAACTGAGTTCATCCTCAACATACTAGCAAATACCGAATACAACTGAATACCTTATAATATGCCATTGCACATTCTTAAACTTGCTAGAACTTGCTAGATGGCCATAGAACTTGCAACCAAATAAGGTATTTTTCGCTGTAGTTTCTTTCTAGATGTGATATGTGTCCAAATGACATGCTAGGATAACGTGCCGGTAAATTCTGAAGAGATTGGTACTATTGTCGTTCTTTAAAACCGTTCGTAGCTCGAGTTATACCTTCCTAAGGAAGAAGAAGAAGACGCGTACGACGACGACGACTACGAACAATTTTTTTGGGACTGGGCACGAGAAGCAGGTTCTTTGTTTGTCTGGAAGCGCATAGTTTAATGACATGAAACTAGCATGAAAACGTAGATCTTGGTGTTGTCGTTCGATTGCTGCAACGAGCTAGATAAGTGATCCGTTTCTCCGTTGTCCCTCCCGACGCGATTTAAAAATTGTAATGACATTCATCATTCCTCAATCAATCCTATATTGAACCTGCTGACGCAGGTTCAGATTAACCACGTAAAAAGTGCAACGCTTACACACAGTACAAAAGTGCAACGAAAAATGAATTAACGCTCGATGAGTCCAGAGCTGGAAACAACGGTATCGTCCCGCCTCCTGAGCTCACTGCAATAAATTGTATTGCTTGATAAGGACGAGTAAAAATAAACATTGATGAAAGTACAGCGTCGAGAGATCATTTCCACTGCTGCTCCAATGTGAGATTAGAGCAGTTTGTTTGCACACGTGATCATGACTTCCGCAACTGCGTGGGTGTCTCCAGACTGATTATGCAATAGACCAGTGATTGGTGCACATTTAGCACTGCACACACGTATTGAGAAGTCATAATCAATGCCAGCAGGATATACACGTATGTATTAATGAGATACACATTTGACTGTCCTTACACCAATGAGAAAAAAAGTGGACAACATGATGCTCTGATGAATTACATCATATCGAGAAATGGCGGTCAAAAGGATTACGCGGTATTCGGTCATTGCGTAATTCAATGTCCATAGAAAATGTATGGACGCATTCAGAAAACTGCAGCTAACTGCAGAAAAAAAAACAAATATTGACTAGCTGCTCTCGGATTTGCAATGTGGGGACTAGTTGACATATTTTGTGTAGTTTTTCGCAACTTAAGTACCTATATCCGCACTTCCACATTAATTATGCAAGGTTTCCAATGTCCATTCATTTTTTCTCATTTCCTTATTCAGTCATCAATAGTTTCCAAACCAAATGACATTTTCCTTACCTGCTCACGGATTACATGAGAGTAATCAATGAACTTATTTATCATTATTTTTTCAGAGCTTAGGGCCTTCAAATCGCACTTCCCTTGAATGGTTAGTGAGATACACCCCACATTCAATGTGCCTACCACGATCATCACGTGCCACCTTATCGTCAGTCATGCAGCCGTGCCCAGACCTGGTTGTTTTTTTTTATGTTGTATTAATGACCAATATGTACACTGACTTAGCATGACCCCTTGTAAGAGTGGGCACTAATTGGGATTATATGTTGCAAAGACGGAGGTGGCGATTACACAGAGGAGTTTGCCACTTATAGAATCGACACAGGAGTGCCTGGGCATGACAACCAACCAGTCTTTTGACGGAAGCATCTTGCAAGTCTCAGAGTCCTAGGTTAGCATGAATGTGACACGTACATGATTACAGTAGCTACGTCCGTAATAGGCTAAATGGTTGTGTAACTGTACTATACCGGAACGTTAGTACATATAAGCAGGCCCGTAGCCAGGAAGTTAGGCGGGGGGGGGGATCGATTAATACTTCTGAAAGCATTTATCCGGGGGCCCAAATACGAGAGCGGTGGGGGGAAGTCCGTCAGGTTCCCCTCGCGTTTAGCGGGCCAAATACGAAAAGGGAGACACCTTCGGGCCTAATGCATTTTTATAAGTACCATAACTAGAAGAGGCGGAACTCAAGCATCGAACGGGGGAGGGGGGGGATCCCCCCCTGGCTATGGGCCTGATAAGAGCTTACACATAGTGAGGTTACGTCATAGATCTCTTAACTATCTACATGTATGGTAAAGTCTGGTACAAACGGTGGAAGCATCAAATGTACAATAGCACATTATAGCAGTCATACACTTGCGGTACGCACTTTATTGACCTTTCCCATTGACTTATTAAAGATTCCACACTTTTAACTTTGCAACAGTTAGTCCGACTTTAAGTTGAGGTGCATAAGATTTGTGTCAACTATAACATTTGAAAACTACCATGTTTTCTCTGCCCCATATGTGTATGTACATGTATATGGGACAGTTTCCACGAAAACGGCCCATCGCATATATATAATACATGACTGTATTAAATGTTATAAAAATTCTTTGTGTTTGAATCATTATAACTTCCGAATCATTAAAGCTATCGACTTCCAATTTTCAACACTTCATACATTTTGGGGGCCTTGCACTTGACTGTGCAAGTATCGCAACATCCAATACCCCACCGGGTTCAAACCTACCATAACTTTCGGTAGGAGTAATTAAATCGCTTCAAATTCGGTTTGTAAATAGAGAGGTCCCTACATTTTCCCGCTTGATATGGCGGGACACAATTTGCCGTGATACATACAAGAACCTCTGTACCCACAAACTGAATTTTAAAAGCGATTTGATTACAGGAGAACCGAAAGGTATTTGGCGGGTTTGAACCTAGTGGGGTATTGATCATACATTGCAATACCCCAAAACGTATTTCACCATACAGAAATGGTGTAGTATGAAGTGTTGAGAATAAGAAGTCAATAGCCTTAACCGTTTGGAAGTTATAGCGATTCAAACGCAAGGGAATTTTGAGGGGCAATTTTGTGGAAACTGTCCCATATATATAAATATGTGTGCATACATGTATGTGGTACATGTATGTATGTGTTTTATGAAATTCTATGTTCTTGACCTTCATGCCTTCTCAGCCTTGTAGAGACTCACTGATGGAAGAACCATGTGTGTAGCTATGTTGGTGATTCAGTGTCAGCTCTCTTGAACTATTCGGCATGCTCCCGCCTGAAAGAGTGCTGCAGATGTAAAATAGGTCACAGTCAAGTTGAACTTTGATTTAGGAGTATTGGAGTTAATGATACATTAGTGTGTGCTTAATTGTAGTCATTTCTGGCCACTTAATTATATGTAAGCTTTTGTTTTTTAAAAGTAATGAATTGCTTCCGAAGGTGATAAAAAGATCTTGTTAGGACTGATGTTTGCTTTATGGGACACAAATATAAGGCATAATCTCCCTGTCTGAAGTAATCTCTGTGGATGCTATCACAGCCTCACCCGTCCACTAAAGGGTACTGTCAAAGAAACTAGAGGACCCAGTTCTCATTGTTGTTGAAAGCATCATCACCTGCCGACAAGGCTTGGACTGCTCTCTGTGTCAGCACCTCATGCTGCATCCTGGCTACTGGTCACACCTCCTAGTCTTGACCTGAACTTTGAACCCAATGAACTGTAATTCTCCATCCAATGGTGGCTAGGGATGGACACGGCTAGAGGCTCCTCATGTTCTTTGTGCCCTGGCGCTACTACCTGTAAACAGGGTGGTGATGTTGTCCAGTGCTCAGCCATTGAATCACATATAAGTAACAATGAGTAAACAAGCATGTAATACATGTATGTTGTGGGTGCAAGGGTCAAGCATTTTAATAAAAGATGATGGTGCAGGGACTGATACAGAAAACAAAAGATAGAGGCAGCAAAAACTGTTTGTCATTTGCAACCATCCCCACGATGGGTGTGGCCTTAGGAAGGACGGTATCACGTTTTTGAGAGGTGACTCTTTCATTGTAAGGGCATCCTGTTCAGCTGATCCTGACAAGAGAGTATAATTCAATTTCAGTGATGGATCCAGGATTTCCAGTTTGTGGGGAGGGGGGGGGGGGGGGGGGGGGGGAAATGACCCATGCCCACGTCCTGCTCCAGCTGGGGTATGGGGGAGCGGCTGTAAGCTCCTCCATAGGGTCTAGGGAAGAGCACATTACATTTTAATTTGACATCAACCCATAGTCAAAGAGTGTATGGAAGCACTTGTGCCTACAGTACATGTACACAGATAAAGCCCATTACATAGAGGTGTAGCTCCTCCCATGGATGTGAGATAAGATAACCACAGGCATTACCATTCACACACACACACACACACACACACACACACACACACACACACACACACACACACACACACACACACCCTCCTTCACAAGAAATCCATGTAAAGGTATCTGCCACACTATCTGCCAATCAAGTGAAGGTCAGTATACACAGCTCACAAGATGCATATTCATTTTAGCCAGGACAATGGTTGTGTACACCTTGGACTGCCCTTGTGGGTTTTGTGGTAGCGGTCAGGCCCCAAGGCCAACATAAACAACAGTACCTAGGGAGTATAGAAGGCCAACAGTATACCATATCAACGCTAATAGTACATGGCTACACTACACCCTTCTCCTACAACTCTTCTCTCTGCTAGTGGAGCATACTGCCCCAAACATTCATGACTCCAACAAGTCAGTACAGGGAGGATAAATGGTATGTGTAATTTGTCACATATGTCCCTGCTGGTGTACATGTACATGACTACAGGAGGACAGGAGAGAGGGAGTGAGGGAGGGAGGGAGTAGGTGAGACAGGAGAGAAAGAAAGGGAGGAGAGAGGGATAAGAGCAAAGAAAGATGGAACACAAACTAAGTGATTGAAGTGTACACAATGTACCTGGGCAGGCTGGCTGCAGCACTGATGACGCCCAACACCACATTCCAATTGGAGTGCAGTGCCTGCGGGTGTGACTGGAGGACCTGTCCAACAGATAACGTACTGAGCACAGATCATATACATGTACCATGCACACTGTTATTTGCGTATGTTGCAGAGAAGACATACATGTACATGTACAAAGTGAAGGGGAGGAGGCCGGTGGTGTTGAAGCTGATCACAGTAAGGGGCAGGACACCTGCCAGAGCACCATTGCAATACAAACTGAAGTTGATGAGGATGCCATTACTGTCAGTTGGCAAGTCCCAAGACACAATAATGTAGGTGGAGCCCACATTCTGCACCGACACAGCATCACATCACATGCACACAATGACATCACACATACATGTACATGTATACACAGTCAGTGACACACACATACACATGCACACACAATCACGCACACCGAGGTACCATTCAGGAGGGGATAAGACACATGCTGTAAGGGGTTGCAATGCCATATTTGCTCGACGTGCTGGGAAATCACTCAAAGTAGACTTTCATGGTCAGCAGTGGGACAATCACGGCAGTGATGGCCGCTGCATGCACCGTATCCACGGTGACGTAGAAGGTATTGGAGGCCTGCTCAAACAGTACCACGTACCCCTGGCCATCACAGAGGTTACAGGAGGGGACTGCACAACACTCGCACCGACGTACAAGCTCCACATGACCGATGAGTTCTGAAGCTCACAGTGTGCCACTGACCATCGTTGAAGGTTCTGGTACTGTTGGATCCAACGACAGCTGGTCCAGAGCCCACATTGAGCAAACATTAACCATGGCAACCCGCCATGAAGCTTCACCTCCAGGATGTCAGTCATTACACTGTTGATCTGGTAGAAGAGAATGCCGCTGGGGTTGTAGGTATGGAACTGGACTGTGGCCTGGTTAATAAAACCACAAAGGAACATGTGCCTGCTGAATGTAGCCAGGCCCCTACCGTCGAAGGAGGTGCCCACATATCTGACTGGGACTTAAGGCTGGGGACTCGATGGTGCAAGGTGTAGGCGGTGATGACATAGTCGGGTTGGAGGGGAGCATTCCATTGGAGGGACATGGAAGAGGAATTGGTATTGAGGATGAGGGGGGAGCTTGGCCCACAGGTGCTAAGGGTGTGAGAAAGATACAAAGTGGTTGTCAATGACCACTTCGGGCTTTGTTGAATATAATTGAACACTAACCCACACACACATCATGTGCACATGGCACACATGCATGCAAATGCTGCTTGTGTGTGTGAATGTGAGTATGCATGAATATATATGTTCACACACACACACACACGTGCCTCACATTGATTTTCATTGCAATACAGGGGGTTTGGCACCTACATTACTTACACAGCATGCGGCGTGAGCGGGGCTACAAATACAAAGTCGTGTTCACAGTAAATCGGGGGTGGGGTATATATAATAATCAGAGATCAAACACTTCCAAAGGGTGGGGTTTCCCCAAGAAAGTTGCCCCCCCCCCCCTATCCCACACATCATATGTACTGGATCAGCAGGCCGACAGTGCAGTCACAGCGTTCAGAGCAGTAACATTGGGAGCAGCCTGGGATGTGGGCATGGCTTGTAATGTCTTCAAGCTGCTGGAGTTGCTTTGGCCACACCCACCAGATGTGCAGGCCTGTACCAGTATGTACGCTGAAAACAGTTGTAGTCCATATACAGTGTATGGTATTGGACAGGGCAGGGATTTACCACTCCCACCCCCTATCCACCCCCTGGTTTGCCCCTAATTTGAATAACCCAGGGAGAAGGCCAACAGTATACCATATCCACACTCAACAAGGCCAACAGAATAGGGATAAAGCCAACAGAATAGGGAAAAGGCCAATAGTATAGGGAGAAAGCCAACAGTATATAGGGAGAAGGCCAACAGTATAGGGAGAAGGCGAACAGTATAGGGAGAAGACCAACAGTATAAGGCCAACTTTATAAAGACAAGGCGAACAGTATAGGGAGAAGACCAGCAGTACAGGGAGAAGGCCACCAGTCTAACAATAAAGGAAGAAGACCAACAGTATAAGGAGACGGGCAATTTACGGTTCGGGGGAAGGCTACCACTGGTTATAGTACAGGGAGATGTCCACCATTATAGAGAGATAGCCAACTGTACTAGTATAGGGAGAAGGCCATATCTACTCCTTCCAAGATATGCACATAGGGCCGAACACTACCCACTGCCGAACATACCCTACGCTACTAAATTCACACAGTATACTCACCATAACACCTGCGTCTCAGAAGATGAAAGCATGAAGAGCAATGGCTGCATACGTAGTTCGATCCCTGCATGCATCATTGTGCCTAATTGTTGCGCTCCACATCTCCAGCCGATAAGTTAATTTTAATTTGTGTATCGGTTCAATTATAATTGTAATTCAAATTGTATTGATAGTTAAGTTACGTTAAAGACAAAAGTTTATAACCGTTAACCACTACTAGCTAGCCGCGCCGATATAATATTAATAATTATACCTTTTTCTAAGATGACGCAAGGTATTACGAAATGACTACTTCTTTATGAATAAATTATGCGCGGTAGAAATTAAATTTTTGTCTTGATTGTAGTTTACGAATGGTTAATGGTATAATCTTATAAAGCACAGATTCACAATCAGTCTGATTTATCGTAAATTATAAACGTGTTTGAAATTCAATTTGAAAAAATAAAAGCAAGATGACCGCCTATGTATGGGCCATTTCTCCATATGCTACACACATGCAACATAAAGAAGTGAATCAACACAAACACACACACAAAGACACAAACACGCACACACAAACACACATACAAAGACACAAACAGACACACAAAAACACACACACACACACATACACCACAGGGCCATGTGGTGGGAAGATTGAAGGGGACAAGCCCACACTCAGGATGACTGCAGTGTGCTATTGCTGCTCCCTCCACTGGACAGTCGTCGTCTCTTCCTTAGCAGTGTGGTCTCCGCCAAAGCCAGTGCCTTGAAGGCCTCGGCCACCAGGTGGGCGTGGCGGGACACAAGTGTGCTCCATCCCTGGGTGTCCTTCACTTCTGGTGCATAACTGTAGAGGGAGGGGCACCCATGGCTGGTCAACATGCTTGCCAATTACAAGCTACACTGAGAGTGAAGGAGTGGGTGGAGAAGAAATAAGGGCACCTCCCCCTCCCACACCCTTCAATTCTTTTCTCGTTGCATTTGGGTAGAGCGATGTGCTAGAGTAACCATTAGAATGGTTATGCTCATGTGAGAGTACCCAATAGAAGCAGTTAGGTTGAATTTGGTTCAACTGATAAGCTTTTCATGATAAGATGATTAGGAAGCCAGACAGGTTACATATCACAAAGTGCACTCAAATGGGATAGCTATTGTGATGACTGTGGGCTGATATCAAGTCCACCAATGGTATAGCTTAAAAAAAATGCACACCAATACAGGCCCTGATATCCCTTTGTAAGGAGCTAAAACTGATTTACTACAATCATTATCATGCTTACATACTGAAGGAAGAGAGGGAGAGAGGGTGAATGGAGTGTGAAAGACATATACATGTAGGTAAGTGGGAAAGATGAGAGGGAGTATAAGTGGGGAAAGGGAGGGAACAACTCTGGGGGGGGGGTAGCATCACAAGCTAACACTTAGGCCACACATACAAGCACAAACACGAACAGGATGGCTCAGATTGATATACAGAAAGTAAATATCTCAATCATTCAAATTCATTATCAAACTAATAGAAAATACTTTACCCCTCCCCCTCACACACATATACACACAGCCATTCAGCAATCAGCATGCACTCCTACATGAGCTCAAACCACACCCACACTGACTTGTTAATGAAATCAATGCACATGGCTTTGAGCTGTGTGGCTGAGTGAAGGTCAGCCAACACCAGTGTGTCTGAAACATTCTCAATGTTCAGATTGGCACACAAAGCCTCCTCACACATCACCTTGAGACGATCCAATGCATACTGTAGAGAAAGACCAGTAGGTAAGAGGGAGGGAGGGAGGGAGAGAGAGGGAGGGGGGAGGGAGGGGGAGGGAGGGAGGGAGGAAATGGTGAGGAAGGGATGGAGGGAGAGGAGGGAGTGAGGGAGGGAGGATGAAATACACTGAGGTAGAAGGGAGAGGAGGGAGGGAGAAAATAATATGTGGAAGGAAGGCCAGTCGGTAAGAGGGAGGGAGGGAGGGAGTGAGGGAGGGAGGGAGGAAGGGAGGGTAGGAGAGGAAGGGGAGAGGGCAAGAGAGGGAAGGAGGATGAGTGGGAGTAAGAAAGATACATGTACAAGGAGAGCTAGATGTGTGGAGAGGAGGGAGGGAGCAACTCTGGGGTACCACACAGGCTAACACTTAGGCCACACACAAACAGATTTCCAAACACAATACCTTATCAGCTACTGACAGAAAGGAGTCAGCCATCTTCTTTAGGTTGGGTGCCTTGCCTGTGTAGATGTAGGCGAGCATCTCCTGCATCACCTCCTGATCCAGGTCCCTGATCTCAACACGGTTCTGTGATGGGTATGAGATAGGGTCAGCTCTGGCGTACACAAAAGGGGACCGTCTCTTACCTTCCTACTTTCCTCCATCTCGTGTTCAAACATGGCACTGAATACAGGAGACCTGGCTGCAAGGAGGATGGATTCAATGCAACACACTGTGTGTCCATTGGCTGATTCAATCTCATTAACAGTGACCACTAATCAGTAAATGATGGCTGTGGTGTAGGATAACATTCTCATTACAAGGGATAACAGAACAGATAAAACCAAGGAGGGACTACAAGCTTGGTGGTTTCTGTACAAACAGCTTTTCAACACCATAAATTTTAATAGAATAAGCATTTTAAGAGCTGTGATTGCAACTATTACTATTCCCAAAGAGTGGTTGAAATGCATTTCTTGATTTTAACAATGTACACAACAGACACATTACCTGCACAACATATTAGGAAATGTGAGCTATTTGAATATCATTGGAACCATACAGCATGCCCCACTCAAGGAGTCTTGTGATTGAAACAAGTGGGATGGGTCCATGTGTGCCACAACCTCCAATTTGTCGGCCAATATGTGGGCCTTTTCAGACAAGTGACTATCTATTCATTGAAGGTTTTGGTGAAGCTTAGCACAAGCTTAATACATGACTGAATCCTAAAGAATGTGGGACTTCATAATTTGTGCTCCTGTTACAAATTCAAATACTAAGGGAATACTGCACAAGTCCAGGCTCTTTTCTGATCTACAGTTGGCTCAATGTACTACTAAACTGAGTTTGTCCTCAGCCATTGCACATTCTTAAAATTAACAATCAATAATAGAACAGCTAAGTGTTGATTCTATTGCTAAGCAACAGGTAGTGAGTGCATAGTGCAAGTAGCCACTAGAAGGATCGTCCACACCATCACTGGAGCATTCAACCATTGCTATCACTGACACATTCAACCATAGCTAGCCCTAGATAGCCAACAAGCTGTCACTGAACATTACTCCTCCATGCAACACAACAACGTACAGTGAATACTCTCACATAGCAACCCACTCCCTTTAGTCCCCCATCAAATGGCCCTCACATAGCAACCCACTCCCTTTAGTCCCCATCAAATGGTCCTCACATAGCAACCCACTCCCTATAGTCCCCCATCAAATGGCCCTCACATAGCAACCCACTCCCTTTAGTCCCCCATCAAATGGCCCTAACATAGCAACCCACTCCCTTTAGTCCCCCATCAAATGGCCCTCACATAGCAACCCACTCCCTTTAGTCCCCCATCAAATGGCCCTCACATAGCAACCCACTCCCTTTAGTCCCCCATCAAATGGCCCTCACATAGCAACCCACTCCCTTTAGTCCCCCATCAAATGGCCCTCACATAGCAACCCACTCCCTTTAGTCCCCCATCAAATGGCCCTCACATAGCAACCCACTCCCTTTAGTCCCCCATCAAATGGCCCTCACATAGCAACCCACTCCCTTTAGTCCCCCATCAAATGGCCCTCACATAGCAACCTACTCCCATTAGTCCCCCATCAAATGGCCCTCCATTTCACAACAGATAGACCCCACAATGCTCCCCTCCCCCTTCCACCACTCATCAGCCAACACTGCTTTGTGTGCTTTGAACTCATGGCTTCCCACAGCCAACATCACGTCACTGAACTGGCCATCTTCCAAGAGGCATGCCAGGTCAGAGCTAAAGTTACACTCCGGTACCTTGGGACTGTTGGACATCACCGATGTACCACTTTGGTTCACCACGTCCGATACCACACTCACCTGATGTGAGTGTGTGTGCACATATGTATGTGTATGTGCATGAGTGTGTGATAGTGTTTGTACATATGTGTGTGCAAATGTGTGTGTGCATGTGCGTATTGTGAATGTATGTCAGCATGTGTGTATGTGTTCATGTGTGTGCATGAAAATTTATGTGTGTGCATGTGTGTGTGTTGGGTGTGTGTGCACATGTGTGCACAAATGAGGCGTAAAGAGGGGAAGCACACTAATGAACACATCAGGCCATGAGTTGTGGCTACTCACCTCGCAGTCACCTTAACCGACCAGTTTTTAAATTTTAATAACCTCTTACAACCGGTTTTTTCTAAACTAACAGGTTTCAAGCCTTACTCACACAACTGAGTGTTTTCTGTGATGAAGATCCCCTAGACAAGCCCACACCTGGACATCATCTCCCCCCTTTCACCTTTGCATATAGACAATGTCAAAATGTACCCTGGACATCACTACTGCTTCAGACACATAACCCCCACCCCCCCACCCCACGCCCCCCCCCCGGACATTTTTCTAGATACCCCCCTAGACACCATTTATTGTCGCTTACACACAGTACAAAAGTGCAACTAACGCTCAGAGCTGGAAACAACGGTAACCCACCGACCGCCTCCTGAGCTCACTGCAATAAGTTGTATTGCTTTGAATAAGGACGAGTAAAAATTAACATTGATGAAAGCACAGCGTCGAGAGATCATTTCCACTGCATGCTCCAATAAAGCCAATGTGAGATTAGAGCAGTTTGTTTGCACACGCGACTTAATTCCGCAACTGCGTGGGTGTCTCCAGACTGACTATGCAATAGACCAGTGTGGGTACTGACTGGTGCACATTGACACAAAACCAGTACTGCACACACGTATTGAGAAGTCATAATCAATGCCAGCAGGATATACACGTATGGATTAATGAGATACACATTTGACTGTCCTTACACCAATGAGAAAAAAAAGTAGAAAACATGATGCTCTGATGAGTTGCACAAAATACATACACACATGCAACATAAGGAAGGGCCATGTGGTGGGAAGATTGAAGGGGACAAGCCCTCACTCAGGATGACTGCAGTGTGCTATTGCTGCTCCCTCCACTGGACAGTCTTCGTCTCTTCCTTAGCAGTGTGGTCTCCGCCAAAGCCAGTGCCTTGAAGGCCTCGGCCACAAGGTGGGTGTGGCGGGACACAAGTGTGCTCCATCCCTGGGTGTCCATCACTTCTGGTGCATAACTGTGGAGGGAGGGGCACCCATGGCTGGTCAACATGTTTGCCAATTACAAGCTACACTGTCACTAGCAGAAGGAAGGAGTGGGTGGAGAAGGAAATAAGGGCACCCACACCTTCCATTCATTGCTTGTTGCATTTGGGAAGAGTGATGTGCTAGAGGAACCATTAGAATGGTTATGCTCATGTGAGAGTTTTTACTGGTTAAAGAGCTTTTCTCTTACACTTACTGCGGCAAAACTCTCACTGTGTGTGTGTGTATGTGTGTGTGTGTGTGAGCTACCCACAGCATAGCGAAAAAGAATAAAAGGTGCGGGGGGAGGTGCCTTCACTCTAGCCACCCACTCCTTCACTCTCTACTAGCCACCCACTCCTTCACTCTCTACTAGCCACCCACCTCCTTCACTCTCTACTAGCCACCCACTCCTTCACTCTCTGCTAGCCACCCACTCCTTCACTCTCTACTAGCCACCCACTCCTTCACTCTCTACTAGCCACCCACTCCTTCACTCTCTGCTAGCCACCCACTCCTTCACTCTCTACTAGCCACCCACTCCTTCACTCTCTGCTAGCCACCCACTCCTTCACTCTCTACTAGCCACCCACTCCTTCACTCTCTGCTAGCCACCCACTCCTTCACTCTCTGCTGGCCACCCACTCCTTCACTCTCTGCTGGCCACCACTCCTTCACTCTCTACTAGCCACCCACTCCTTCACTCTCTGCTAGCCACCCACTCCTTCACTCTCTACTAGCCACCCACTCCTTCACTCTCTGCTAGCCACCCACTCCTTCACTCTCTGCTGGCCACCCACTCCTTCACTCTCTGCTGGGCTTCAGTGTAGATACATGTAGTTCTTAGACTAAGAAAAACCAAAACACCCCTCCCCCTATAACACCCATCAATCAAATACATGTAAATCAGAAAGCAAATTATAGATGTCGTTCCACGACCATGGGGGTGATGCATTTTTTAGATCAAGAACCACTATCTTGAGCGCTAGCGTGTAAACGGCTTTAGATTGTTCAAGCGCCATGATCAATTATCAATGTTAACATGTTGTATACTGGTTAGAGTATTTATAACCAACATAAGCTAACTAGTGATTATAAATACATATTGAAGGAAGAGCAGAGAGGATGAATGTAGTGTGAAAGACATGTACAGTGTAGGTATGAGGGAAGGAGAGAGAGAGGGAGGGAGGGAGGGAAAAACTCTTGGGGGGGGGGGGGGGGTAGCATCACAAGCTAACACTTAGGCCACACATACAAACACAAACAGATTTCCAGACACTGGATGGCTAAAATTGATTTACTGAAAGTAAATATCTCAATAATTCAAATTCATTATCAAACAGGAAAATGCTTGACTCTCCCCCTCACACACATATAAACACACAGCCATTCAGCAATCAGCATGCACTCCTACATGAGCTCAAACCATACCAACACTGACTTGTTAATGAAATTGATGCACATGGCTTCGAACTGTGTGGCTGAGTGAAGGTCAGCCAACACCAGTGTGTCTGAAACATTCTCAATGTTCAGATTGGCACACAGAGAGCCTCCTCACACATCACCTTGAGACGATCCAATGCATACTGTAGAGAAAGACCAGTAGGTAAGAGGGAGGGAGGGATGGAGGGAGGAAAGGGAGAGGGAGGGAGAGAGGGAGGGTGGGAGAGAGGGTGGGAGGGAGGGAGGGAGGCTGGGAGGGAGGGAGGAGGGGAGTGAGGGAGGAGGGGAGTGAGGGAAAGAGGAGAGGGCAAGAGAGGGAAGGAGGATGAGTGGGAGTAAGAAAGATACATGTACAAGAAGAGCTAGATGTGTGGAGAGGAGGGAGGGAGCAACTCTGGGATGCTAACACTTAGGACACACACAACAAACACAAACAAATTTGCAAACACAATACCTTATCAGCCGCTGACAGAAGGGAGTCGGCCATCTTCTTTAGGTTGGGTGCCTTGCCTGTGTAGATGTAGGCGAGCATCTCTTGCATCACCTCCTGATCCAGGTCACTGATCTCAACACGGTTCTGTGATGGGTATGAGATAGGGTCAGCTCTGTGATGGGAGGGAGGGAGGGAGGGTCAGCTCTGGCGTACACAAAAGGGGACCGTCTCTTACCTTCCTACTTTCCTCCATCTCGTGTTCAAACATGGCACTGAATACAGGAGACCTGGCTGCAAGGAGGATGGATTCAGTGCAACACACTGTGTGTCCATTGGCTGATTCAATCTCATTAACAGTGACCACCAATCAGTAAATAAGGGTAGTGGTGTATTCTATGCAAAAGGTGCATAGTGCAAGTAGCCACTTGAAGGAAGGTCCACACCATCACTGCAGGTGCATTCAACCATAGCCATCACTGGTGCATTCAACCATAGCCATCACTGGAGCATTCAACCATAGCCATCACTGGAGCATTCAACTATAGCTACCCCTAGATAGCCAACAAGCTGTCACTGAACATTACTCCTCCATGCAACACAACAACGTACAGTGAATACTCACCTGATGTGTGAGTGTGTGTACATATGCATGTGTATGTGCATGAGTGTGCGATAGTGTACGTACATACATGTATGTGTATGCAAATGTATGTGTATTGTGAATGTGTGTGTGTTGGGTGTGTGTGTGTGTGTGCATGTGTGTACATGTGTATGTGCATGTGTGTATGTGCATTTGTGACTGTGTGTTGGGTGTGTGTGTGCGTACATGTGTGTACAAATGAGGTGTAAAGAGGGGAAGCACACTAATGAACACATCAGGCCATGAGTTGTGGCTACTCACCTCGCAGTACAGCGTGAGCTTGACATCGGGAAGAAGTCCATTGGCTTTATCAAAGAGGAAGTCCCGTCTGATGAATTTCTTGAACCCCCAATCCCTCCCCTGGTCAAAGTTATACGCCCTCTGACTCTCTGCACACACGTGACAGGGAAGGATCACGGAGCAGTAACAACATGTGCACACACAAATATACATACCTGCACATACATACATGCACATTTGTACATACACACGCACACACACACACACACACACATACACACACACACGCATACACACACACACACATACATACACACATATACATACACACACACACTTACTCGAATCACACAAACACATTCTACGAATGCACAGTATCATTCTCTCATCCATTGCCTTGCGTTCTTCCTTCTTGTTGTTTAGGATGGAGAATTTGAACTTGGCCCGCACTTCACTTTTGTTGCCCGAGAGGAGCAGCAGGTAAAGAGACAGGTAGTCTCTACTCTCCTCATCCAGCCCCTTCAGATTCATCCTCAAAACCTGATGGATGTATGAGGGGGAGAGAGGGTGTCGCAGCGAGGGGGATGTGAGCAGTACTGTTCATCCTCTTTCCCAGCATGCGTACAGTGATGTTCTGAATGTTGAGACTCTTCCCATGGGTCTGGTTCATGTAGTCCTACAGGGTGGGGAGGAGGAAAGGAGTGGGGAAGAGGAGGGGATGGAGTGGGGAAGGAGGAAAGGTATGGAGTGGAGTGGGGAAGAAGAATGGTAAAACTAATGGTGTTCCAGGTCCATCAAAATCAAATGGCCACACCTCCAGAATTCCAATCACATGTGGTTCCAATATTATGGCCTTTGACAAAGGCCATAAAAGGGGGCGGGGTAACAAGTCATGTGGATGTGTTTACTGCACTCAATTATTCAAATATATAATTAGAGAAATAATTGTACAAAACATCCCATCACACTACACAGAATACTTCAATACAGTGTTAGCACAAGTGTTTGCTACATACACACTACCACTCTTAGGATCTAGCGTAACACCTCTAGGACCATTGAGATTGCCAACTGTGTGGACCTTGTGTCCTTGAGAATCAAAGATGGAAAGACAATGACCATGGTACTCAGTAACAAGACTGTAACCTTCATCAATCACTATTCCAGATGGTACCTTTACTTCCTCATATGATCTGACATAGGTCCCCTCAGGTGTGAAGACTTTGATGGTGTTAGAAACCCAGGCTGCAACATGGATGTTCCCTTGAGGGTCCAAGGCAACACCATATGGAAACTGGAAACCATGACTACCAGGGACATTACCATTTATGGTCAATAGCCAGGTGCCAGCTTGATCCAATATTACTACCCTGTGATTGCCACTATCAGAAACAATCAACCTATCTCTTTGGTCAACAATAACTGATACTGGGTACTGAAACTGTCCCTGACCTGTTCCACGTTGGCCAAACGTTTGCAGGAACTGTCCTCCTGTTGTCAACTTCTGAATGCGATGATTAAAAAAATCAGCAACATACATCACATCTCCCTTGATGAATAAGCCACATGGAAGATAGAACTGACAATGACCACTCCCACGACTACCTATGGTTCTCTTCTGTTGGCCAGCTTGGTCAAACACATGAATACTGTGATCACCCCAACAGGCTACATAGATGTCTCCACTGTCATGGATGGCAATACTACATGGACCACCACTACACTTGATAACTTGCTCTGGATTACATAAGGTGCTGTACTTGGTTCCCACATCAAGGTCACAAGGACTGTTCTGTATATGTTGACCATCCATTGTGATGAGGAGCTGGTGAGGACCAGCAGTCTGAGGGGTGAGGGTGATGGTGTAGGTACCATCCCCATGGTCCTCCACCTCTCCTGGGACAACTGCTCCATCATGTGACAGCTCAGCCTTCACCTGTGGACCTCCATATGGGTACAACTCTCCCTTTGAGGTCATGCTCTCCACATTAACACAATACCTTTCCTTCACCTTGGCCACACACTCAGAAGACCATGTGCTTTGTGATGGAGATGGAGGTGAGTCCATTACATGTCCAAAAATGGAGAGTTGCTTAATAAGAGAATCGATCTGTAGGAGGGACACATGTATGTCACTAGACTGATTTGGAGTGAGGGATGCATTCTCAACCTTCTTCAGTGTGGCCTTCAGTTCAGTGGGTAGCAGATCTCCTAGTGCTACCATCTCGTGGTCAGTGTGGGTCTGGAGGATGTGGGAGGTCATCTCAGTGTAGTGACCTATCTCATCTTGCATCTTCATCAATTGTTCCTTCTGGAGGGTCAGAGCTGTTGTCTTGGAAAGTGAAATGGCCTCCATCTCTGACAACAGTTTGTTCTTCCTTTCCTCAATGGTTTGGTGGAGCTGTTCAAAGGCTTGGGTTATGATCAGTGTGGCATTCTCTCTGGAAGTATAAACCTGTTTTGCCATTTTGCCATTGGCATCAATGGCTGTGGTCAACTTTGAGGTCACTTCTTGAGCACACACAAGTGCATCCCTCATGGCATCTCTGCAAACCAGGAAGACACATTTACAACGACGTTCTCGCAACTTGTAGCTTCATCTAGCTCACTACAATAGTTGAATACGGTACGATACTTTGTAATCAGTGTGTGTGCGTGTGCATATGTGCGTGTGTGCGAGCGTGTTTGCATGTGTGTGGTGTGTCTGTGCATGTGTGTGCTATCTTCGTGGCACAGTTGAACTAACTTAAAGTTCTATCCAAATTTTTCACTCAGATGGAAGCGACCTCAAATGTCCCATGGAAGTGTGGCCTGCAACTTCTAGTGTGGGATGCTTCATGTCCGTGTATGTGCATGTTTGCGAGTGTGGTGTGTCTGTGCGTGTGTGTGTGTGCTATCTTCGTGGCACAGTTGAACTAACTTAAGTTGTATCCAAATTTTTCACGTGCTGAAAGGTCAAATGCCCGGACTAGGTCAAATGTGGGGCCCAGTAATGATATTTACGTGCCAAATCCCTGACTTCGCCCCAGGGGTCTCATGTGGAATACTGATATGTAACTGTGTGTGTAATTAGTATGGACGGATCACGTGCATGTAAATATAATTGAGATATTAGTGTGATTTGGAACCACGATACATGTCTAAGGACTTCACAGTGGCGACTAGGGTGGGATAGCACAGTGAGTCATTCATTTGAATTGCTGGATACCTGGGAAAGATAGGGGAATTTGACAGCACATCCGAAACATGGCCGAGTTACGTAGAGCGGTTAGCAAGAAACCACTTACCAAACCAATGCAGGTTCCGGTGGGAGCGCTGTAGGTTTTGCAAGTTACAAGGTCATGCTGAGAGGGTGTGCAGAAAGAAGATGAAGGCAGAGAGCATGAGGGAGGCATCGGGGATCAAGGAACTAAAAGGAGACAGTAGGTCTGACACTGAAGACAGCACAGATGGCGAAGCGCTTCATGGAAAGGATGTCTCATCCGGCAATCCACTCAAACAGTGGAAGGCACACAAACCAATGTATGTTCAGGTAATAATGGAGAGACAGCCCATCAAAATGGAACTGGACACGGGGGCAGCAGTGTCCATCATGCCCTATACGATGTCTAAGGAGAAAATGGCACACATCCAACTGCGGAAATCTACGGTCAATTTGAAAACATACACGGGACAGCGAGTTAGGCAGATAACAGTACAAGTAGCTAAAAATGGAACAGTGGAAAGCTTAAAGCTGGTGGTGGTGGATGGGCTGGGCGGAACTGGTTAAGCCGGATTCCCACAGATTGGGGGGGAAATTAAGGTTCTGAGGGCAGGTGATGAGAAGCAAAGTAGAACACTGCGATTGAAGAGGTTGCTAGAAAAGTATCCTGGAAAACAGAAAGAACAAGGAATGCTCAAGGGAACCAAGGCACATCTACCATTGAAGGATGGGGCAACCCCAGTGTTCCTAAAGGCCAGACCAGTACCTTACAGTTTGCGGACAAGAGTGGAGAAGGAACTAGAGAGACTGGAGAAAGGGGGAATCATTGCACAGGTGTCTACCAGTGAATGGGCTACCCCCGTGGTGGTTGCACCTAATAAGGATGGGTCAATTCGGCTGTGCTGAGATTTTAGAATGACAGTGAATCAAGCCACCCCTTGCCATTGATAGAAGCCTACCTGTGAATGGAACTTGAAGAACAGGCAAAGGAACTCTGCACCGTTAGTACGCATAAGGGGCTGTTGAAATATAACAGATTACCATTTGGAGTGTCCTCAGCACCAGCATTGTGGCAGCGCACGATGGAACTGATACAAAAGGGGATTCCAAAAACGCAATGCTTGCTTGATGACATAATAGTTGCAGGCTCCAGTGAGGAGGAACACTTCCACATTCTGGAGCAAGTGCTGGAAAGACTAGAGAGACACAATCTAGCAATCGATATGGACAAGTGTGCATTTTCATTTTTCCAGACAAGCTTGGAGTTCTGTGGACACCGCATCGATGCAGATGGGCTACATAAGACACAAGCGAAGATGAGAGCCATCACGGAGGCACCAGTGCCAAGAGATGTCTCCCAATTGTGAGCAATTTTGGGCTTAGTAAACTACTACAATTGGTTTCTGCCAAATCTGGCTAATACACTGGCCCCACTACATCGGCTCCTGCAGAAGAATACCAAGTGGTGTTGGTCTAAGGAATGCACTGAGTCCTTCACAAAGGTTAAGGATGCGATTGCATCAGACTTGGTTCTCACACACTTCAACCCAAGAACGCCATTGGTACTCGCTTGTGATGCGAGTGCCTACGGTCTGGGAGCAGTCCTGTCCCATACATCAGACTTAGGTCATGATAAACCAATAGCATTTGCATCTAGGACATTGTCAAAAGCAGAATGCAATTATTCTCAGATCGAAAAGGAAGCACTTGCACTGATGTGGGGGATTAAATGCTTTCAACAGTACCTATATGGCAACCACTTTACATTGATAACCGATCATCAGCGCTTGGTCTCAATCCTACACCCGGACAAGGCACTCCAATCTGTGATAGCAGCCTGGCTACAGAGGTATGCACTACTATTATCGGAGTACACATTTCACATTCGGTACAGAAGTACACACTGCCATGGGAATGCAGATGCACTCTCCCGTCTATCCCTGACGGAGGCTACAGAGGTGGAAAGGCAAGACAGGGAAGAGTTGGACGATTTTCCAGAAATCAGACTCAACCAACTGGAGCAGATTCCAGTGACGACTGCAGTGTTACGAGATGCAACTGCCAAGGATCCAGTGTTATCGAGGGTGTTAGAGTATATCCAAGTTGGTTGGCCAGTGGACATACCAGAAGAACTGAAATCATTTCGAGAGAGCTCATGGCGGAACAAGGCTGCTTACTATGGGAGATTAGGGTGGTAATACCTGCCAGTCTACAAAGAAAGGTGTTGGACGAAATTCATGGTGGACATCTTGGTGTGGTGAAAATGAAAGCCCTGGCACGTGGTCATGTATGGTGGCCAAGAATTGACCAGGATATTGAGTTCAGCACTAAAAACTGTGATGGTTGCAGGCAGGTTAAACATGACCCCAAGTTGACACCAGTACACCCTTGGGAGTTTCCAGAAGGGCCGTGGAGGAGGGTACACATAGTCTTTGCGGGACCCTTTGTAGGGAAGCAATTCTTAGTGGCAGTAGACGCCTACTCCAAGTGGCCAGAGGTGGTTATCATGGCAGACATGTCGACGGAGAAGACATTGGATGAATGAGGGTCATGTTTGCAAGGTGGGGTATTCCCCAACAAATTGTGTCAGACAATGGACCACAGTTCACGTCTTACAATTTGTAACAGTTTGTCAGAACGAACAACTGAAAGCACAGCAAGTCAAGTCCATACCACCCTGCCACAAATGGGCTAGCGGAGCGCTTCGTCCAATCCATGAAGCAGGCACTATGAGCATCAAAGAAGGAGAAGAAATCATTCTCACACCGTGTATCCAGTTTCTTGATACAATACCAAAATGCTCAACATCCAACACTGGACACCACACCAGCTCAGATGATGATAAAAAGGGACCTAAGATGTCAGCTACACTTGCTCAGGTCTAATGTGAGAAACAGCGTGTTCAAGAAACAGATTACACAGGCAGAGACACGAATGACTGCGAGCAGAGAGTTCAAGGAAGGAGATCATGCAGGTGATGGTGCGGGACGGGACTACAGACCAAACCATCCTCAATGGCAACAAGCAGTCGTACTCAGTAAGACAGGCGCCAACTCATACAGTGTGGAGGTTCGTTCCGGAACACCATGGAGAAGACATGCAGACCAAATGATCACAGGATCCACAGACAGTTGGTGGTGCAATGGCGACAGAGCAGAAATAATTGACGGTGACCATGGGCCAGAACCAGATGTGGAGACAAGGATCACCCAACCAGATGGAAATAGTGAAGGTCACACCCGTGTGAAGCCAAGCAGAGTCAAGGGAGGAGTTAACTGAGACCTGACCGGAACTCGCGGTGGCACATGGACCAGGACAAGTAGAGAGTAGCAGCAAGGGGAACACCAACCCAGAAGCCATGTCTGAGAAAGTCAACACACTGGTCACACTTACGGATGAGCTACAACGGACCCGCCCAGAAAAACTACAAGCTAAGTCCTAGGAAGTCACGGCTTCCCCACTGATGGAGGAGCTACAATGGACACGCTCAGGAAGAGTGGTCAAGCCTCCTATAAGATTCGGTGATAAAAGCCACTGAGAACGGAATGAGATGTGGAATGGGCAATTCCATTATTTAATTATACACCCCTACAGATGACAATAAATGGTGTCCAGGGGGGTATAGGGAATATGTCCCGGGGGGGTTGTCATTTAAATCCCTGTCCTGGGGGGTTAGAAGGCATAATACAAGCTTGTCCAGGGGGGAGTGGAACAACATAGAAGATTGTCCAGGGGGGTGGGGCAAAACAGAAGCTCGTCCAGGGGGCATTTACAAGTCTGTCCCTGGGGGGTAGAGGTATAATACAAGCTTGTCCAGGGGTGTTTTTATAAATTGTCCCGGGGGTATACGTTTGCAATTATTGTCATCTGTAGGGGTGTACGCTTAAATAATGGAATAGCCCAATACTGAAACGTAACTGTGTGTGTAATTAGTATAGACGGATCACGTGCACCTAAATACATATGCTGTTATTGAGATATTAGTGTGATTTGGAACCACGCTACATCTGGATAGTCTAAGGACTTCATATCTCACGTAACAATGATAGGCGCAATACCCATTCCCTTTGAAAAGGGGTATGTTATAAAGCATGCGTTTCTAGTTGAAAAACATACCGTCACGCCACTTTCCAATCTTTGACCAACAAGGCAAGCTGGTTACTATCGTAGCTAGCACAAAACCGGCGAAACAAAGTGAGCAAATGCACAGTAGCGATTCTACAGAGCCAATATGCATCAAACCCTCCTACGCCACTTTTCATCTGATTCCGCCTAACACACCGTGTTTCGTTAAGAAAAGCGCTAAAGCTGAGAAATGACTGGCTGACAAAATACTGCACTAAGAGATCAACCATTTCTTTTACAAAAACGTTTATAACTCGCCCAAAGAGCACACGTAGATCACAAAACGATAAAGCAGGCTATCAATACAAGTTGAAACTAGATTCCAATGATGTGCTTTTTACTCAGCGTATGACCCGTTGCCATATATTATCTCTGGTGTTTTAAGGGGATCATGATACTCGTATTTTTGAGGTGATTACCATACGTGCTTTCCTTTTCATTACAAAGGAGATGACGAAGAACAAGTAGGTGGAAAGCGGCTTACTCATGACCACACATAATTGTTGAACGTTACTGGGCCCGCTCCTAAAGGATAGCCATCTGCTCACCTTGTATTTGAATCTTCTTGTTCCATTGAAACACCAGCGCTAGGATCCAACATCAATGCCATATCTATTACCCACCACTTCCAATAAATGTACTGCGTGACAGGATTAATAATTTGTATTAACCACGTTTAAAGTGCACACACAGTACAAAAGTGCAACGCCTTACGGAAAACGAATTAACGCTCGATGAGTCCAGAGCTGGTATCGTCCCGCCTCCTGAGCTCACTGCAATGCTTGATAAGGACGAGTAATGAAAGTACAGCGTCGAGAGACATTGACACAAAACCATGCAGCACTGCACACACGTATAGAGAAGTCATAATCAATGCCAGCAGGATATACACGTATGGATTAATGAGACTGTCCTTACACCATGAGGAAAAAAAGCAACATGATGCTCTGATGAGTTGCACAAAATACATACACACTTGCAACATAAGGAAGTGAATCAACACACACACAGACACACAGACACACAGAGACACACACGTACGCACACACACACACACACACACACACACACACACACACACACACACACACACACACACACACACACACACACACACACACACACACTACAGGGCCATGTCGGGGGAAGATTGAAGGGGACAAGCCCACACTCAGGATGACTGCAGTGTGCTATTGCTGCTCCCTCCACTGGACAGTCGTCGTCTCTTAGCAGTGTGGTCTCCGCCAAAGCCAGTGCCTTGACGGCCTCGGCCACCAGGTGGGCGTGGCGGGACACAAGTGTGCTCCATCCCTGGGTGTCCATCACTTCTGGTGCATAACTGTAGAGGGAGGGGCACCCATGGCTGGTCAACATGTTTGCCAATTACAAGCTACACTGACACTAGCAGAGAGTGAAGGAGTGGGTGGAGAAGGAAATAAGGGCACCTCCCCCTCCCACACCCTTCGATTATTTGCTTTTTGCATTTGGGAAGAGTGATGTGATAGAGTAACCATTAGAATGGTTATGCTCATGTGAGCCAGCTTTTCTCTAACACTATACTGCGGCAAAACCCTCACTGTGTGTGTGTGTGTGTGTGTGTGTGTGTGTGTGTGTGTGTGCGTGTGTATATGTGTGTGTGTATATATATGTGTGTGTGTGTGTGTGTGTGTGAGTCACTACAGTATAGTGGTAAAGCTAGGAATAAAAGGTGAAGGAGGGGGGAGGTGCCTTCACTCTCTACTAGCCACCAACTCCTTCACTCTCTACTAGCTTTGGTATAACTAGCTAGAAGCAGTTAGATTGAAGCAGGTTCAACAGTTCTACTTATAATGAAAGATGCTTTTCATGATTAGGAAGCCATGCAGACAGGTTACATATCACAAAGTGAATTAGTATGGTTATGCTCACGTGAGAGCACTCACTAGCTTTTCTCTAACACTGTACTGCGGCAAACCCTCACTGTGTGTGTGTGTGTGTGTGTGTGTGTGAGTCACTACAGTATAGTGGTAAAGCTAGCTAGTGTAGCTAGCTAGAAGCAGTTAGATTGAAGCCTGTTCAACTGATCCTTAGATTTACACATAAGTTTTCATGATTAGGAAGCCAGACAGGTTTACATATCACAAAGTGCACTCAAATGGGATAGCTATGGGCTGATATCAAGTCCACCACTGGTATAGCTAAAAATAATGCACACCAATACAAGCCCTGATATTAATGTCCCCTTTTAAGGATCTAAGGGGGAGGGAGGGAACATCTCTGGGAGGGGGGGGGGTACATCTCAAGCTAACACTTAGGCGACACATACAAACACAAACAGATTTCCAGGAACAGGATGGCTACATTTGATTTACTGAAAGTAAATCTCTCAATAATTCAAATTCATTAGAAAATATTAAACCCCTCCTCCTCACTCACATATACACACACAGCCATTCAGCAATCAGCATGCACTCCTACATGAGCTCAAACCACACCCACAGTGACTTGTTAATGAAATCGATGTACATGGCTTTGAGCTGTGTGGCTGAGTGAAGGTCAGCCAACACCAGTGTGTCTGAAACATTCTCAATGTTCAGATTGGCACACAAAGCCTCCTCACACATCACCTTGAGACGATCCAATGCATACTGTAGAGAAAGACCAGTAGGTTAGAGGGAGGGAGAGAGGGAGGGAGGGAGGGAGAGAGGGTGGGAAGGAGGGAGGGAGGGAGGGAGGGAGGGAGAGGAAGGGGAGAGGGCAAGAGAGGGAAGGAGGATGAGTGGGAGTAAGAAAGATACATGTACAAGGAGAGCTAGAGAAGGAAGATGTGTGGAGAGGATGGAGGGAGCAACTCTGGGGTACCACACAGGCTAACACTTAGGCCACACACAAACGCAAACAGATTTGCAAACACAATACCTTATCAGCCGCTGACACGAGGGAGTCGGCCATCTTCTTTAGGTTGGGTGCCTTGCCTACGTAGATGTAGGCGAGCATCTCCTGCATCACCTCCTGATCCAGGTCACTGATCTCAACACGGTTCTGTGATGGAAGGGAGGGAGGGGCAGCTCTGGCGTACACAAAAGGGGACCGTCTCTTACCTTCCTACTTTCCTCCATCTCGCGTTCAAACATGGCACTGAAAACAGGAGACCTGGCTGCAAGGAGGATGGATTCAGTGCAACACACTGTGTGTCCATTGGCTGATGATGTCATTAACAGTGCCCAATCAGAAAATGATGGCAGTGATAGAGGAGCTCATCAGATAACATTCTCTTCATAACACAAGTTATTATAACTATAATACACTCTAACTTAAATATGTATTAAGAAATGAAAAAGCAACTGTTGTGGCTCATCCGTGTCAGATAGTACAGGTAATGAGTTGGAATTGTTTCTTGCCAGTTTGAAAAGTGTAGCGTGGTTTTCAAGAATGATGTTTTAATACATGTAGCTCTGTGCAAGTAATGTGCCTGTTTGTGGACTGTACATTGAATTGTATTTCAACCCACACGCCTGACATCCATTTGCCCCTCCCGTTGTCCCTGGATGTTTAAACGCTTCAATGTACTCGCCCACCTACACACCCAAACACACATTAGCAAATCACCTGTCCCACCCATAACACATGATCCATCACTTTCCACACATAATTACCCACGTTTATTCCACCACATGGTTCATAAAGGTGACAAAGATATTCATTTTACCCTGATGGACCACACTGTACTCCCGCATGGTCAACGAGAAGCCCATTTCATTTAGCCCCTCCCATACCTCATCCCCAGCCCACCTCTGGTAAGCTCTCTCTATCAGCCGGCAGGTAAGCCAGCAACTCTTTGTCCACATACTTGGCTCTGATGAACTTTTCTCTCTCCTCCCTAGCAGGGCAAGAAGGTGACAAAGATATTATCCCTCTACACTAACTCCACACTTAACCATTACATCATCTGAACAATTTTAACCCATTACGTCCACCATTCCTTAATATTGACTTCCCTTCACACCATTTTAACCCATTACCTTCTCTCCTCCTGGTATCCCACATGAACATGCCATGGCACACCTTCATGGGCGTCCCCAGGGGGGGGGGCAGGGGGGGCCATGGCCCCCCCCTTTAGGTCTCAATGGCGCCCCCCTCCCTGCCGCCGCCCCCTTTTATTGAATTATTTAACCCGTTCCCCATATGCGCATGGCATCGAAACGAAAATTGAGTGGTGCTGAAAGTCGGAAATCAAAGTGGCAGCGCGAATTATTGCGAAGTGCAGAGGCGACAGAAAGCATTACGACCTATTTTGCTCGTACGGCTTGTAGTGCGGTCTCGACCTCGGAAGGTTCGCTAGCTTGTTCTGCGTTACGTTTAATTGCATTTTTGTATACATAGGCTGTCGCACTTTGGTTACTACTGGTACGTCCGCTGAGTCAAAATCTCTCACCGCACCTGATACGTGTACTAGCCAGCCAGAAGTACTATCCGATCTTGTGTCTGTTGATCGGGCTGACAGATTGGAGATTATCCAAGGTGCAAATATTGCAGTGGGCATCACTACCTCCAGCAATGAAGGTGAAGCTTTGTGTTCATCCTCTTTGGAACATCCTACACTGTCCTCCCCACAAGGAGATAGTGTACCATCCACTTCTAACCATCATACAGGTACTAGTGCTGCTGTACCTTACCAGTATGACATAGCAGAAGTACTATATGGCAAATGTGCACCTACAGATGTTGGGGAATGGTCAAAATGTGAAGAATCCCTTAAAAAGTTAACAGAGCATGATAAGTACCTTGTATTGAAGCATCACGTACGACCAACAACTGACGATGCATTTCCAGTTATTGTGCAATCAGGACGGCACAGAAAATGCAGCCCGTCTATGTTGAGCAATAATTTTGTTTTCAGTCCTTCTACAAATAGCATCTTCTGCTTGCCATGTAGTTTGTTTATTCCTCTACATGCCACTAAACGAGGAATGAAAGACCGTAGTCAGCTTTCTAGTTTTGTTAACATTGGTTGTTCAAATTACAAAAAAATGTATGAAAAAGAGGCTATCCACAGTCAATCAGAATACCATCAGGATGCATGCTTTGTTGCTGAAGGTATTAAACATCGATTTGAACAACCAGAAACAACTATCAGTTTCCAAGTTAACAGTGACTTGCAGAATCGACTGAAATTGTATAAACATATTTTAACAAGAATTGCTCAAGTTATTTTTTTAACACTCCACCCAAGAAAGATTGACCTGTCCAATCTGATGTTCTCATAAACATATAATCTATATCTAGATATTGTTATGATTTGCACTGTAATATTTGATATGTGAATTGACCAGCAAAATTTATTATCCTCCCCCCTCCCCTTCCCAATTGGCGCCCCCCTTCCCCGACTGGCCCCCCCCTTCAAGAAATGCTGGGGGCGCCCATGACCTTAGTTGTATTCATTAATTCCCTAGGGAAGAAGTCTTAAATAAACTTTTGGAACTCTTCGAAGTGAAACCTCATCAATACCCCAAATGACTCCTCCCCTCTCCATTTCCCTTTCTTGCCCATCCCCTCCTCACCCCATTCTCCCTCACCTGGTGGCATTATGTGCTGCAGGTCTCAACTTGATCTTCTTGCTTCCCATATGCTCTTGGACACCTTGTTGCCAATGGATACCATCGAGAGATGTGTGACCCTAGCATCCTGTGGACCCCAGAACACTCTATGCACAGGAGACAGCCCAGGTTCAGGGAGGCCCATTCCGGTTCTGTATAAGCAAGTATGGAATAGAGTATCGTAGAACCTTCTCTGCATTTCTTCCACATCTACTAAACTCACAATTCTCCTTAAGTTATCACACCTGCCCTCAATTTATCTATCACCACACCCTCCCTCACCATCTCCTTCCCACAGCTTGTTTCCTCCCCAGCTCCTCTCTCTCTGGTGTCCCTTCTTCTTCCTCTCCTTGCCAGCTGCCTCACTCACTGCAGACACCATAGGGGCCTTCTCCATCACCACACTGGCTCCCCCCTTCCTCTTCTCTTGCCTCAGGTTCTCACTGCTGCCTTCCTCCGGCAGCATTTCCTCACTCCCCAGGGGGTCAAATTCTTCCCTTTCTCCTTAATTGGGTATGTGGGGGAGACAGCCGCCTTCTCGGCCACGCACCCTCTGCCACATTGTACGATACACCAGCCGTATGCAGCTGGTGGAGCATGTACTTGTCTATGCTCCAGTTCCTGTTTTGGCCCGTCTGTTTCCCGGGATGGTGAAGGGAAGGGATGGAGGCGTGGCCAATCCCCTCGGGCTGTGAGAACTTGACACGAGATGGGATTTCATCGATGGCATTGTAAAGAGCGCTCGCAACCCGTTGGCACCGACAGCAGCCGACACAATATAATAATAAGCACACCAAATACAAATCAATGGTCCCTATTTATAGTGACATTACAGACAACATTAATGGACAGACAGTCTGCACATCTCATGACCAGAGTTCAGAGGTTGCTGACATGCGCAGTGACGGACTATTACACCACTCCCTCTTCCAGAAGGTCAGTATCTATCGGGTGGTCTTCGTGTTCGCTGGGGATACCTGTGCTGTACTTCTGCAGGTTGATCAGCATGGGCAGCCTCAACTTCTGCAGGTTCTTCATGTGGTAGTAACTCCTGAGGTACTAGCTCCCCTATTCCATCAAGGACTTCTATGTTGCTTCCCACAGGTGCAAACTCCAAAAGTGCCTCATTTTCGTCTGGATTTTCTGGTGGTGGTCCCTGGACCGTCTCAGTTTTTGTACCTGGTACAAATGGCTTAAGACGATCAAAGTGCACCACTCTAATCATTTTTCCATTCTTGCTTTTAATCTTATAGTCACATTCCCCAATGCACTCAACCACTTTAAAAGGCCCAGTCCAGGGATGATGTAATATCCTACATTGACCCCGGGGCACCGCTGGTGAATGTAGCCATACCCAGTCACCTACTTGGTACGGAGCACCATGCACTTTGACATCGTACAAAGCCTTTTGTCGGTTGTGCTCAGTAATACCTTTCCTTCGAGCCAACACATATGCCTCTGTGAGATTGTTCCGCAACGTATGTGCATAATCACCCAAGGTGCAGGCTTTGTGTGGGGTTGAGCCATACATCAGGTCAACAGGTAGGTTTACTTGACGACCATACATCAAATAAAAAGGGGAGTACCCTGTGGATGCATGCACACTCGAGTTGTATGCTAAACACACCCTCCGTATACACTGGTCCCAATCCATCTTATGATCCTTAACCATTGTAGATAGCATGTCTAACAATGTTCTATTGAACCTCTCTACTAACCCATTACAATGAGGATGGTAATGCCTCCTGGTTCTGAATAGCATAAACCTCAACCCACCTAGTAAAACAATCACATGCTACCAGTACATACTTATTGCCTTGAGCTGTCACCGGAACGGGCCAAGTATGTCCACTGCTACAATCTGTAAAGGGTATCCAGCCTGCAGGGTCTGAAGGGGTGCCCTTTTACTAGGTGGTGCCATTTTCCTTGTGCTGCATGTTCTGCATTTTCTGCACCACTCCTTCACACTCTCTTTCCAGCCAGGCCAGTAGTATTGCTCACGGACCAGATGTATCATCTTACTTTCACCTACATGTCCCCCCATGGAACCGCTGTGAAGGTCTTGAAGTACACTTTCTCTGACAACAGAAGGCAACACTAGCTGCAGGTGTTGAGATCGCCCATCAATACACAATCGCCATAAGACGCTATTGTCTACTTTCAAGGATGACCACATCTGCACAAGTTGACGACTCTCCCGACTCCATGTTTTTACTTCATCCAGGTTAGGGGTAGCACCCCTTTCCTTTGCCTTCAGTACCGGACCAATTGATGAATCATTGAGCTGCTGGTCATGAACATCAGCTGCAGAATGGCCCTGAGAGACAATGCCAATTTGAGCAGCGAGATGGGCAGGACTGTCCACATGTGTAACTCTACCACATTGATTACATGGCACCCTGGATAAGGCATCTACATTCGTGTGCTGGTTACCAGGTCTGTGGACCACTGTAAATGTGTACTCCTGTAGCCGCTCAAGCCAACGAGCTAGCTGCCCCTCTGGTTCTTTGAAGTTTTGGATCCACACCAGGGAACCATGGTCTGTTCGGAGAGTAAAGTGAACACCTAAAAGGTAGTGTCGGAAATGGTGAATGAACTCAACAACTGCTAGTAACTCCCGACGAGTGACACAATATCTTTGCTCTTGCTGACTCAGAGATCTACTTGCATACGCTATTACAGCCTCACCCCCATCGTCCTGTACTTGGGACAAAATTGCACCAATACCCGTATCACTTGCATCAGTGTCCAACATGAAGTGCCTAGAGTGATCAGGAAAAGCAAGGATTGGGGTCGTCATTAAACACTTACGCAAGTGATCAAGGCACCGTGACACTGCTGGGTCCACTCTAATGCAATGTTCTTTTCCAACAGCCGCTGCAAAGGTTTTGCTGTAGTTCCAAAATCCTTAATAAATCTTCTGTAATAGTTAGCAAGTCCCAGGAACTGTTGGATATTCTTCTTACTCTCAGGAACAGGCCACGTTGCAATTACTGCAGTCTTTTCAGGATCAGTTGCAATACCATTTTCAGATAGGACATGCCCTAAGAAGCGTACTTCTTTTTGACACAGCTTGCATTTTGCTGGTTGAAGTTTAAGGCCTGCCTGTCTTAGTCGAGACAAAACAGTACCCAGATTGGATAGGTGTTGTTCAAAGGTCCAACCTATCACCACAGTATCGTCGATATACACCAAACATTCAACCCAGTTCACATCACACAAAACCCTGTTCATCAATCTTTGAAATGTGGCAGGCGCATTACAGAGCCCAAAAGGCATTACTTTAAACTCGTATAGACCTTCTGATGTGGTGAATGCTGCTTTCTCCCTACTGCTGCTATCTACTTCAACCTGCCAGTACCCACTTTTAAGATCTAAGGTGCTGAACCACTTAGAACCCCCTATTGTATCCAAAATGTCATCCACCCGAGGTAGTGGGTAGGCATCCTTTCTAGTCACATAATTAACTTTTCTGTAATCTATACAGAACCGTGTGGATCCATCCCTTTTACGTACCAATATAATAGGCGATGACCATGGACTGTTAGAAGGCTGTATGATGTCATTTTTCAGCATCTCAGTTAGAAGCTGTCTCACTTCCTGGCGGCGGGCTGGGGAGACACGACGGGGCAGTTGATGGATGGGTTGAGAGTCACCTGTGTCAATGTGATGCTTTGTGAGGTTTGTGCGTCCCAAATCAGAGTGAAAACTAAACACATCGGCATATTCCATAAGTAACACAAACAGCAATTCCTTCTCTGAATTACTGAGATGAGTAATAGTGGAAACAATGTCCCACAATACCTTGTGCTCACTTGGAGATACCTCAGTCACTGCTGATATTGTTAAGAGGTGAGTATCGCTGGAAATGGGTGGGTCTTTGTCCAAAGGCTCCATCTGTGCAATTTCCAAACCCTTCCACAGTCTCACTGCTTCCTTATGTGGATTGAATACACGAAGGGGGACAGTAGATCCTGTTGGACAGACCACAGCACGGGCCACCAAAACATCACAGCGTCCTGTCTGACCCCTCTCAACTAACCACGTGCCTACTACAGGATTGTCCCCTACACCACCTGATGCAATATCTACTATGACTTCTACCTCACTTTCTGCTGGGATGGTTAGTTTCCTTTGTAAAAACAAACCCACAGTTTTGCTCACTTTTTGGTTCACATCTAACAGTGGGAGAACAAGTTTCTCATTTGGAAAACTGATTTTCCTGTCCCCACTATCTATCATGCATTTGAATGTTTCCAAAAAGTCCAGCCCTAATATTGCCTCAACAGTCATTCCCTCCACAACAAGAAACTTGTTTTCAAACACCACGTTTTTAGACAATGTCAGGTGGACCAACACAATGCCCTGTACATGCAGAGGTGATCCATTCACACCAACCAGCCTACTGCTACCACCCCATTCTTTTAGCTCCATGTGTTTATTAGCTGATACCCTGTGCCAAACATCTGTACTAAGGAGTGAAACAGACGCCCCGGTATCTACTACGAACTGAACTGGGATTGATGCTATGTATCCTTTCAAACGGCAACTTATTTCGGAAGCAATGGACAATGCTGGGACTGTTAATTCAGGGGCCCTCTTGGCCCCCTCTCGTGCTTGGCCCTTTGCACGGAGGGGAGGATGTTTTCCTGCTGTTCGTGTTGCTTAGGAGTTGCACATTCGCGAGCAACATGCCCTTTCCCCCCACAGTTCCAACAAACTATTGAATCTCGCTTACGTGCATTCCATTTCTTTGATTCAGATTTTTGGCCTCCTGCTTTAGAGCTCACAAGTCCTTCCAAGCGGTCCAGCCGTTCAACGAGTTCTTTTATCGCCTCCAGAACTGGGTCCGTCTTAGTCTGCACGGCAGCAATGCTAGAAGCGGTGCCGTCATCCTCGTCGGTAGTTGCTGGCGCTGTGTTCTGTGACATGGGCAAAAACCCCACCGTCATAGGCTTACAAGGATGAAGGTACGACTCCAGCTCCATAGCCGCCAGCGCTGCTTCGTCAACCGTCTTTGGTCGTTTCTGTTTAACGCCAAAAGCAACCTGTGGGTTGTTCAATTGGGAAAGGAACTGGTTTAAAGCCAAACACTCTCGCGCCTTCTCCTTCAACTCAGGGTAAGCGCTATCGGCTAGCAACCGTAGCGCATCACCGAACGATGCCCAATCTTCGCCTTTCTCTTTCTTTCTGTACTGAAGTTCAACCACCTTAAGCGTTCGCTTGCTATCTGGATCAAAGCGGCGTTTCAATGCACCCACGCACTTACTGTAATCTGATCGCTCATCCTCTCCAAGCCTCTGAAAAGCCGTCTGAGCCTTACCAACCAGGCGCACGCGTACCCATTTCAATCTATCTTCATCCTTAGTCCAGTTGTTCACGTCCGCACAGCTGTGAAAATGGTTTATCCATTCGTCCCATTTCGTCCCAGACTCTCCACTGAAAGTTTCCGGCAGTAGGAATGGCTTGTTTGCCATCCTGCCGACTACGCCAGTGTAAAGAGCGCTCGCAACCCGTTGGCACCGACAGCAGCCGACACAATATAATAATAAGCACACCAAATACAAATCAATGGTCCCTATTTATAGTGACATTACAGACAACATTAATGGACAGACAGTCTGCACATCTCATGACCAGAGTTCAGAGGTTGCTGACATGCGCTGTGACGGACTATTACAGCATCATTGGAGCTGAATTCTTCCCCAGAGAATCCCTGAAAGTAAGTACACACATGAGAATACATCATGTACATATATGATAATTATAATTATATATACCACTTTAAACATTCTACAACTCAGTGATACTCCACAATAAAAAACAAACCTAGATTCCATGAAGGAGGTGGAATATTTTATCCTAGAGCTGCGTTCAAGGTTGTTATTAGTCGAGACGGACCTGACAGTGTGGGATACTTTTCCCCTTCAAAGAAAACTTACATTTCTCTTAAGGGTTTAACCAGCTAACACTGTGTGTATAGAAAAAAAAAGATTTTTTATACAGGAATGCTATCATAGAAACATACTAGCTTGTGTGCTGAATCCCATTGTTGTTCAGTTGGTATGGGATGCAGATTGTATTCAGTGCAAACTTCCTGTATGTAGGGCTTCAGTTTTATGCATCTCTCCAACATATAGAATGTAGAATTCCATGCACCGGGTGACTATGTCTTTAATCACTGTAAAGGCTATGGAGTGCATGCATGAATTCATCAGGGTTGAGAGTGACATCTGTAAAAAAAAAGATGTGGCATAGTGCTATAAAATGTACATAGTATTACTACTCGATCTGATAAGCTCCATGCATGCGGCCTGCCGATTTGTTTTTCCTGCAGTTATTTAAGTGCTCCAACCTCTGAGAACTGTTTCTAATGGAGCTGGTTACATCACGGAACATGCATGTGTACAAAATCTCTGGTGTCATGATGAGGAACCTGCAAGACTGTAATGATATCGAATTATCGAGTAGTTCACAGATTTGTCCAACACACGGCCTTCTTTTTGCATGGGTCGATAGAATTTTTCACCACAAGGCTAAACGTGTGGCAAGCACAAGCTGGATTCTCTTCAGTGATATCTTCATTTAGAAGTATCTGCACAGCAGCTTAAAATTGGCACCATTATCTGTGGTGATGCTGTCCAGCCTTGTCCCCATTTAATATCGCAATTGAGTGCAATCCTTAAGCAATTTCGCAATGTTGTCAGCAGTATGTGATTCTACAATGTATAAGATGTTTTGTATAGAACTGAATGATGTATAAAAATCAGTGCAGTACATGTATTTGTGTGTTCATGTGTCAGTGTGAGTGTGTATGCACTGCGTGTGTAATTTTATACATTGTATATGTATTTTTGCTATTACCATTATCAATAGAAACCGCCAGCACAGCAGAAACCATCTTCCAGTGTTGGGGTTGGGATTCTGTCAATCCAGTGCCCTGTAACCGCAACATAGGACTCTCCTGTATGAGTTCCAGCACCATCGGTTGTCAGAGCAACAGAGGATGCACGCTGCACTGAAGCTTTAATCTGTGTATAATGATTAGTGTAATTATAATTATAGGGAATTAAAAAATTTTCTATACGGTAACTGGGCATGACATCATTGACATGTTAATCATCCTACGTACACGCTTCAGATATACCTTTGCCTCGAGTTCTGCCACTGCTGCATCCTCCAACTCTGTTGTTTTAGTTCTGTGAGGAAGAGAGCATCCCCCATGGGAAATGTACTGCAAGTACTGACGATACTCCGGAATATCATTTATTGATGGTGGAAGGATTGCTGATGAATGAGCGTTGACCATCAATGCGTATGCATGCTTGTGTTCCTCATCGGTCAAGGCTTAACCCTAAGGCGCAAAATGCTTTGTAACGAATCCGCTGAGAATTCCTCGCCCTTGTGCCGATGCTACGCCCTTGGAGTCAGTCTGCTTAGCGGGCTCTTCACTGTAACACAAAAAACGCATCCATCGTTACGCATGCATGGATGAGCCACGAATGCATGCACGAAGCCTCCAACCTGCATACATGTTATGAACATCAATCAGATGTTTATTCATCCTTGTAGTAGACCCATCACTGCGAGGAATCCAAACGGTTTCACCTCCTATTTGACATAAAGCACACAAAGCCCATTGTCACAGTTAGCGCGAGGAGAGAGCTTATAGTGATTCCACAGCCACACGTTCAAAATTTAGGACCAGAAGGATGGAATGCACCCTTAACGTCAGGTTTCAGTTCCGCACTAGTAGGGCTGCACTGTTTCATTTTCTTAGCAGCAGGAGGCTCTCCCGCACAACTGACTGATACGTCATCTGATTCAGATCTGGATCCTGCAGATTGCTCCATCCGGAAGACTGTAAACTTGAGGACTTAAGCGCTTGCGCCACACGTATGTATGGCTAACGGCTCTGTAATAGATCCCTGCACAATAATCTTCAATGCATGTGCTTTTTTATATAGTGTTCACCAAACTGGCATATACATATAATCACATGAATGCTAGGCATGCATGTGCTTGTCTAGCAAGTCACCTCACTGGCAGGGGCAGGCTTTTGCCTGCTCTTGCTGAGTTGTTCATACCTCCATGCTGCAAATTGTATACCTCATACATGTTAATTACATCACTTGGTAACCATGTGTAAATGTTTCCGGTTATTTTGCTAAAAAAAACTGCGGTTCAGTTTGATTCGCGACCAGTATTAAGTCATGCAATTTATCTGGCGGTCACGGATACGGTCAGGCCAACCGTATAGCCGATTTGCCGGTTTTCACGGTTGACGGTCCAACCGCGGCAACACTGGTCTAAAGGTCATCATTTTGCCATCAACTACACCAGATATTGCTTCCAGCCTCTCCTTACAACACCAGGTAGAATGGGCAGTATACGTGGTGTTGCAAGGACTGCATGTTTGGTAACTTTAGTGATATTCATATTATAAATTATATTCATATTATAAATCTTCATAATGGCGGCAACACTTTATAATTCCTTCCGTCGCCGCTATATGGCAACAGGTTCGTGCTAAAGTTCTTTTATTGCTAATGCGCCTCCGCTTTCTCTAACACTTCTGCTATATCGATACACCCTCACTTTGTTCTCTTTCTTCACGAAATGTGATGGCTGTCACAAAGGCATTATCCTACTTTAGGTTCCATGGATCATTAGTATTCATTGCTACTGCGACGGATTCGTTGACCAGTGAAGTTATGTAAATAACTAGACGTTCACAATGCAATTAATGAATAGGTTTGAAGAGATCAAGAAAATCAACATTGCGCGCAATCACAGCGCTTATCTACGTTCAACCCCACCCTACGCCTCCGCTACCCGAGACATAAAAACATGCACTTTATGGCAACAGGTTCATGGTACAGTTCATGCTACATTGTATTGCTAATGAGCCTCCGCTTTGTCTGGCACTTTTGGTACATCGATACGCCCTCACTTTGTTCTCTTTCTTCACGTACTGGCTGTCGCAAATATATTTTACAACTCCACCTTTGAAACCGAAAATAGGTACTGAGTACAGAACCAAACGTTTTAACATGTACCGGATATGATACTTATCTGGTACAATATGATAACACTTATGTAGACCATATCTGTTGCAACAACTATGAACGGATACTTTCAGCACGACATGTGTTACAATTTGTAATATCATTCTGTTACAAAATGTATACAAAGTGCATGTACCAATGTGTTAACATTACGCATCAGATAAGTATCATATTGTACAATTACATGCGTACATACCAGTTCCTTTTATGCATACGGTATTAAATATAACTTTAAACATGTACAAAATACATAATTGTAACAATACACATCATTGCCGCAGTCGCAATTAATAAATGTAAACTGTAACTGCACATGATATACTACTGTCACTGACCTGCTCGTTAGGCAAACAAAGTTGTACATTCACCACAATTTGGTCCTGTGACTTACAGCACTGTAAGCAGTAATCTCCAATAGGATCAAGACTGGAGGTAAAGCATACTGTGGGTTGCTTTGCAACAGGTCTTGGTGCCTTGGTTTCCTGGACCAAGATGGAGTGTTAGTCGTTTCAGAATTGTGCGACATCGAAGTGACTACAAACATAAAGCAATGCCAGTGTACTTCATTGTGAAATGTGCATGAACATCAAACCTTTCGAGCTGCTCCTGGCTGGTAGATATCTCTGAGGTAGTTTAATTCCTTGAAAGGGATACCAGAAAGTACATGATGCACTATGGGCGAAGTCAAAATTTCTAGCAATCCAACTGTACACCTGAATAGCATTGATATTATTTAAAACAAATATTAAATTTGGTTACACATACCTTTTTTTCCCCCACAAAACTACAGCTGTGTCCAAGATACAGTACCTAATATGCTGCAACCGATTAAAATGACTTGCAATGTCTATACTGGGTGCTTGTCTATTGCTAAAAACATTAAAGGTTAGAACTTGGGAGTTGAAGGACTCAAACCTGTTATGTACAACTCTTTCAACACCAAGTCATGCATGCTCACAAAATGAGAATTATCTGCCTCACCATTCATGCAGTGTTGTGTGTTGTATTGTGTTGATCAATATCACTTTGAATATGCATGCAAGTACATGCAATATTGACAAACATGTAACCCCATAGTCATACAAATGTTTGAACATATGTGGCCCCAGTTTGTTACAAGCACATATTGTGTGTCCATTGTAATCGATAGGCCTTTTGTTGCAACAACCCATAGATTGAACCGGCAAAATGAGTGAACAGGCATGATAAACTACACTGATCTGGACTATGCATTCTTGTTCTTGAAGTTTTGAAGTGATGCATTAGTGAAGCGAAGTCATCTGATAATGAGGTTCTTTAGTCAGTGTGAAAGAAACATAATAACTTTGTAACATGGAGATTGCAGTAAGCATATGCATGGTTCATAGAGCTGTGCCTAATCAACACATTTTTGCATGCAATATCTAACTATGCATGAAAGTGTAACAGTTGTGTGTACATGCATGCATGCAAAGGGATAAACAAGATTCAAATGATGTACCTTTCAGTGTTGAATGCAGATGTGGGGCCAAAATTATCCATACAATCCACTAGATGTATAATTAAATGTGTCTTTTGCATTTGCAGAAATGCTGGCATACAAGTCTTGACATCATTTACAAAGGCTTGGCATCTTTGCTGCAAGTCATCTTTAACAGCAGGAGAATAGGATTCACAATAGCAAATTTGAAAAACCTGTTAAATGAAAAGTGAAATTTGTTACACTAGCTACAAAAAATTACACTTCCGTATCTTGGCAAAACTAATCAGTACTTGAGCATAGCCAGGAATGAGATATGGCCCAATAATAAAAGGAGCCCATTTGGGACCATGCTTTGAAGTCCCATGTAAGAAATGAGTTATAATAAGCACAAACATTAGGACCTCTTTAAACCAGATGTACTGAATTCTCGTAATTGTGCCAGTATTTCTTGCTTCTGCCTTTATGACATTTGTGGCATAATTTCCTTGGGTAAATACTAGCATGCACATTCCATATGCAATCACGTGAAGGACCTTCACAGGTGTACTCCTTTCAAAATATCAAAATTAATATTAATATCCAAATGATCTGTAACTTACTAATAGGTGGATCATTGATAGAACTTCAAGCCTAATGTTATAACCCTCTTTCAAACCATAATTTGTCCTCAAGGCAGCCTTTGTCTGTTCACTATATGCATGTGGAACTGATGTGTGCCATCTGCTGATTCGCAAGTTCTTTTTGCACAGACACCTGAAGGGTCTTGTGTTCGATCAACCTATTAAAATTAAGATGACATGCATCAAATGTAGATAATTCATATTATCTCACAAAGTCGGCAATATTTATTAGCAGCACCACAAAGATGGCTCAAAAGCTCTGATGCCATCGGATTGTCAGCCACAATACAAATGAGTGGAGCCACAGCAAGCACCATTTGGTTGTGAAATGCATAAAATACATCAATTCCTTGTGTTTCTAACATTAATAGTTCATCAGCAATTGGCTTTGCTAATTCCAAAGCATTTAGCTGGTCTGAGCAACATATAAAATGTATATTGTCTACTTTTGAACATGCAAACCAGGGAGTCAAAGGTACCAGGAAAAAAACTTATGCCATTTTTTTACTTATATTGCTGCTTGTGTCATCAGCAAAAAGAACAATTGGTAGCATGCAAACTGCTTTTCCTAATGACATGGCCTTCATTGGGTGGGTGCTGCTTGATAACTTTCCATTTCCTGAAAATACCTCAAAAAAGTAACATTCAATTCACACTGTAACAATTTTATCTTATTGGATGCCATGCTAGTTCATATATGCATGCATGCATATACACACAACCGTTTTGAATTCTACATGACAGTGTAAGTAAGAAATGTGTAGATCGCAACTTCATGATGCATGCATGCATGCAAATGTTTGCTGCCACTTGTGACCTTATAAGTACATGACATGTTTGGTAGTAATTATGTTTCTTCTGAAGAACACATTGTTCAGATGACTTCACTAGTGCTATTTACTCCCAGAACAGGAATGTGTATCCCACATTAGTGTAGTACAGCATGATTAAAATGCCAGTTCACTCCATCTCCATCTGCAGTTCATAATAAGTATGGTTTGTTACAACCGTATGTGCAAGGTAGTGATGGACACACAAGATGTGCGTGCATCCCAGTGCCCCTCCTGGGTTTGTCTTCAGCATCTACGTGGCTGGTTTGCATGCTTGTCACTGAATTGCATGTATGTAAATGAACAACATGGGTATTCAAAGCGATTCTTTGTAATAAACACAACACTGACATGCATCACACAGATGATAATATGGGCATGTGAGAATGCATGTATACATGCACTTGGCATTCAAAGAGTGAAACTAAAACCTTGTAAAATTTGATTCAGTAGTCCATTTAATAATAATAATGAAGTGTATATTGTCTACTTTTGAACATGCAGGACTTGGTAACCAGGGAATCGAATGTATCAGGAAAAAAACTTATGCCATTTTTAACTTCTATTGCTGCTTGTGTCATCAACAAACAGAACAATTGGTAGCATAAAAACTGCTTTTCCTAACAACTTGGCTTTCATTGGGTGGGGTGCTAGATAACTTTCCATTTCCTGATAATACCTCAAAATAGTAACATTCAGTTCACACTGTAACAATTGTTTACCAACCTTACGATTGTAGCTCATAAAATTTCATTGGTTTTCCATTTTATAATAAAATTTGGACAAGAAACACACTCATAAATACTGGTTACTGGAACAATAGTACTTCCATAAAGTATTAAGGTGTCTGCTGGATCAAGATGGGTGACACATGTCTCAGGCACTAATAGCTTATACTGTAAAAGACTCAGTAGTACATCAGGTGCTGCAAAAATTGTGGGAATTGTGCAATCCTATTTAGAATATAATAATAGTACTGACTAACATTAATACTAATTACAATACCTTATAGTTGCCACAACACCAGTGGCAACACCATCAGCAGAATGATGTAATGACACACAATCTCGCACAGAGACAGCAGTTCCATTGTCCAAAATTGCCATTGGAGATGCAAATCTAGGATCAGTAAACCACCGTTTACCATGGAGCATTTCACTATACATGTAGTTATGAATGTAGGAAGACATCGTTAGATAGACAGTAACATTGCAACGGTATGCTCACGTATTATTGCCTTACTAATGATTCCGCAATGTTAACTCGTCCCATGCTGATAGTAGCCAATGGAATGCAATAAAATGGCACCCCTTCACTACTTTCATGCTATTATGAAACAAGCCAATAAATACCTATCTTACAATATAACGTATTCATACTCGCGCAGGTAGGTACGGGTATATATTTTTCAAACTCAATATTTTGCACTACGTTTGGTCCTGCCTTAAAGAGCAAATTTAAATGAATTAAAATGATATGTGAAACGTGGCATTTGCGTAAGTAGCGACAAAGTTATAGCGATCCAAACATTGGATTTTGCGGCAATGGTAATATACATGCGGTACGTAGCGCATAAAAAATTGTGACGGTTTTGTTCTCTTCGCTATAGCAACTACATATAATGACACAAATTTTTTTTACAAGTCTTGCACACACATAAGAAGCATAGAATAGTGTTATACATCAATTTCACTAATGCACAAATCATTTGTATAATATAGACAACAAAGAATACATATAGAGTCATTGAAACATCATCTCCATCTTCTTGACTGCCTCCTCGTTTCCAATAAGTAGCAGTTACCTAATACACTTTACAATTTTTAGATAACTTTACTGCTACAATTATACCTTGGTATAATACATTTTCTTCGTAAACAAACCATAAATGTTCAAAGTAGAGTCCATCAATCACTACTGGATTGGCAAGAATTGCTTTTGTAATATTTATGTGGGATTCATCCATCTCTGGAAACTCTACGCTTTGCCTTCTGCAACACTCTGTATTTTCTTTTGTACCTTTCTTCGATAACTGCTATCTTTTTTCTGGTCTCATTCCAATAGCCTTTTATCCTGCTCCTTAGCAATATTTAGTTCATGGGTGTGAATAAGCAATCCAAGAGTTTTCTCTGCAAACATATAAAGTGCAGGGGCAGAGAGTGTTTGACTTGCCATGGTGTTGGAATGTTGAATAGATTACCCTCAATGTAATCATACATTTGTCGTTCAATTACTTCTATGATATCAAGGATCAAGCTTGCTTTCTCCAGTGCATTCATTAAATTATAATTACTTTGTAAACACTGTAGTATAACATCTGTCTCCTTGTCCAAATCTTATATCTGTACATGTTGTTAAGACAAGTAATGGGCAATCCTTTAGGTACTGTAAACATGTCTTAATGTATGAAATAGTATTGAGGTTAGTGATGCCTGGATTTCCATACAGATGTTTCATCCAAGGTCCAGTCACTAATTTTCCAATTGTGCCAAGTGCTTGCAATTGCAGTAATAGTTTGTCATTTATTAAGTCCTTCTGTAATTCTGATCGCAAGCAAATAGTATTACGACATGAAGTATCTAAATAGATCAAAAGTTTTCTCTTAAATAGATGGAATACAATATGGAATCAGTTTCCTAGATAACGCACAATGATTCCAGGCTTGATATTTTCTTGCCTCAAATATTGTTTTAATCCTCCTGGGTCACCTTTACCTTGTTTAAAGTGCATCTTTGTCATATCATACATAAAATTAACTGCACAACAACCATTTCCAAATGTATCACTAGTAATATTATGCTCCTTATCATATACCTTTAGTAGATCTGTGCACTTTTTGGCAATCCCATCTAGAGGGTGCACATTGCATATGAGCTCTAGCAGTTCAATGTCAAGTGATGATTAAAGACTCAGAACTACAAAATGGTTCACTGCTACTCTGTCAGTAAGGGTGTTCTTCAGGTGGTGAATAATAGTTGACTTGGTTTGTATTGGGTCAAGTTTGTGATAATCAGCATATGAACTTACTTAAAACAGCTAGGTCTGAATATGGGAAGCATAATCATCTGTTGTACCCCCAGCTAATTGTAGCACATAGGAATTGGGAGGAACTGTTGCAATACTGATATGAACTTCATTAACATGATGTCCTCCACAGATGTTGAATCCCAAAATTAAAAAAACTTTGCTGCATTAAGTTTGTATATATGTGCACTGCCAAGCCATGTCTTATTACTGAACCTGTAGTGCATTGTCTGCACTGATATCACCACTAAAGCCTTCTATCAACTTCTTAAAATCTTCTGCAGTAATTTGGAAAGATACACACCAACAGATCGTTGCTGCATGCTATCATCTTAAAAGGGTTACATGTAGGGTTGTAAGCACACTGGAAGTTGCACAATCATGCGTTAGTTCCATTTTCGCGGCAAAGTACATGTACAGTGTGATATCTGGGGACGAGTCACAACCTGAGAAAATCTGGGGTATGGCTTGGGCATCGGCCAAAAATTATGGTATTTTCATAGTACGTAGATTTATAACAAAACTGTGTTTATAAATACTTCTTTTTACAGTACCTCGAAACTAATGGTAGTCTTTATTTAGAGTTAAACTTTGTTAACGCTATAAGGTACTCAAAGGTAAGAAAAGTTGCAAAACAATGTTATACGGGCAGTGCTTAACCACCTAATAAAGTTTGACGTGAGTTGGCTTCATGAATAGCACGTGCCATACTCAAACACATAGGCTGTTTGATGACACCTTGGGCATCATCCAAAGTTCGTGAAATTTGAAATCCATATAGATTAAGACCTGGGAAGTACCTACATCTGATCGGTTTCCCGGTACCTTGAAACAGAAAAAGTTCTACTAAACCTAAACGGTACATATCTTTTCTACGCGCCAGAAATTTTGAACAAAACGTTTCAAATAAACCAGAGCTGTATCATAGCATAGACAATGTATTGACATACCGATAAATCCAGAAACAGTCCACAACAGCGATCAAACGAACACAAACTTTCACTCGAATATAATGCACCTGAACATGTACAATTTGCAACCCGCGTCACAATGTTTATTTAATAATGGATTACCAATTTTTCGGTACTCGCACTGCGCCACAGCATTTAGTATGCAGAGCTGTGCAGAGTCTGCATATCAGCCATATGCAGATGAGTATCATTGAAGTGTTCATATGCAGACGTCTGCATATGAACACTTCAATGATACTCATCTGCATATGGCTGATATGCAGACTCTGCACAGCTCTGCATACTAAATGCTGTGGCGCAGTGTCGTACGTGAAATATGTATGCCGGTACCTAGCTAGCGTAGAGAAAATTTCACGAATGTTCAATAAGAGAGATGTAAATTGCCCAAAACGTTATCGATGGTTGCCCCTATGTATTGAAGGACATAGTGAGTACGAAACATTTCGTAGAAGACATTAAATTTTATTAATAGAGTTAGATTTAAGAGCTCTGAACGCCTGACACGTGTTGCAAACTAACTGGCAAAATAAGCGTGCTTCGTGGATGGCGTAAGTAGTGTGTGTGTTCTTTACAACAGGTAATTAATTTATTGTCAAGGACGAACAAGAATTATAGGGTTGTGCATTGTAGTGGAGGTCGGGGTAGTAGAGTACGCTCGTGAGCGGTCGGGCATGGTTTAGAAGTACATTGTATGAGAGGTCGAGGTCGGGGAAGTCCAGGAGTGTGGACAGATAAGATCACATAAATAATCAAGCCCTACAATGCAGCTTCGGAAAGTTTGAAGTGGTACAAAATGCTAGCAATGCGTATGATACAGATAAGATTACATAAACCTACAATGCAGCTTCGGAAAGTTTGACGTGGTACAAAATGCTATGATACAGCTGGCGTTACTCAATGTTCATATTTTATACATGCACTGAGGCAGGACCCTATTCCTTTGGTTTACAAATGCAGTAGTCAATGTAGCCTAGGATACGTAGGACTATAGTCAGGCATAAATGACTCCCAGGCATAAATGACTCCCCCGGTCATTTACGCCTAAGGTGTAAATGATTCCTCGTAGGCATATATAACTCTCCACGTGAATTCCATAAGCCACGTGTAGTTGTCGAAGTCGCTCGCATGGACCAGGATGAATTCAGTGTTGTCGAGGATTACCTGCGTATGAATCAATATCCTAAGGGCATTTCAAAGGGGGATTAAGGCAAAATGACAACGAAATGTTGTATGCCATCGACCCAGGAATAGTTGTTTATGACTTAATTGCACTGACGGGCTGTGGTGAAAACTATGGCTTGCCAATAAAAGTAATTTTCGCAATTCAATTTCAGTTGTAAACATCACAATTTCAAATCCTGGCCTTAATATGTGCGCTATTGCATGCCCTCATTGATTGTGTTATGCAAAGCCATCACATTTATACACGTACATTGTATTCTAGATATCATGCAACACGACATAGCTCTCTGATGTGTTATAATGTGTGCGTTTTGTTTGCATGCAAAGTAATGAAAACATTATATTTTTTGCTATACTACAAGCGACATATCAACTCTTTGGAGGAAAGAATCCATTCATTTCCTATTTCGTTATTGTACATTGTTGAGTCGTTTCTGTCAGTCGCTATGCACGTAGTCCCGTGCAAACAATATTTCCAATTGCTGACTAAATCCCAGGGCCTACCAATCTAGATCTGTGGTCTCTTATGACGTAATCCATCCGCAGGTGCGAAAAGTTGGGTCTGTGTACGAGACACTATCGACTGTGCCTTTTTGTGTTGTACATTGAAAGCCTGCTAAATCACGTCTCTTCCGTTGAGCTCGATCGATGATAGGAGTCTAAAATATGGTTAATTCCAGCGCAACAAACATTCTTAATCATGTAGCTTTTGCAGTGGGCAACGGTGTCTCTGTTGTCGTGTGCCTACTGGCAGCCATCTTGATACTACGTCTAAAGTTGCACAAAAAGCTTGTCTACCGACTGGCACTCTACCAAGTACTGTCTGCACTGGTGACGGCGTCGGTTGGCGCTATGCAGGTGGTGGTCATCAACTATGACGAATCAAAAACAATCTATGTTCGCATTTGCACTGCTATTGGATTGCTGCAGGTATACACACAATGGATGAAGCTGCTCTTCACGATGTGGGTGACCTTTCATCTCTTCTGTTTTGCGTTACTCCACAAGAATCTGAAGAAGTTGGAAGTGCTGTACGTTGTGACCTCGCTACTTGTACCAGCGTTGATTGCTATTGTACCTCTGTTAACCTACGCTTATGGGCCGAGTTCTAATGGCATATGCTACATTTATGCCAACACAAGTGTTGCATTCATTGAGAGGCTTGCCCTCTGGGATGGTCCTGCAATGCTTATGCTGATAGCCGCATCCACAGCCATGGTTGTCATGGTGATAATCCTGGCTGGTCAAATGCATCGAAGATCTAAGTACGAACAAATCACCGATGGCGACCAGTTTTTGAAGGCTCTGAAACAGCTCCTTCCATTGGCTGCTTTCCCTATATTCTTCTTCATCTTTGAAATACCGGTGTTCATATTTCATCTTTACACAACTCAATATTCAACACCAAATGAAGGAATGTTTATCGCTACTGTGGTGTTTTTTTCTCTCTGGAGTACATCTTCGGGTGCGGTAGTTATAATCCACATCTCTGTGGCCCGGATATGTGGCAGGAAACGCAAACGTATTAAAACTGCAGTTGTAAATGTTTTGAACACAGGCTTATAATTTACATAGCGATGCATTCACAAGTTCTGTGCATGACTTGCAACCGGATGTATTGACAGTATAAAACCATGGCAACGGTTTAGGGAGTGGGTATGTGAGGTCGGTACGTAACGATGATTACGGCGAATCATTGAATTTGGGTGTGTGTACGACAGCACGCATACCTCCCTACATTAATATCTACCTTATATTCTCAGCCTGCCTCATACAAGCAAACAAGTGCACATAAACACACTGATATATACAAGACGGTCGTTGTTGCAGACGGTATGGAAACTGAGCATAGTACTATTTTGTTTCCCATACCACATAGCAGTCATAGAGATTCATGCATGATACTGTACCAACATCGACGAAAAAACAGGACATGAGACTTAATCAATGATTGGACGTCTGCAATAGCCTCTTGATTTTAATATCCATGAGGCGTTGATATCTCTTATATGTTATGGCTATTATATAAAATATATATATACAGCCTTAGAATATACAGTACACAAGATAACTGTATCAGAATTAGTGTATTTCTGACGATCGCGTTTCTTGATAACCAGTCCTTTGCACTGCATGGCCAACTGATATGTTTTCATTATTGAAAGTATCTCATGCATAGTTTAATACAAACCATTGGATTAGGGTTATGCACAACACATACAAACATGTACAGTACCTCAGACACAAGTCCCGCCCCCCCCCCCCCCCCCCCCCATCATTCGATTACACAAGTATTTATCGCGCATGGTACATCTACGTCCGTACCATACCAGAGATAATATAGTAATATCTCTGACCATATACCGTATGGCGTGAAATAATGATAGAGAGAATTTAACCTATGATTCTTGTGATCTTGCGAGGTTTCGTTTTGAAGAGGTTGGTATCATCACGAACTCTTTTGAGCCAGGGACTGCCATATTATAATATTATATTTGATTGAGAAATACCATGTGATGTAGCTGGTAGTCGTAGACTTTGTACGCTGATGAGGGGACTTAGTGTGTGTGGGTAGCTATGGCATGCATACATGGTTGTATGCTGAGTGTACTTAAGGCCGTGTTAGTGAACGCTGTGTATACTTAGTGATGTGTTGGTAGCCAAGGTATGTGCGCTGAGCTATAGTGTTCTGTGTATGTGCTGCAGATCGTATCATGCGCTACACCCCCCCCCCCCCCCCTCTCTCTCTCTCTCCCCCCCCCCCACACGCACACACATGATAGCAACAATTCTATTCATCTTTTGCACAGTAGCAAATCACTAGCTTACGGCTGGCAGTATCGTGCGGCAGTACACGCTATACACGACCATGGCTGGGAGCACCTGTCACATTTCACGCACCTCGGGCGCAAATGAGCAAAATCGCAAATCGGTGGCCCGGGAGAGGATGTATGGTGGCCCGGGAGAGGATGCATGGTGGCTAGGGAGAGGATGTATGGTGGCCCGGGAGAGGACGTATGGTGGCCCGGGAGAGGATGTATGGTGGCCCGGAAGAGGATGTATGCATGGTGGCCCGGGAGAGGATGTATGGTGGCCCGGGAGAGCATGTATGGTGGCCCGGGATTTTATAGTGCTTGCAGCAAAACACGAAGTAGCAATGGCACAGTAATTTAAAAACATTTTGTAAGCGTGGTAGAGAACATTCTATATCGTATGAATGCATGCATTTAGAAATACAATATCTGTTAATATAGGCAATCTTTGGTCGGCATATCCAGAAATTGCGATACGTATACAGTTCAAGTCGAACATATTTTCTGATTGCATTACTGGATAGAGAAAATCATTATAATTTTTATTTTATGGCATTTGCACTGAAAGAAGTTGTCAAAGAAAAAGTAGTTAGTACTTTGCGGCATCAATTAATGCAGTAAGTCATATGTCATGAACTAGGTAACTAATTTAAGCACTTGAGTGCGATATCTACAGTGTAGGTCATCGGCGTTCTGCAACTAAGGACAGAGTTAAATATACCTGCTTTGGTGTGGATTTATTAGAAACCAGATGCATACATTGCAGAGCCCATGATATACATGTACGCGTGCACCACATGTGTATTTCAACTATCAACATAATGCTTCAACTTAGCTGATGAAAGTATTGAAACGAGGATACACAACTCAATGCATTAGTTGCAGTTTCTAAGTATAAAAAGCCAAGCTTGAAATTGTCGAAGCGACCTTTCCTACTCACATGTGCCCGCTGTTTCTGTGGACATACAGTACAGTAAAGTACTTACAGTAGTACTAGTATGGACTGATCTAAATTTATGCACATTAACTACTAGTGAACTTGGCAGGAAACACATGAACAGTGTAGTGCAATGGTACATTCCTCCATGAAATAAAGTTGTCACTGTGTTTACGAATGAGGGTGAGTTATGTGTCACAAAGCTTTCAATAATGAGGCCGGAAATCATGCAGTGTTCATGAGTGATGTCGTGTGTTGAAACCTATGTCCAAGTAATGGTGAGTGTGTACAACTTGTACAATTTGTAATGTTGCTTTCCATTACTGTAATAAGTATCTAGTGTAGTGTGATATCCTTAGAGAAGTGTAGTGATTTAGGTTAAGTGTCAAATTAATGTACCCCACATACATCTGTATGGTCCAGGAGTTCAGGGACTGGCTGAGGTGGTCTGCAAGCGTGTAATAGTTTCTTTCATGTCAGGGACTGAGATCAGAATGAAGGTGTGGCAGAAACCCTGGTAGCGCCTGACACAGTTGTGGTAGATGGGGTCAAAGCTCCTGTCAGTATAGCAACTGGAAACAATGGTTCAGGTCTCAGTGAGGTGACGACCAGCTAGCATTGTCTGTACTTGTCTATGGAAAGTACTATTTGCCACCCGGAAGCTAAAGCTTCAATACAAAGGTGGCACTACCAGTAATTTATTGACAGGTACAGATTGGAGTGTGTGTGAGTGGGTGGTTGGGTGTTAGAGTCGTGTGTTTCTCAACATAACCATGTTAAAACAATGATCATGTACTGGTACAGTACAGAAATTTTATTATTTTCTTGATAGCAAGAAGAGTAATAAATCAGGCCAATGATAAACTAAGAAAGTATTTAATCCACCTGCTATGAATAATTTGCATTTATTGCATGCATACTTTGTAAGCTCATCATTGTGTTTCCTTCATTGAAAGACATTCACATGCAGCATGATCTGATCCAGTACATGAAGAGCTTCAAAATATGTTTGTATCAGTTGCCTACAATGTATACAATAGGTCAGTTGCCCTCACACAGCCGCAGACACAGACATAGCCACAAGCCCACACATAGCACACACACTCTTTAAATATGGGTGTTCACTCACATCCATGGACCTGTTGTGATATTCAGTGACATCCACTGTAGAGTACTCCTTGAGTCTGTGTGGATGAGGTTGTAAGAGGAGAAAGTGTACAGTAAGAGTTTATCTATTACAGTATCCACAACACATGTTAGCTGTGTGTGAGGAGTGTGTGAATGTATCATGATGTGCCTTGCGACGTACGTAATACCACTAGATGTGGCTGTGTGCAGCAAACAGGCCAGAGAGTACAGCAATAAGTGCACATTAAAATATAGCATACTTGTGCATTCGCTAGCTGCAGTCATTACATGTTCATTGTGGTGTTGAAGGGAGAGATCTGTTCCATCGCAAATTACTGAAGTGTGTGGTTGGTTGTAACGTTTGTATTTGATGTCCCTATTCCTGAGGTCGCCAAAGTTCTTCAATTGCATTCAACCACACTTTTTTATTCATACTACATAACTGCTGCATATCACCACAAGTGCATGTATCTGCCAGTTCAGGCACCCACCATGATTCTTCCTTTCACAACAGTGTCAATGTGCTACAGGTATGTCACCAGTGCACTGCTTTCTGCAAGCTTACACACATTGTTCGCACAATTTTTGCCCAAGTTTGTTCAGTCCACCTCTGCAACCTTTGATGATAGTGACAGAGAATGATGCACTGTGTGCGACTTATCTGCCAACTGCTCTGCTAGGAAACAAGCCACGCTGAGCTCATTTGCTTGGGTTCTCTCAGCCACAATGAGACAAGTACTACTGGAGAACTCAGAACAAGCTTGGTTAAAACTTTTCATGCTCCCTAAGTGTGTCCTACCTTCACGTAAACACAGAAGTTGCCATGATATGCCTACTTCAGTAGACTTTCTATGTAGTTTATGGTCCAAAAATGAGTTTGGGACTCTCTGGAACCTTGCCAAAAACAACCAAAAGAAAAACTGTCAACCACATGACCAGGCAGCTAAACACAACCGAGATCTGATTGCTCATGCTATCTCATTGGGAAGAGCCGGCTTGTTCAGTAAAGCATGCAAAGTTCTGGAGTCGAATGGGTTAGCCCCCAACAATGATGCCACCTGGCAATTGCTGCAGTCTAAGCACCCAAGCTGTCCTCCCCCCTGTAGCCCCTAATGTATTTCTGTTGGACCAGGCTTTGATATCTTGTCTACTCTTCGCTCTTTCCCAAGAGGCACTGCAGCGGGTCCCTCTGGGCTGCGCATACAACATTTACCGGATGCTGCTATCCCACTCTCAACACCCATATGTGCTACTCTCAGGGACATTGTAAATCTCTTTGCTTCAGGAAAAGCACCTCCAATGGTGGCAAGGTTTTTGACCGGAGGAACATTAAATGAACTGAAAGATGGAAGCCCCCCAGATCTTAGACCCATAGCAGTGGGAGAATCTTTAAGGAGGCTCACTGGAAAGTGCATTTGTACTCTGGTCAAGGACAAAGCTTCTGATCTTTTCCAGCCTCTTCAACTGGGAGTTGCCTGCAGTTCAGGGTCTGAAAAGATTATCCACGGCCTGAGAAAAAGCATTGAGGACCATTGGATGGAAGAGGACTTTGTGGTCTTCAAAATAGATATACAGAACGCTTTTAACCTTGTTTCAATACAAGCAGTTCTTGATGAATGTGACACATCCTTTCCTGAACTTCTGCCCTGGGTTACATGGTGCTATGGTACACACCCCCTTTTATAGCACCAGCTTGGTCATCTTTTGTCGGAGACTGGAGTGCAGCAAGGTGACCCTCTTGGTCCATTGCTTTTTTCTTTGGTACTCCAAAGACTGATATCAAGCATAGATGCTGATGATGATTGCATACAAGTGCTATTTCAGGCTTGGTATCTTGATGATGAAGGCGCTCAGCTGTGTTACAGGCACTTTCACTCATTGAAGAGCTGGGTCCTTCTCTGGGCATTCACATCAACTTGGAGAAATGTGAGCTCTTCAGTCACTTTGGTAATTCAATGTTCCCACCTGCAGTCAAGTTTTCATACCATCCTAACCTTGAAATTCTGGTGCCTCGATAGGCGATTACCTGTATTGTTCAAAGTTCATTGCTGGGAAGTGTGCCGATGCCAGGAAACTTCTGCCTTCCTTGGTAGATGTAGCAGCTGTTGACCCACATGTGGCCTTGTCTCTCTTGCGTTTGTGTGGCAGCTATTGTAGATTGGTCCACCTGGCTAGGGCCACCCCATCAAGTCTGGCAGGTTCTTTGAAGCTGTTTGATGAAGAAGTCAGAAGGTGCTTCTCATCTTGCTTTTCCAACGACACAACAGACACAGCCTGGACACAGGCCCAGCTTAGCTTAGGTTTTGGGGGCCTTAGTCTGCGCTCTCTATCCCACCACTCATGCGCAGCATTTATAGCTTCATTATCAACATCTGGTTGTAGCAATGCTGATAATGTACATCTGCAACAGGCCATCATTCAGTTCAACGATCAGGTCTCCACATCAGATGCAATCACAGCAGAAGCAGTATCATCAACACCTGTTACTCAGCATTCTCTGTCTAAGAATTTGGAATGCCACCTTTTTAATTATTTGTTAGGGGCTTCCTCTATGGCAGACAGAGCTCGCCTATCATCTGTTTCGGCGTCTCATGCCGCATCATGGTTGTCCGTGCATGACTCCATCTCTGGCCTTGGGTTTGCACCTTGAACCTAATAAGCTTCATGCCTCTATAAGGTGGTGGTTAGGGTTGGACACCTCTATTGGTTCTCTGTGTCCTGTCTGCTCTTAGAAAGCCCTGGACCCACTTGGGTACCACGCTACCACATGCACTCATGGAGGTGATGTAGTGACTCGACATAACCTGTTGCTGGATGTTGTGGCCAACCTTTTTCGTCAGGCCCACATGGGAGTCACAGTAGAGGCGGGCTATGGCCTTACACATGATAATAGCCGCTCATGCCTAGCAGATGTCCTGGTAACAAGATGGGAAAAGGGTTTGCCTGCAGCTTTTTAACAGTGACATCCCCACTTAATCGTGCCATCCTTGATGAGTCTTGTTCAACAGCTGGAAGCTGCAGTAGCAGCAGAGTCCCGCAAACATGTTGCTAACGACCCTAACTGCTTTGAACTGGGGTGGACCTGTGTTCCATTGGCTGTAGAAACCTATGGGAATTGGGGGGTGGAGGCCCAAGAGACATTTTCCCGCCTAGCCTCTCTACTTGCTGCAAGCCACAGTGTGTCAAAATCAAAGGCAACAGCTGACATTTATGGTCGCTCAAACCTGACGCTCACCAGGTCTGTGGCAGGGCTATCCTGGCCAGGGGTCTAAGGCCAAAAATGATGCATGCTTATCATTTTTATTTATTTTATTTATACGCAATGTAATTTTTTTCATTGTGTGATAGAACATAAAAATCAGACACGTGTGATTTTTACTGTTCAATCACGTAATGATTCCAAAATGATTATAGGCATTTTTTTCCTGTGATGCCACGAGGAGCGTGCAAACTCGTACCATTCATAAGGTGAAAACTTGTCAGTATTTTTTTACTATATCCACTTAACATGTTTTTTAATTGTTCACAGTGCCATGGATGGTCTGGAGGTACCACATGCATGCAGTTGCCACGGATGGTCCCGGGGGGAGGGGTGGCGATCACAGAGGTGACCATTCGTAATGTGACAAGACACGACTGATGGCCAGCAACCAACACCATTCCACCATAGCATAATGTACATGCTGACAATGCAAAATCCACAGCACCCTTCGCAGCGGTTTGGACAACAGGCCATGCGCATATGCATCGACGTGCATGAATCGTTATATCTAACTCCGTCCCATAAGAATGGTTAATATTATGCACATGCTAGAAAAGACAGGTTCCTTATAAGCAATCCACTATCACTAGTATATTTACAAGAGTCCTTAACAATGTTGCATGTCAATAGCATTGTCCATTTACAGAACACCTGCACGAGCCATCACATTCGTCACAGCAGTACTCCACGCCGTGGCGTAAGTCTCTATCAAGGCAACAATCCTTGATATGGGTACATGCATGCAAGCATATACATGTACTCAGATCAGTTTTGGCATAAAAATTGTGATCCAAGCATATCAATTATAATGCAAGCATATGCATGTAGTTTTGGCAGCGACAGAAGAGCTATTGATTGTGAATAAAGAGGATCAAATGAAGGAGATCTTATCTTGCCACGATGGGAAGCTAGGTGAGTTTTTTAGTTGACGATATACACATGCAGCTGCGATACGGGTATTCGTAATTTATTTTACTAGTCTCCTCTTTAATTCTCAACTAAGGTGGTGGTCATTTTGGACGTGACAAGACTCTACAGAAGATTTGTTCACGGTTCTATCGGTGCGATATGACAAAGCACATAAAAGAATATGTAAGTACTTGTGAAGTCTGCCAAAAGACCAACCCAAAACGGCACAAAAAGGTTCCAGTTCTACATCCAATTGCTGTAAAAGCTGAAGTCTGGCATCAAGTAGGAATTGATCTCGTAGGTCCACTTATGCTCTGAACTCAAAGTTCAAAACTCAAAGTTCAAAACTGGTATACAGGATAAGATTGACCTAGCATTCAACATTTTAAATGATTACAGCCTGCATACATGTGATACTCAAACACTGCTATGATGTTAACACATTTTGATAATTTCATTAATACAGATACCTTGCAACATGTACTGACTATTTTTCCAAGTGGCCAGTAGCCCAAGCTCTTCTAGCAAAATCAGCTGAGGGTGTAGCTCATTTTGTTCTCTCACTCATTACACGGTTCGGATGCTTCAATGTCTGCATATCTGACCAAGGCCATGAATTTGTCAATGCTCTCAATGATAAACGTTTCAAATGGCAGGTATTGAACACCGAGTATCTAGAGCTTATCACCCTCAAACAAATGGCCTTGATGAAAGGATGAATCAGACCGTGACCAAAGTTATTGTGAAGTATCTCAATCCTGACCAGGATGATTGGGATGAACACATAGATGCTACTTTGTTTTTCTATCGTACAAGTATACATGCATCAACAAAATTTACACCATTTTACTTGATGTGTGGTAGGGAAGCATTGCTTCCAGTCGAACTGCAAATGACAGATCAGAACAGTGGAAAAGCTATGTTGCACATGTAGAAAAAATGAAGCAAGAGTTTACGATAAAAGACATACATCAGAAAAGTATCAATTAGGGGACCTTGTACTTGCATGTGAAAAACATGAGAAATTTAAGTAGGAAAGGAGGAAAAACAGATGTGAGATGGACAGGTCCTTATTCAATCATTGTGATCCATGAGAAGGGATTGTACAACCTCCAAAACTGTAATGGAAAAACACTTGCAAAGAAGATAAATGGAAGCAGACTGAAACTGTATCAAGCGCAAAGGAAACTGTAGCAATGTTTCTAGTCAACAGGTATTGGACTACAGAGATAAAGATGAAGATAATCAAATTCTGACTGAAAAATGTACTACATTGCCTGATGATGTTAAAAATACAGAATAAATCACTTTCAGCTGTTATTAGTCAGTGTGCTTTAAAGGAGAACTCAAAAGAGGTGACAGGTTACAAGCAAGATGAAGATGACTTCACTATTTACAGTAAAGACTCATTACTGACAACTAAAGCTAATTCTCTTGATGACCAGCTGTACTCTTCACATCTACTGCGTTTATGGAGAACAGGTGCTGCTATGTTAGCATATTGTGCTGATGAAGATGAATTTGATGTAAGCTATTTACACCTGTTTGATTTTAATTAAAATACTTCTATTTTATCTCACGCCCTCAAGTATGCATTTAAATGAAGGTGAGTTTGCACTAAGCAGATATCTGATGGTAGATTTGTGGCTACAATCTCGTCAATACGATGAGTCCATTAAGGGAGGTTTGTTTGGTAGTGACTTTGTTATTTTTAATGATGAAAGCTTTATGGAATTCAAGAAAGTAGGAATTCAAGAAAGGTGTAACCTATCAAAATGATTTAAGAATTGTTGAACAAGTGGATCACTTGTCTCATTCTCTTGTCTTATTGGATCAAGACCTGCAAAATAGCATCAATAAATGAATGGATAAAGCATACTGTTTGATGTCACCTGCTGACTTGGATGCACTGTGTGAATGGGTATATGACACTAGAAAACAATGTAACAACACAGAAATGAAGTCATGCTCACCAACAAAGAGTAAAACATATATATTGTTTCTAATATCTGTATGCATGCATGCGTTGATTATATTTAGTTAGTTTTATTCCTTCATAGTTATTAGTTTATTTTGTTTTAATTATTGAATTTGGGCAAGGCTGTAACTAGGTGCTCATTGGACGAAGTAATGAGAAATACTGTCTTATCCAGTACTGTATGGCTTGATGACACCATCATGAATCGAACTCAAGGCATTCTTAGGGAGCAGTTTGGAGCAGCAGGATTTCAAGATACTACACTAGGTACTCAGTTGTTTGATGTTCTTAGAAGTGAGTTCATCCAAATACTGCACACCAGTAAAAACGATTGGCTGATAATATCCACTATTGGCCTGCCAGCATCAGAAATCAATGTTTATGACAGCCTTTACCAATCACTGTCACAATGTACTATTGACCAGATTTTTGCTGTGATGTTTTCCACCAATGATGGAGTACATGTTAGATTTATTGATGTAGAGCAGCAGAGCAACAATTCTGACTGTGGTGTGTATGCAATAGCATATGCCACCAGTCTCTGTTTCAGTGAGAATATAAGCTGTATTCAATGCTGTGTCAGCAAAATGAGAAGCCATTTAGTAAGTTGCCTTGAAGATGGCCAAATGTCTCCTTTCTTGAGCATCCGTACGTAGGAATGTTTCAACATATTCAGTGCCAAGAGACAATCCATATCTCCCGTAGTTGCCGAATGCCACGAGTTGGCAGAATGGTTCAGTGTTGCTGTTGCAATAAATGGTATCATAAGACATGTGAAAACATAACAAGGAAGGAATTGGCATCCTCTTGGAAGTGCAGGCTGTGTACCAAGAAATGAACATTGATCATGAAGTTTCATTCATTTAGTGTCATTGCTGTATTTATCAGTTGCATGTATGAGATTAGATATACATGCAGGACACCCGGAGGAACATAACTATTGTTAGATCTATGCGATATGGTGCATGGGGAGCAAGGAAGATTTAAAAATAGCAAATATTATAATTAAAGTGACTAACACTCAAAGTTCTTAAGTAGAGCGCAACAGCATGCACTAATATCCTATCGAATGGGTTATTTTGGTTAAGCTTTGCTTGCAAAAACGAAGGGGGACAGCAAATCCTAAAGCGGACCGATAATCCTAGGAATAATTGTCCTAGGGGGGACAACGTATCCTAGGCTACGTTGTCCGGCGGACAATGCAGCCTAGGATACGTTTTCTGGCTGGACAATTTTTAGGGGGGGGGGGGGGGGGGGGGGGGGGGGGGGGGGGACAGGGTATCCTGCAGGGTAATTTTGGCAACCAAATTTGATCCGACCGGATCACATTTGGCAGCTAAAATTGATCCGACCGGATCATTTTTTGTTCGGATCGAGTGACGGACGTCTCCGGCTGACAAAAATGCACGTTGACTCAGCTCAACAATAATTTGGAACTTGTAAGTGTATTGTAACTCTACATGTAAACGTCAGTGTGCGTAGTGGGCATTGTCATCCTCCATGAGCGCTGGCTATAATAGTAATGTACCATACAAAATACATATAAGAAGGACAGCGAATGTACGTGTACGAATAATATAACTTATATCAGCCGTACTAACACTCACACTATGATGCAATCCTAACACATTCTAGACATTAGCTTGTTTTGTTATATACTGGACATTGGTTCATACACGGGACAATTATCAGTGTTGGCAGCGGCGCTATTTTCCATGTTGTCATAAATTTCCGCGCTCCCCTTGCATGGAACCTCCTCAACGTATTCTCTATCTTTGTCGTATGTCATTGCTGGAATGGTCGGGTTACCATTGCTCCCTTTCTTAGCCTTCTTTTTAATCCTCTGTCTCACTCTGTTAAGCAAGCGATTTAGTGTACATAATGCACAGAGCGGATAATATGTGCATTTTCATATATCAGATTCTTTGTAACCACGTGCACTAATGAACGATAGCTGTCACATGCGCACACAGTGCTTACATAACTGCCACAATGATGACCACAACTATAAGTAGTAGAACGGCAGGTAAGACTCCTCCCAAAACACTTCCAGTAAGAGTGTCTGGTGCTGATGTGGCTAGCCCCGGATTGGTGTTATCCGCTAGGTGTAAGCACAATACAGAAGAAACAGATTAGATAGCACCTATATAGTACTCCTTTAATCACCACACGACTTACTAGAAGTGAAGGATAGCCTGATAAGTATTGAGTCCAGCTGCAGAGATGTGATTCCTAGCTTTGCGGTAACAAAACTATAGTACTCGTATGGGCAATACAATCGGTTTGAACCATAGCCATAGTAGAGATAGCTATATGTGCTGAGCATAAGACTGGCATCCAGATATCCACTATCTTGTGCACAGACCAAGTCAATGGTCATGTTTTGGTATGCATCATTGGCTCCATACAGCCGGACTGATGACACTCTTGCACCACTGGGTACTCCCTCCTGTCCATTGTAGTATAGCACAGAAGTAGCATAGGAGTTCCGTATGAAGTACCACATATACCCTGGACCAGGCAAATGTGTCCATGATAACTGGATGGACATTGGGCCTCCAATACTCAATGGCACCACATGTGCATCTGACACTGCTTGCTGCACACCTGCAGAGACATTAAATATTATTAATGTTAATAATGGTGTGTTGAGTGGCCAACCACATTAGTACATTACCAGACAAGGTATTAATAACAGTAAATCTGATTCCAGACAAGATGGGGTAGTTTCGCAATGCATCCAATACTCTTGATTCACATTTCTCTTGACGCTGGCTTATAAGAAGTCCCATGTGTTTAACTTCATAAATACCAGCATCTGATTGGACCGTATTTGCTATGGTCAGAGTAGTGCTGTCTGGACTCAACAGGAATCGACCTCCCATTGAAATGGGGTCACCTTCAAAATACCAAGTCAGAGATCTCAAGTATTGTGTGACATCCAACTCAGTGACATTTACACTCAAAACAATGGTTTGAGGTGGTGAAAACTCTATGGTTGGGTTGAAGTTTGATTTGATAAGACCTAGAAACAAAGGGGGAGTGGGAATTTGTAATCAATTTATCAGAACACCTTAAGTGACTAACTTTGTACAATGATATCTATCTTTCCAACACCAATTACTGATGCTCCATTCTTCACCTCACAGTAGTAATGGCCAATGGTGGGGTGATTGAGGCCAATGGTTATGGATGTATTGTAGGCTTGAGGGTTATCAGCTCGTATTGCGGGTACTGCTGATCTCCAAGTGTAGGTCACTCCAGATGGAAATGAAGGATTAGACTGGCAGTAGAGGGAGACCGTTGATCCAATAGCAAATGGACCATTGGCTGGATCAGTGGTCACTGTGATATCATAGGACACCACGTCTAGGGAAAGAAACTGTGTTACAGACTTGCATGATTAGGCTCTTCCCTCACCATTGAGACATGATATAATGGCAGCCTTGTCATAACCACAGTTGACAGAACCTACACTTCCAAGAGTACAGTCTTTCCAGTTGGACTCACTACCAGTGCATGATAAACTGCTAATGATTGGACCAGTGTTTGTGAGATACTGTCCTGATGACACTCTAACTCCTAAAATAAATTGCACTGCAATAACTGCTGCAAAGTTTTATTCACAAACCTGTTGCATTTATCCGTAGGGATTTGCACACGATCAGTGCAGCTGTCTTATCAATTCCATTGGCACACACGCTGGCCCAGTATCCATCTCTCTTACATATTTTCAGTCTACCTTCTCTGCTGGATGGTCCATCAGCGAGCTGTATGTCTCCACTGGTACACTCTGGAACGTTTGTGGTTGGGCCAAGACACGTCACACCAGCACTGCTGTTCGAAGTGCTAGTAAGATACAGTCCACACCAGGTACGGGAATTATAATTTGTGATCCTAGGAATGGTAGAATTGGAACATTGTCCAATAGAAGCTTCAAGTCCCGTGCAAGACATGCTGCAGTATTCAAGTAGTGTTGTTCCTTTACCAAAGTATGATCCTCCATATGGAATAGCCCCTGTTAATTGGAATTCAGGTAATATACATGTAATAATTTGTATGGAAATAATCACCAATCGCGATCGATAGAATGGCGTTCGCCAAAAAACTTAACATAAATCGCCACTACCGCTGTACATCGCGAATTCATCTCCACTCGGCAATACGTTCAAGTAAATATAATGTATTAGAGAGTGTACTACTGTGTGTTTCGTATACCGCAGTCCATCCAGTGATTGTGGTACATAGATGTAGCACGAACTGTCTCGGTTCATGCATAATCACATAGCCCCGTCCCCCTCCCTGGATTTCCAGGTCTCATAATAACGCGTTGTGGTGGCAAGCTGCGGCTAAATACTACTTGTGTTGACATAATGACTACAGTGGCGTAGGAACTGTAGTGGCCGCGTAAAGTAACCTAACGCATGTTTTATTTTCAAGATATTGTAGAAGTTTAAAATGTCCTTTACACATTGCTTAAGAATCGGGGTATCTATCATGGAGTTGTAAGGCGCTGAATTTTTATGAGCCATACATTTCAATGCAAGCGTTACGTTTGTATTGCGCGTACTTTATAATGTATGCGCTAGGTACCTTTCCGCGGAAACGATCACATATATTACTGAGTCAGGGTAAAATCAGTGACACAGTGATATGAATGCATGACTATTGGCCACTGTCACGATAATATTATAAAGGTTATCAAAATGCATTGTATTTGAATCGCTATAGATTTCAAACGGTTAATGCTATCGGATTTCCTATTTTCAACACTTCATACTACACCATTTCTGTGTGCGTAAATATACTTTGCTGTCTGCACAAGCACAGTGCCGAGGACCGATATCCCATGAGGTTCAATTTCAGGTAGGAGTGTTCAAATCGCATCAAATTCGGCCGCTATTTTTATGGTCTGTTCTTTACTTTTTATTACATCCATTATGGAGGTACATGTACAGCTGTGCAAATTTAATGCACATTTCCAGGTCGATTTGCACAATTATTGCATGCAACCTTTTTCCCCATTCCACAATAAATTTAGATAATTTTTTTTTGTTGCGCCCATTCTCCTCTTTTAACTAAGCTAGCCTCTCGACTAGCCGTTTGAAACTATATTTGCCTCACCCAGTGAGTTTATGTGGGTAGATTAACTAGAAAAAGAAGAGGACTTTTCACTTCGCAAGACGATCATACCAAAGTAACGGATCCCAGGGAATTCCAATGGTTGCAGTAATCTTATGCCCGCCATGGAAGTATTCAACACGGCGATTTGCTACGCACTTGCATAATCCTCTAGTCATGCATAAAGCTTTCCAGTTAAATCCTTGCTATACTTATAAGACAAGAATTGCAGCTTGTTCCTGCCTCGCCCACTCAGCTACGATTGCAATTAATGATTTCGGGTCTGAAGTTGTTATTTATTTACAGCTCATACATACTGTACATGTGCATGAACATGCATGCGCTCGTGCTGGTGCACACTTGTGCACACGCTAGCATTGTTGCACACATGGACTTGCATGCACATCATCGTAATTCTCACACACTCAAGTGCACAGTACACTTTGCACTACCAGATGGTTAAACCTGTCTGGTACACACACTCACAAACACATGCCATTTATTAAACTGCTGTTGTGCAGGGTTGTACAGGCCACTGATTTGATGCACCAACTCTTAGTGAATTACCAACTCTTAGTGAATTGTTGCACGTATCCTCTGTACAAGTATTCCTTTTGACAACTACTCTTTGTGCATGTTCAGTTCCAATATAACTGGTCCTTTTTACTTGACAAAGAGCCTTCACTTGAGACCGTGCATAGGTACATGTAGCTAGATGCACTGTCCCATAGGATTGGTCCTTCTGTACAGGCATAAGGTTCTTTGCAACATGCATCGTGTCCCCATAGGGTTGGTTCTTGTACATGATCCATATGATTGGTCCATAGATCAATCCGTTGCACACACATCATGACCCCATAGGATTGTCCCTCTAAAGGTACACTTGCCCAACACACTGTTGTATTCATATGGCATAAAATTAACACTATGTTCATTACAACATGTAATGCTTTATTAAGTTCCTATGCACTGATATCATATTTCTGCGGCGGGTGGAGAAGCATGTGATAAAGGTTTCTTATATGGTCAAATATCCCTTGCTCACACATAATTCTTTATGCCTTTCCAACTAAACGGTACCACTTGTTGTGTCTTCAGTTTCTTTTTGCCCACACAATGGTCAGCTCACACAGAATGCGTCATGATGCTGGGTTCACACACCTTATGCATGTGTGCCAGTAAGCATTGTATAAATGAACCTTTACCATTCTTGAACACAAACTTGCACACACACACACACACACACACACACACACACATACACACAGTCAACATGCATGCATGCACTGCTACACATGTGGCAAAACATAATAACACTATCTAATAATAACGGTACACCCACATGCATATTCTATGTGAATGCTGAGTTCCTACATACATTCTATTCCATTTAACTGCTTTTTACTACTGCTACTTACAGTCACAAAGTACTCTGGGGATTGGTTGATTGGCTTAGATTGGCTTTCTGCCTGTGCCTCTTTGGATGTCGATGGGTTGTGCATGTTTGTGAAGGCCACGGATTTGATTACCGAGTTGTCTGTACTCTGTGTTTTTCCTCCGAATTACATACAGTACGTGTTCTCGGCAGTAGTGATCTTTGACAACTACGCTGCATACACCTTCCTTCGTATATGACATAGCCCTCACTTGAGACTGTGCATACATGTAGGTACGTGTAGCTCCATGCACTGTCCCATTAATTGATCCGTTGTACACACCCTAGGATTGGTCCTTTAAAGGTGTACACTTGCCAAACACATCAAATCGTACATAGTATGAACTTTAAAAAATAGGAGTCGATAACCTTTAATCGTTCGTAAGTTTTATCGGCTCAAACGCGATGCATTTTTATAACGTTTTATAATATATATCCGTGGGGCGGAAACTGGGGTTCACTGTGCACGGTAAATTGCACGGAATGATAATCACTCCTGTGCATGCTACACTCCATTGCAAGTGCAGTTTTGTATTTTTAACATTTAACATGGATTTAACATGTAGGTCAATTGCTTAGGATACTGACAACATGTCAATCACGCGTGTCACCTACATTCGTAATGATATCCAAGCTGTCTGCACACAACCACTGCATCATTGTAGTTCCATCCACTGCCGTAGATTGCCACCCAAACTCCACCAGAGCACAATTCAACTCGTCCTTCATTTGCCATACTACCATCAACCAGACGCACTTGTCTCTCAATACAACTTGTGTTAACTGCAAAGCACATGTGTGTGATGCAAATGTATGTGCAGCACTTGATTGTGAATATTTTATGGTACATATAAGGTTTCTAGCCTACCATAGCAACGGATGCCAGCATCATAGTAATGACCGTAGCCAGTGGAAATCACATAACTGCAGCTTGAAAGACTTATTTCGGTTCCAATGCATGATATTTGTGATATCACCAATGACCCTGTCCCTTGTCCATACTGAGATCCATATATATAAGGATATGAGCCAGAATAGTATTGAGATGTTCCAACTAGTACAAGGATAGATGTTATTTATTCATATACCCAGTCAACAGTACTCTTACATGCAGCGCTTCCAAACATTTGCCTGCAGGCAACATTTGCTGCATCTGTATCCCAGTAGCTGTAGTATCCATAAAACGAGGTCCATGAACCATTGATACACATCTCCAGTCTTCCTTCAGTGGGAGTGTAGCCATCGACCAAGTGGACATCTCCAGATATACAAAGATCTGGAATGAAAAATTAATAGTTTGCGTACATAGAAATGTGTACAGCATACAGTGAGTTGGGTATTGCGACTAGGCCTGTAGTAGGATAATTAAATGTAAGGGCGGTGGAAGCGTTACCTCAATAATCATCGTAACTGAAACTACACACGTACACATAATGTAGGTTTCAACCATGCAAGTATCTATATCAAAACTGATACAATTCGTTATTTTCAATTGGCACAAAAACTAATAAGTGTGACTAAATGCTTATTACATGATATGAAAAGGTCACATAAACAAGCAGCACGAAGTCACCTACTTTGACATTTCACTCCACTTTCTTGTCCTTTGTGGCAATGGTGGTAGCCAGAGTTTGTGCAGTTCAACAAACTGCTCTCACCACCATTGCAATACACTCCATCCAGGACAAAGGGATTTTGACTTGACCCAAACGACGCAACAGTGTACAATACAGCGCCTATTTATTGGAGGGACAACACAATGGACGGTATGTTTTATCTAACGCGACAACAAGTCACTGTACAAAGGATACATTATTATTTTAGGTTTTATTTAGGTCTAAATGTACCTGATCTTGAATAGTCCAGTTGTCTGCAAACAACCTCAGCAATTCCATAGGACTGAGCATTGCACACTGATCCCCATACAGTGACTCCTGGACTGGACTGTGCACAGACCTCAATTCTTCCCTCTTGTGGGGATGACCCTCCCACCAAACGAACTGATCCTGGTTGACAGCCTGAAAAATCAATAGCCGCATACACTATGTAAATATCTACAAATGTAGAAAAAACCGGTTGTAAGAGGTTCATGAAATAAAATAAAAACGGTCGGTTAAGGTGATCGTTTATAAAATAACCGGTCGGTTCGTTTTAAAGCAACCTGTTATTGCCGGTTTGACAATTAATCATCGATAATTGATGCATAATCGATGGGACCAAAAGCTAAACCAGCACAACCTCTGGCTGGATGGGATCAAAAGCTAAACTAGCACAACCTCTGGCTCGATGGGACCAAAAGCTAAACCAGCACAACCTCTGGCTTTGCCACTACTGACCGCTGCTATGAAGCGGATGATCATTTTTGTTGTTGTTGTTATTGTTGTTATAGTTATTTACACTGATTGCGAGTAAATACATCATTTTGATTTTGGGCGTACTATTTGAGATGGTGACTACACGCATGGCATATATTGTATACATGCACAGTGTATATCGATATTAAGTGAAGTCGAGTTCTATCCATGCTTGCACTTACCTTGGTTAGTTGGGTAGTTCTCGCATCTCAAGGCAGCACTTAAGCGGTCATTGTAGTTGCTATTACCAGTACTACACTGAAACAATGATGCCTCAGTTCCAATGCAGGAAATATATTGAATTAATACAGGACCACTCCCTGCTCCAAATGTGTTATCCGCATAGATGAAAACAGCTGCATGTTTATGCGTGATATGTGGATAGCCACAACTCACATTCAGAAATTAAGAATGTAATAACTGAACCTGGATTTATAAATCCCAGCTGTCTGCAGACGACTCTTCCGTCACGTGAGTCCCACCCATCTCCTCCGTACACTGTCCCCCACACTCCATTACTGCACACCTCCACTCGTCCCTCGTTCTCGTCACTGCCATTGACCAGACGTACTGTTAGTCCAGTGCATGATCCTACGTACAGTACAAGTGATAGACCACATGTTGTTAGGGGTGCACAATGATCTACATTCCCTTATGCTAACACACCTGTGTTTGGTTGGGCCACGCTCCCTCTGCACGTGACTCCTGCTCTTGATGAGAAGTCACATGAGTAGCAGCAAGAGGATGAACATCCCGAGATAGAGCTTTCGTATCCATAGCAATTGAAGTAACTGTAGCTATACGTTGGTACGATAGGATATCGAGAGTAGCGATAGCTGTTCGACGATTGGGCGTCTTTATGTTGCATGAGAAATGGACACAATTTTTCCGACAAACGACAGTATTATTATTTATATTGAACTGATATAATTTGCCAGCCACTCGCTGGTGGAAGGAAGTCCTAACTGTGCACAAACCACCATCGCTGCGCGGTAGTTGAAACTATAGCTGCAAACTCCGTTCCATTGCCCGGAATTGCATATTTCTACATTCCCTTCTGTGCTTACATCCGAGCCAGTCAAACGAACTTGTCCATGGGTACAGGCTGATGATGCTGTGAAGATAGCTCATTTGATGCATATGCACAGATATATAATTACTTACATGAGCAATAAACACCAGCATCGTAGCTATGACTGCAAGGATAGTAGTCACCTATCAGGCTTTGATAATCACACTGGAATACAGAGAGTTCTGTGCCACGGCAATTTACGTTGTTCATATAAATTGCTCCGTCACCCGAAGAAGGAGAGTATGTACCTTTGTGAGAATCGGATAAGAAAGTAAGCTGTTGTAATGCTTCAAAAAATAAAAAATAAAATCATTTTTAAGAACGTCAGTATCGAGTTCGTAATGTATGAAGATTTCGCGAAAAGGGACCTAAAGCATGTTTTTTCAATGTTTTGAAATTCTAGAAGTCAGAAATGTCCTCTACGCATTGGTTATACACACTGAGTATCTCTCATAGAGTTGCACATGTAAGTCCTTGCATTTTTATGAAATACACACACACATGCACGCACGCACGCACGCACGCACACACACACATACATGCTCACACACACACATACACACATACACACACATACATGCGCACACACACACATACACACATACACACACATATACGCGCACACACAGACACACACATACACACACATACACGCACACACACGCACACAGGGCCGGTGAGAGCCGTCGGTGAGGCCCACTCAACATAATTAAGGGCTGTTACCGGTTAAAAATTTCATTTCGGACAGGTTATGCTGTGGTGTTGAAACCTAAACCTCTCAGAGTTTTGGTTCAAAGGTTTGCGACTTAAGGCGGTGTATTAGAGATCCCAGAATCTAATAATAAGAAATTTGTGTAGGCTATTATGACTCTGAGCGTTATTCTTGCTGTTGAAGTAACGGCGGATAGAAGAGACAAAGCGCCTGAGGCGAGGTACTATATGTCCCAATTAGAGAGCGTCAAGTACATAGTATAACTTGTTACTATGTGTTGTGTGTTTTGGCTTAGTTGAGTGGCTGAAGGATGTATGGTTGTTGTAAAAACGACAAAATATACACTCATCTTGCGGACACCATTGCGGTCTGCACGACTTTGACGCGCTGTATCTATTGTATAGTAAATGGTCAAGGCCGTCAAATTAAGAACCTGTAAGTGCAACTAGTTTTGTGTACGTTGAATGAGCTACTTGCCCATAACCTTCCACCTTACTCGGTGTCTTTGAATTGTTCTATGTTATGTTCAGCCAGCCGGCCATTATGAGGCCGGTTATGATTTGGCGGGAGCGCGGGAATGAATATCAGCTGCATTGTGTTCTCCAAGCATTCAGCTCTTTGTGAGATCTGGGGCGTTCATGAACGTCCAGAAGTCGGTACGCTAACATATCACTGTATCCAAGGGATCTACAACCCACAGCTGCATGGTTGTTGTACCATGTATGGCTCTTACGTTTTCGTTGACCATTTCAATTCTGGTACGCACAGCGTAGCGTTAAGTATAAAAAGAATCTAGCGAAGATCCAAAAGAGAAAATTGCAAGCCTAGATTGAAAGGTCCCATGTAACCGGATGATACGTTACAAAGGGAAAGACGCTGTACTCTGGATCACTCGCACTTGATACGCCTATGAAAACAGATTCTCTAATAAACACTAACACAGCTAACCACACAACAAATTACGAGGGGGACTATGCCAGGGGCGGAGGAAGAGGGGGGGAGCAAGGGGGGCAGTTGCCCCCCCAAATATGATGTTGGGGGGGCAGAGCCCCCCCCCCCCCCCCCCCCCCCCAAAAAAAAAATGTACTACTCCTTAATTAAAAATAAGCACTAGCGCTTGCGGCGTGCGCGTGGTTCAAAATGTGTTCATTCCATTACGTACGTGTCCAATTACATTTACAAGAATTAATTGTTCATAACTGCAATCATTAAATTTGGTGTTGTGAGAGATCTCGAGAATGAAAAGACGACAAGTATCGCCTGGAGAAGCATGGACGGGGGGCTCTGCAACAACAAAAAAAAAAGCTGTAGCGGCAGTACCACCAGCCGTGCCACCAGCCGTGCCACCAGCTGTGCCACCAGCCGTGCCACCAGCCGTGCCACCAGCCGTGCCACCAGCCGTGCCACCAGCTGTACCACAAGCTGTGCCGCCAGCAGCTATGCCAGATGTGCCGATCGCGATTCACGAGATTACAGCAGGTGACGTGGTTGTGCATGTGGCTTTACCACAACCGCTCGCACAGTCTCAGCTAACCACATCAAGCAATGATTCGATATTAGCAAATGAATTGGATGATTCTGTGGTTTCATTTGCAACAAAGTGCTCTGCAGTATGCTGCATGAATGAGATGGAGGCCTATCAGCCAGAGCAAAAGGATGTCTTAATTGTTGCAGTTTTCCAAAAAGGGAAGGCACTGCTCACCATCTTGGTATAACAAATACCCATGGATTACTTTGTGTTTGAAGGATATGAAGGTCTTTTGTTTGTATTGTCGATATACTAAGAAACAAAAAAAGTTCCTTCAAAGCAACCTATGTGATGCTGCATTTACTGATAGGGGGTTCGACAATTTGAAGAAGGCCCTTGAGAAATTTAGTATTCATGACGCTTCAGCATGCCACATGGAAGCTACGATGATATGGAGTTCTGTAAACAGACCCACAATAACTCAGCAAATTAGCAGAGAAGCTGGCAAGATTTTGGCAGATCGACGATCGTGTTTATTGAAGCAATTATCTGCAATGAAATTCCTACTTCGCCAAGGCATTGCTTTGAGAGGACATTGCGAGGAAGAAGGCAATTTGCTTCAATTGCTAAACGCATGGGCTGAAGGCAACACCACACTGAAACGTTGAATTGATGAAGGTATATATATGTCTCATGATATCGTTAATGAGTTAATAACAATCATGGGTCACAGCGTTTTACGAAAGGTATTGCCTCAGATCAAGTTTCAAAATCCAGGATGGTTTTCGTTGATTGCAGATGAAGCTACAGATGTCAATAATAGAGAGCAGTTGAATTTGTCTATACGCTATGTAGATGATGACTACGTTGTTCATGAAGATTCTATTGGTCTTTGTTCCTTGCCAAACACGTTTGCAGAAACAGTTTATTCGGTGCTGAAAGATCTACTCTTGCGTTGCGATTTGTCATTGAAGTTATGTAGGGGGCAAGCTTACGATGGAGCGTCTGTGATGCAAGGGATCAGAAGTGGAGTTGCTACGAGGATTAGGCAAGACGTTCCTCAAGCCTTTCCTGTGCACTGTTTATAGCTCATTCCTTAAACTTATGTCTTCAAAATGCAGGAAGACAGATTCCTTTGCTCAGAGATGCCCTGGACACTGTTCGTGACATCGTTAAGCTAATCAATTATTCACCTAAGCGCAAAACTCTGTTTTCTGAGAAGCTTCATGATCATAGTGTTTCCTGTAATAGTAGTGGTTTAAAAACTTTGTGTCCAACACGATGGACTGTAAGGGCAGAGGCTATTGATGCAGTCATCAAGCAGTACACCATCATAATTGAAACACTAGATGAAGTACATTCTACCACAAATGACGAGAGGCAGGTGGAATTGTAACAGCGCTGGAAAAGTTTGACATGTTTTTTGGTCTACAACTTGGCCATCTCCTCTTTGGAGCTGCGGAGAATACATTTATAGTACTGCAGAGAAAAGATATCTCTGTTCAGGAGGCATTTTCTGCAGTGAACGTCACAAGGTCATTTTATCAACGACAAAGGCAAGACGATGCTTTCAACATATTCTATGAATCAGTTGTGAAAAATGCTCAAGCTCTGCAAATAAGAGAACCCATGCTGCCCAGGTACAGAAGGGCTCCGCTTCGATATGACGATGGATCTCCCCAATATACCTTTAGTGATCCTCGATCCTTTTACGGTCAGAAATATTTTGAATCCTCAGTGGCGTCCCTAGGTGTTTCAAAAGGTGGGGGGCTAATCAAACAGAGGGGCACCATGGGGGCGTGGCTCTGACTAATCAATTAGGCATGCAGAAATTCATATTACAATTAATTGAGCAAATTAATTAATTACAGAAACTGAATGGTTAGATTGTGCATGAACTATCCCTACTCCATAAGTAGATTGGATAGTTCTATTCTTCTTGGGTGCATCTTGAGAAATATCTCCACAGCAGTGTCATAGTTTACTGGATGTGAGTAATGAATATTCATAAGTGCTAACGAAGAAAGCCGTCTACAGGTCATTTTCGATTCTCAGCCCCACTCAGTTTTCGCTTCGTGTTCGACATTATATTCGAAACCAACGTAATACGGTAAGCTTACATGCATGTATTAATTTATCAATGATGTCATACGGGCGGGAACTTCACAAGATAACAAAGGTGCTTAATTAATTGACGAGGCGTACGCGTGCATGCGTTTGCGCGCGCGCGCGCGTGTGTGTGTGTGTGTGTGTGTGGGGGGGGGCGCCATAAAGCAGGGGGGGGCGCCATTAAGCGGGGAGGGGGGGGGGGCATCTGCCCCAAATGCCCCCCCTATGGGGACGCCACTGATCCTGTGACCTTTTAGTTCAAGAATTAAACGATCGGTTTTTTCAACGCGATGTTAAACCAATCACTACCTTGGAGTCACTGTTAATGAAGTCTGCCAATGGAGATAGTTGCGTGCAGGAACTTTCAGATATGAAAGAATCCATTTTTAGCACCGACGTTTGTATGGATAAGCTTGAGAACCAGTTAAGAATTGTAGTAGATGTGATTCATGTGGAACTACCCGAAGTTAAAAAATTATTACCAGCATTAGAACCATTTGCGATGCCATGGCGCAGCATGTGAACAAGGATCTTTTATCTGAGGTGCATTTGCTACTTCGACTGTACCTCACATTCCCCATAACATCAAGCACCTCAGAAAGGAGTTTTTCAGCACTAAGACGACTTTTTACTTATCTTAGATCGAGCATGAGTGAGAATAGATTGAACCAATGTTTCTTGTTGCATTTTCACAAAGAGCTGACAGAAACCCTGAATGTGGAAGAGATAGCGCGAGAGTTCATTGCAACAAACGACGAACGAATGAGATACTTTGGCAAATTTGAACAACTTGCAAGTGTACTTGATATGACAGTAATGTATGTGTACATGTATGTGTTTAATTAAAACTATAATGAATATCATTAACCGCAATTTAAAATTAGCTTCCGCCGCCCCTGTATGCTCACTTGTCTGTTATAAGAACTACAGATCCCGCGCCAAAGCAAGCACCAGAAATAATTTCAACTTTAAATAAATGATACGTGATCTAAATATATGTACTAATAATATACGGAATACAATTTGTCACTATAACTACAAACCAAGCTGGTGAGCAACAGTCCTTAAGTCAACTGAGCAGGGTAACAGAGCGTTTGGTACCCCATAGGCCCCATAAAACCTGACTCATCACCATCCCTAACTTGCATGCATATGGATAGCTGACGCATGCCATTTCGTTTGTATAGGTAGTTTCTTCAACAAACATAATTGTGGCACATAATATGATGTATGGAATAAATATTACAATCAAGGGCTTAGACAAGGGGGCTGAGATGATATTCACTATCAATTTCGCCAAATAAGACCATATGTGGTGAAAATCGATAGTGAAATCATCTCAGCCCTCCCTACTGGCTTGTCTACGTCCATGGTAACAAAGGTGGTTTTCGATTCTTTCTCGAAGCACCGAGTCATAGTTAGCAGTTCTAGCTAAGTCAGACTCGATACAAAGTAGGGAAAGGTTCTGCAACCGCTCTTGCATGAGTCATAGTGGAACGCGTATAGTTCTTTATTCTTTTTAGTAGTCTGGGGACCCGACTGATGGCTACACTATCAGTCTGGTGACATGGTTTTGTGCAAGGATGGTATCATGAAATCTCATGAATTTATACTTTCTATACCACAGCAGTAATGAGACAGTCAACTTTTCAATGCATTCTGATACACTAAACATCATCTAGATTTGTCTGAGAATGTGGTTAACAGTTTACCTAGCAATCTTTATTTCACATAACAGACCCTAGACTTTCAAGCATTATATAGTTATGGCGGATAATCTTGCTGTGTCTTATGGAAATGACCATACCAAGTTTCCAGACAAAAGGCGGAGCCTTAATGGAACAATGTCATAAACGGTTATGAATACATTGGCGCGACGGTGGTCTTTAGTATCCGCTATTGAATATGCGCGTAGCATGAATTTAACATGTATACATGTATGGGGAAGATCAGTAGTAACCGTTTATCCTTTACTTTGATTAAAACCTGTATAACTTACTAGCACCTGATGTGGAGTATCCGAGCTGTCTGCACACCACGGCTGCATCGTTGCTGTCCCATCCTGATCTGCACACGGTACCCCACTCCCCTCCTATGCACACCTCAACTCTCCCGTAGTAGCTGGACCCCGAAGAAAGCCGGACTGACCCATGATAGCAGCCAGTGAAGGCAGACACTACATGTAGAGTGCATGTTAAAATGACATCCGATGACAGATGATAATGTTGCCTGCTGGTGCTGTGTTGCCTTAACCTTGCATAACTTCAAAGTCATGGAAACTATATATGGGATCGTTTCCGCGAAAAGGGACCTAGTGCATATTATAAAATTTGTTATAAAAGTGCCTTATGTTAAAATCGCTGTAACTCCCGAACGGTACACGCTATCGACTTCCTATTTTCAACACGTCATACTACACCATTTCAGTATGTAAAGTTATATTTTGGCGTCTTGCACAAACTCTTTGCAGACGTTACGAGATTCGATAGCCCATGGGGTTCAAAAACGCCACATCTTCAGGTAGGAGCGTCCAAATCGTTTTAAATTCGGTGTGTACGTAGAGGGGTCCTCTCACTATTGAGTTGTTCTTTTCGTTAATTTTTACTTCATCCGTTACGGAGATATACCTGTGCAAAGTTAACGCACATTTCCAGCTTGATTCGCACAATTATTACATGCAGCCCGCGTTCCATTCTCCCAATCCACAATAAATTTTGATAACTTTCTTTGTTCCGCCCATTCCCCACCCACACTCTGTCTAAAACGAAGCTAGCCGTTCGCAACACCCTTGCAGCGACAATTCAAAGAAGAAGAAGAAGAAGACATCTCGCTTGGCAAGACTAGCGTACCAAATTAATGATTGAGTCGAATGGTTATTTGCAGTAATCTTGCGCCTCCCACGTTGCAGATGGCCGAATTCAACATGGCTCGCGTAAGGCTATACATGTATTTGCTACGCACTTGCATCATCCTCTAGCCATGCAATAAAGCTTCCCTATTTACTGTAGCCCTTGCTAAAATTCTTGTCACACCCACTCAGCTACGCTTGCAATATCAACTTTCAGCTCACGCATAGTACATGAACATCAGTGCACTCATGCTGGCTCACACACCTTTATGCATTTGTGCACACACTTGCATTGTTGCGTATATAAACCTGTACACCATCGTATGACATATTCTTATGCACAACACTCACGAATACATGCAGTACTTTTGGCACACAATAAACCAGTCTGATGATGATGACACACTCTCACACCACATGCACGTGCATTCTACCATTTAGCTGTGTGCATTTTTGAGGGGGTTTATGTACTGAGCTTCTGTACTCTCTCAGTTTAATCCTTGGCATTGTTGCCTGTAGAAGCATTCCTTATAACAACTCCTCTCTGTGCAGGCTGAGTTTCCCATATAGATGGTTCTTCATACATGACATAGAGCCCTCACATGTACATTGGTATGTGGCGACATATAGGTTTGGCCCACCGTACGTGCATCATGTCCCCAAAGGATTGGTCCTCTATGTGTGCATAGTTACCATAGGATTGATCATTTGTACGTACATCATGTCTTCATAGTCCTCTAGAGGTACACATACATTGTAAATGTTGCAAAGAATAACTATATTTTACCACAACATGTGTAAAGTTTTTAAAAAGTTCCTACGCACTCACATCATCTTTCTCTGGTCAGTGGAGAAACGTGTAATAAAGCTTTCCTATTTGTCGTATTGCTCATCTGCTCATCATTCTTTATACCCCCCCCCCCCCCTCCCCCACTCAGCTATGTGGCATCTGTATCACTTCACAGTAACTTTGGTCTCCTGTTGCCCACACAATTTTCAGCTCACACAGAGTACATGAATTTGCCCTAAGGTTAAGTACAGGTGTAGTTTAATACACATGACCAGTCTATGTCATAGTATTACTAAGCTTTCTATGGGTACTAGGTACAGTGCATGTCCGCTGCTATGGCTGAGATGTAAGCATATGTTTCTACAGATGCATTCAATGAATGATCCTAACCAATCTTAAGCTTGGCATTAGTGCTCAATGCAGGGTGTCTTACCCCTAAAACCCTTATCCAATCAAAAATCATCCCAAACTGATGTTCACAGGTTCGCATCCATATAAAAGTAATTTCATGTGTGCAGCACTCCAGTCATAGCCTTGACTACGACTCAGTTGACCAACTCCTTCCCCTATTAGATGACGGGTTGCTAGTTGGCCAGGTGGCTAAGAAGGGCAGCACCAGGCGACAGGCCTCAGTTCTCAGCTCCTGGATGGAAGCCTGGAACATATTGCATTCAGCACACTGCTCTTGAGCTGGTGAAGTACCCACACATCATCTGCCAGCTCTTCGCACCCGATGGCAGCAGCCTTGAGATATGACAACTCTTTTGGCAGGCCGCAGCTATGGACAAGCTGGATAACCTCCGCTGGGATGTGTTGAAGGAGGACGTGCTCATGTGGTGTGTCACACATCAGCCCTTTCATGCATGGCAACAGCCAGTTCCAAGCACTGGCTCACCACCACACCAGCAGGCACTACTCCACCATCTAGTGCACACGGAGCGAGCCATCCACAGGTGCTGGGTCCCAGGCTGTGGTGGAGAACACTCTGCCAAGGCCTGGCCATGTGCTGCACCAGTGGCCCGTGATCTCCAGTGAGTTCACACCACTCTATGACCAGTTAAGTCACACTACTCTATGACCAGTGAACTCACACCACTCTACGACCAGTGAGCTCACACCACTCTACGATCAGCGAGCTCACACCACTCTACGATCAGCGATCTCACACCACTCTACGACCAGCTAGCTCACACCACTCTACGAACAGCGAGCTCACACCATTCTATGACTAGCAAGCTCACACCACTCTACAAACAGCGAGCTCACACCACTCTACGACCAGTGAGCTCACACCACTCTACGACCAGTGAGCTCACACCACTCTACGACCAGTGAGCTCACACCACTCTACGACCAGTGAGCTCACACCACTCTATGACCAGTGGAACTCACACCACTCTACAAACAGCAAGCTCACACCACTCTACGATAGTGAGCTCACAACACTGTACGACCAGTGAGCTCACACCAGCGAACTCACACTACTCTACAACTCACATCACTCTATGACACTCTAATTTTAACCACAACTTACGCCTTCACCCTGACAAGGCCTGGGTTACCTGGCTGCTTGACGGCATTGGCATACACTGACTCTGTTTCTCCGCTTAAATCATGCAACGTATCCACAGCATACACAAATCCAACACACACACACACACACACTACACTTACACATATATACATGTGGCTCAAACAATAACACTCTAATGATGGTACACTGAATGTGTTCTCTGCACATATATTCTTGATCTATTCTATTGAACAGCTCATGAGGGACATACATGTAGGTACACATCACGTACACTGTAGTGTCCCATAGGATTGGTCCTTTGTACATACATCATATCCCAATAGGAGAATAGAGGACAAGTCATAAGGGATTCCATGGGTCAGCATGTAAGAGGCTTTTTTATTTTCTTAGAGAGTGCAGAGTTGGATAATGAATATTAAACTTTAACTTGCTTCTTATGTCTGTGTAAACCTACCACTGGCCCTGACCTACCACAATCTGCAGGATAGGGTAGCTACAATAAAATTCATTGCCACAGGCCATGCAGGAACAACACAGCCCATGCAGGACCATCACCCTTCAAAAAATTAATAATAATAAACTTTACATGCGTGGTGCACCGTGAAAGCAGGGTACAGAAATTGAGAATAGAATCAGTTGCCTCTTAATCTGTTCATCAAATAGAACGCTGTGCAGAGGAAACGTTCAGAGAGGCAGACCTTACACTTAAATGTATTTGGATGTACCATCATTATTAGAGAGTGTTATAATGTTGCCATTATATGTCAAGTGCATAAGTATTGTGTTTATGTGTGTGTGTGTGTGTGTGTGTGTGTGTGTGCAAGTGATGTGCTCAAGAATTGTACAGTGCTATTTGCACAACGTATACACATGCATAAGGGTGTGTGAACCAGTATGAGGGCATGTTCACGCACTCCATATGGTGCGGGCAAAAAGAGACTTGAAGTCAGCATAAGCAGCAATAGTTGAGGCATAAAGAATGATAAGAAGTTGAGCAAGCGTTATGCAGAATAAGAAAGCTTTATTACACACTTCTCTACTAGAGAAAGATTTTGTGAGTGCATAGGAATATATAGGCATGTTGTGGTAAATATAGTGTTATTCTTTGCACATGCATGTATACAGTGATGTACAGTGTATGCATGCACAAAGGACCAAACCAATGGGACACAGAGGATCAATATACAGGGACAAAATGTACATACAAAGGACCAATCATATGGGCCTATGGGGACACAATGCATGTACAAAAGAACAATCCTATAGGGACACGAGGGTACCTGTGTGTACAAAGGACCAACCCTACGGGGATCGGATGCACAAATAGAGGACCAATCCTATGAGCACACGATGCATGTACAGTCATCCAATCCTATGGGACGCTGCATGTAGCTACACATACTTATGTACATGTGAGAGCTCTATGTCAGGTACGAAGAACTATTTTATATGGGAAACCCAGCCTGCACAAAGAGGAGTTGTTATAAGGAATGCTTTGGCAACAATGCAGGGAAAACCTAAGAGAGTGGTACAGAAGCTCAGGACATAAACCCACTCAAAAGTTAAATGAAATAGATCCCGTGCATGTGACAAAGTGTGGTGTAAAAGTGTGTCATCATCATCAGACTGGTTTATTGTGTGCCACAAGTACTGTACGTGAGTGTGGGTGTTGTGCATAAGAATATGCCATACGATGGTGTACAGGTTTATATACGCAACAATTCAAGTGTGTGCACAAGTGCAGGAGACTGTGAGCCAGCATGGGTGCATGTTCATGTATTATGCGTGAGCTGAAAATTGTAAATACAACCGATGTCATTAGGCTATTCCATAAAATAATTGTACACCCCTACTGATGACCAAAAAAGTTGTCCAGAGGGGGTCCAATGGTAATGTCCTAGGGGGATGTTCTATTGCAGTGAGATGTGTCCAGAGGGGGTCCAATGGCAATGATGGCAATGTCCTAGGGGTGTCGCACAGTGAGATGTGTCCGGATGGGTTTCAAAGGTAATGCTCTAGGGGGTATCCTACATCAGGATGTGTCCAGAGGGGGGTTCAATGGTAATGTCCTAGGGGGGTGTCCTACATCGAGATGTGTCCAGAGGGGGTTCAATGGTAATGTCCTAAGGGGGTGTCCTACATCGAGATGTGTCCAGAGGGGGTTCAATGGTAATGTCCTAAGGGGGTATCCTACTGTCCAGAGGGGGTTCAATGGTAATGTCCTAAGGGGGTATCCTACTGTCCAGAGGGGGTTCAATGGTAATGTCCTAAGGGGGTGTCCTACATCAGGTTGTGTCCAGAGGGGGTTCAATGGTAATGTATGTCCAGAGGGGGTCCAAAATAAATGTCCTGGGGGGGGTATGGTGTAGAGGCTTTATGTCCTGGGGGGATACTTTGATATTAGTCATCAGTAGGGGTGTACAATTATATTATGGAATAGCCCATTGCAAGCGTAGCTGAGTGGGCGTGACAAGAATTTTAGCATGGACTATACTAATAGCAAGTTGGAAGCTTTATTTCACGACTAGAGGATGATGCAAGTGCGTAGCAAATAGCCTTACTCACGCCGTGTTGAATACTGCCACCCCGCGACGTGGGAGGCGCAAGAATACTGTACGATCGTTTTGCGGCGTTCTTCCTTTAATTCACCGGTATAAACTCGCTGCCTGGGTGAGGTAAAATTGTTGCGAACGGCTAGCTTAGTTTTAGGCAGAGAATGTGGGCGGAACAAAGAAGTTATCGAAATTTATTGTGGATTGGGAGAATGGAAAGCGGGTTGCATACAATAATGGCGCTCATCGAGCAGGAAATGTGCATTAACTTTGCACAGCTGTATCTCCGTAACGGATAATATAAAAATTAACGAACTGAAAAAATCAATAGCGACAGGACCCCTCTACATACGCACTGAATGTGAAACGAATTGGACGTTCCTACCTGAAGATGTGGCAGTTTCGAACCCCATGGGTAATCAGATCTCATAACGTTGGCATGGAGCTTGTGTAAGGCACGAAAATATAGGACCTACACACAGAAATGGTGTGCTATGAAGTGTTGAAAATAGAAAGCCGATAGCGTTTACAGTTCGGAAGTTATAGCGATTTAAACGTAAGGCATTTTTATAACAAATTTTATAAATAATATGCACTAGGTCCCTTTTCGCGGAAACGATCCCATATAGTACTGAAACTCACATTGAGGTTGTCGCTCTCAACCACACACATACTTGTACACGCATAATCATAATGCATGTGCAATAGTACCTACACTATTAAATAAACTAAAGAAATAAGTTTGGCATGCAAACATGCGAATTACGTGGACACGAACAAGAGAAACCAAAAGACATTTATTATTACATGAAAATCAAATGGCTAATTACTTTTTAACGTACAAGTTTGTTGCCCTCGGGCATGTAGCGTGTGTCAAACATTCGCTATCTTTGTTATTTCGTACATAGACAATTGGACCAGTCTTACGGCGGTAAGCTGCTGACTTCGCGAGGTCACAATATTGTATATGATATGGGTCAGTTTCCGAGAAAATGAAAAGTGGCTCTATTTATAAAAAGTTATAAAAATGTTTCACGTTTGAATCGCTAAATTCCGTAACGGTTTAAGCTATCAACTTCCTATTTTCTACACTTCATACTACACCATTTCTCTACGGTAAAATACATTTGGGGGTCTTGCACTTGCTCCGTGCCCGTATTGCAACGTCCGATACCTCACACGGTATGAACCCGTCATAACTTTCGGCAGGAGTGATCAAATCGCTTCAAATTCGGTTTGTAGGTAGAGGTGTCCTATAGCTATTGATTTGTTCTGTTCGTTAATTTCCACTCTATCCGTTGCGGAGATACAGGTGTGCAAAGTTAATGCACATTTGTTGCTCGATTTGCCCACGCAACCCTAGTTCCATTCTCCCATTCCGCATGAATATTAATCATATCCTTGTTCCGCCCATTCTCCGCCTTAAACTAAGCTATAGCCGTTCACAACTCATTGTCTGTTTGTTTTTTGTTGTTTTCTTTTATTTTCTGAGTCTATACGGGTCAAAGAAGATGAGTTATTACTTCGTATGACGATCGTACCGAATTAACGGATCCAAGTGAATGGTTGTCAGCAAGCGCCTGATGGTTGTCGCCGCCTTCCACGTCGCGGACGCGCGTAAGGATTTTTTTTTCCTAGTCACTCGCATCACCGTTCGGTACCTAGTAGTGTATTATAAAGCTTTCTCACATTCGCTTGCTTAACTTCATTCCTGTCACGCCCACTCGGCTACACGCTTTGTAAAAACAGTGTGAGAAATACCCAAAGTCACTGCAAGTGGTACAAGCCATGTGTGTGTGTGTGTGTGCACATGTGTGTACATTCATGCACATGTACGATTTGTGAAAACAATACGAACCCAAAGTCTCTGCAAGTTGTATAAGACCAGTCTGTGCGTATGTGTGTGCATGTATGTGTGTATGCATGTGTGTGTGTGTGTGTGTGTGTGTGTGTGCATGTATGCGTGTGTGTGTGTGTGTGTGTGTGTATACAGGTGTGTACATTCGTGCACATGTACAATTTGTGAAAACAATATGAGAAATAAGAACCCAAAGTCTCTTCAAGTTGTACAAGCCCAGTCTGTGCGTATGTGTGTGTGTGTGTGTGTGTGTGTGTTGTGTGTGTGTTTTAGGTGTGGCGTGGGCGTGTTTTGTGTGTGCAAAGATACAGTAGGTAGGTGTGTGGCAGGTAACAATGCAAGTGCGCAGAGCATGTTCACGTGCTATGTGAGCTAAGTTATAGCATCCAGGGGCGTATCCAGGATTCAGCGAGGGGGGGGGGGGGGGGGGCAATTCGCTTCAGGTCCGATACGAAAAGTGGGGGGGCGATACCTTGTTTGGCACAAAGAAAATACTTTATCACAATTTTGACCAAGGGGGTGCTCAAGCACTTCACAGGCGCGAACTTAATTGTCGTTTTTTATTTTATTCATTCTTTAATTGTATTCATTCTTGAGACGGAGGGGGGTGCCCGAGCCCCCTGAGCCCCCCCCCCCCCCCCCCCCCCCCCTAAATACGCCACTGGCATCCCTGCAGTGTAGCCGAGTGGGCGTGACGGGAATGAAGTTAAGCAAGCGAATGTGGGAAAGCTTTATAATACACTACTAGGTACCGAACGGTGATGCGAGTGACTAGGATAAAAAAACCTTACGCGCGTCCGCGACGTGGAAGGCGGCGACAACCATCAGGCGCTTGCTGACAACCATTCACTTGGATCCGTTAATTCGGTACGATCGTCATACGAAGTGATAACACTTCTTCTTTGACCCGAATAGACTCAGAAAATAAAAGAAAACAACAAAAAACAAACAGACAATGAGTTGTGAACGGCTATAACTTAGTTTAAGGCGGAGAATGGGCGGAACAAGGAAGTGATTAATATTCTGGGAGAATGGAACTAGGGTTGCGTAGGCAAATCGAGCAAGAAATGTGCATTAACTTTGCACACCTGTATCTCCGCAACGGATAGAGTGAAAATTAACGAACAGAACAAATCAATAGCTATAGGACACCTCTACCTACAAACCGAATTTGAAGCGATTTGATCACTCCTGCCGAAAGTTATGACGGGTTCATACCGTATGGGATATCGGACGTTGCAATACGGGCACGGAGCAAGTGCAAGACCCCCAAAAGTATTCTACCGTAGAGAAATGGTGTAGTATGAAGTGTAGAAAATAGAAAGGTGATAGCTTAAACCGTTACGGAGTTTTAGCGATTCAAACGTGAAACATTTTTATAACTTTTTATATATATAGCCACTTTTCATTTTCTCGGAAACTGACCCATATTGACAAAGCAACGACTATTAAAATACATGCAGCTACTGCAGCTGGTGATATGCTGATGTTTAAAACCCATGCCGCGTACACAATGACACAGCCAATGATTGGACAACAATGTGTGTTTGATATCCGTTGCACGCCATGCACTTACCTAATACTTCATTACGCAACGTGAGAAGGTAGAGCAGACACAGCCAACTCTTTAGCGTGTCCATTTTCTCTGCTTGCGTCAACACCTCAGAGAATATATAGATTGCTGCATAACCGATTCGTGCGTAAATTTCAGTTCGGCACTCTAGCTCTCTGAATATAATACATCTACATATCATTTAATAAGGGTTCAGCGACCGCAGGTCACGTGTACCGCTGAGTGGGCGTATGTACATGTGATTTGTCTGAACGTGATCTGTTGCAAAGAATACATGTACTCTTGCGATCCTTAGGTATTCCATACTATTAGCTGTAGTAGCTTTATTTTGCTTCGTAAGGTGTCTAGTGTGAGTGTTGTGTTTCTGAGGTGCAATATTAGCCTTGTAGATCTACACATAAGGAGCGGAAGGGCCATACACTGCAAAACCTGGAGTGTTATAATTGCTTTCTGGAGTGACAAACAGCTATAGCACTCCATTTGGAGTGCTAGTCCCTGTTCATTTCTATTTACATGCTTAAATAATTGATAGGGCTCCACATGAAGAAAAATCTTTTACCTGTATAATCGCCACAAAGCAAGGTCATGCATGAAGCAAATTTTGCTGCTGAGTGTGTGAGACTCTGAGCGCTTTTGTGGTGTGGGCTCTCTGTGTTCGTGTGTGTGTGTGTGTGCTAGCGCGTTTTTGTATAACAGCGTGTCGGTGTGTAGCGTATGTGTGTGCATGTGCGTATGAGAGTGTGTGTACAGTGTTCTTGTACATCATGGGTATGGATGGGTGGGATTTGTGCCATTAGCGAATGGGATACCCCGGATTTTGAATACGATAAATATGTACATAATCATTGTAATTGCTGTTAGGGGACACGTACTTATGGAGCAAATCATGGCTAGCGGATGAAGCACATTGTTCTGTTCGTGCGAATGAATCACGACGGAGAGCATATGCATGGTCAGATGTTCGTGACCGCATGCAGAGTTGTTTACACCTCCATGCAGTACAGTTTTGGTCTGAGGAGGGGGTGGAGGGCCTATATATATCTTCATTCAAAGAGCTCTTGTGATAGTCTTGCCCTTGAGAAGTATTCCATGATTGTGCAAAAGTAATATATAGCTTATTAAAAATAAGAAATTGGCTCAATAGTTTTTTGTAAATAAGAGTGTTGTTTTTATCTATAACATCCGCAGGAATCAATGCACTTGAAAAACAATGTATGGAGTAAGAGTCAAAAGTACTTTGAACACACGATTTATTTGTAAATGCAATTGCAAGGGCGTGTGGAGGCAGGAATCTTGCTACCGAGTTGGAGGGTCCAATATGAATAATTAACCTGCGTATTTAAGGATGCGAGGTGAGCAACCACCCAAATGAATACATACAGTACATTGCAATCGTTTATGCCTTAGCCTTACTCTATCAGCCATCAGTTGCACTTACACAACTATTCTGCACAGCATTATGTCCATCTTATTACATGAACAGATGATATTCCTTGTTCGATATATATACGTCATTGTGATAAACTCTTAAGGGTAAAGATTTGCAATCATTAAGCTGCTATTAATATCCGTCCGCCTGTTGGAATGATGTCAGGAGGGACTACTGAAAGCCACGAATTAACATGAGGTGAAGAAGCAAAAAGAAGCCTTCCCTTGTTGACAGGAGAAGGTCATCAACATTGACTGAAAGAGATTATCATCCAGCTTCTTAGACAAGGCAAGCTGGGAGAGAGAAAACTATAAAGCGGACTCGACTGTGATGACATCAGAAGGGGGCACTAGAGCATATCAGTTGGCGAGTGCAAAGGGCTGGGTTTTCAAGAAATGCAAGCTGTATTTTTATTTATCATCATCCTACATGTACATAGCCACTGAGTAACGCACAACGTCATACGTGCATCAGATGTAACAGTATGACATAGATCTATAGAAGTAGAATGTACCATTTAGAAGAGACATCAAAACGTCATGGATCTTACAACAATAATTCAAGAGGCTCTTGCAGATGTCCAATCATTAAAATTAATTAAGTCTTATTTCCCGTTTGTTCGTCGATACTGGTACAGTATGATGCATGCATCTCTCTGACTGCTATGTGGTATGGGAAACAAGATAAATGCTCTGTTTCCATGCTGTAACAGTCGACAGCAACGACCGTCTTGTATATGTTACGGCCCGATTTAAAACCTGACCCGCTTTATAGCGGGTCAATTTTGCATATGGGTTTTAAAGGCGGTTGACCGGCTTTAAAACGGGCGGCCGTTTTTAAAATGCTTATTCTATAGAAATTTATGGTGTTGAAAAGCTGTTTGTTCATAGACCACCAAGCCCCTAGTCACTCCTTGGTTTTATCTGTTCTGTTATCCCTTGTGATGAGAATGTTATCAGATGAGCTCATGCACCACTGCCATCATTTTCTGATATAGCGACTTACACAATTTTACCAAATGAAACATGCAGGCATGCATGCAGTGCTTTTATAGAAGTTCACAGTGCTTACCAGCACATGTTGCACTCGCGCTTATCTATGAAATAATAATTGAGATCTAACTCGCAATCGAGTTGTGGAAGTACATGTATGTGTCAGAGTTATGCTGTAGAAACAAATCAAATTTGAAGTAAAAAATCATGAGCATATGCAATCGCCTTGATTGGTTGTGCGCAAGGCCTATTTCACCACCAAATCAACCAGCTCTATTGATTGCAAGCCATACACGACACGACACGCTCACCTTAGTCTTTCCGTTCATTTTTCGTTCCTTCCACACCTCTCCATTTTGCAAAATGATTGACTTCGCTTAATTGTCTTCGTATTGTTCTTTTCTTGTTTTGAGGACAGTCCTTAGGATACTTGCCAGTCAGCTTGTAATTGCAGGCTAGCTCAAAAATGTCGTCGTCAATGTCTGTCTCAGATTCAGAAGACATTTCAAAACGCTAGTAACTTCAAAACGCCTGGGACAAAAAAATGCCACGTGGAACCAAATTGAGCGTCCAAAATTATCCAGTCAGACAATTTTGAGCAGCGTGTTTCTGTCCGGCCGGACAAAAATTAGACGCGGACCAAAATATTCGTGACAGACCCTTCAGGTGTCTGTGCAAAAAGAACTTGCGAATCAGCAGATGGCACACATCAGTTCCACGCATAGTGAACAGACCTTGAGGACAAATTATGGTTTGAAAGAGGGTTATAACATTAGGCTTGAAGTTCTATCAATGATCAACCTATCAGTAAGTTACAGATCATTTGGATATTAATATTAATTACGATATTTTGAAAGGAGTACACCTGTGAAGGTCCTTCACGTGATTGCATATGGAATGTGCAAGTATTTACCCAAGGAATTTATGCCACAAATGTCATAAAGGCAGAAGCAAGAAATACTGGCACGATTACAAGCATTCAGTACATCTGGTTTATAGAGGTCCAAATTTAATGGTAATGTTTGTGCTTATTATAACTCATTTCTTATATGGGACTTCAAAGCATGGTCCCAAATGGGCTCCCTTTATTATTGGGCCTTATCTCATTCCTGGTTATGCTCAAGTACTGATTAGTTTTGCCAAGGTAAGGAAGTGTAATTTTTTGTAGCCAGTGTAACAGATTTCACTTTTCATTTAACAGGTGTTTCAAATTTGCTATTGTGAATCCTATTCTCCTGCTGTTAAAGATGACTTCCAGCAAAGATGCCAATGATGTCAAGACTTGTATGCCAGCATTTCTGCAAAAGCAAAAGACACATTTAATTCTACATCTAGTGGACTGTATGGATAATTTTGGCCCCACATCTGCATTCAACGCTGAAAGGTACATTATAAGTGATTACGTATCCATCATTTGAATCTTGTCCTTTTGCATGCATGCATGTACAGACAACTGTTACACTTTCATGCATAGTTAGATATTGCATGCAAAAATGTGTTGATTAGCCACAGCTCTATGAACCATGCATATGCTTACTGCAATTTCCATGTTACAAAGTAATTATGCTTCTTTCACACTGACTAAAGAACCCCATTATCAGATGACTTCAATTCACTAATGCATCACTTCTAAACTTCAAGAACAAGAATGCATAGTCCAAATCAGTGTAGTTTATCATGCCTGTTCACTCCCCCCTTTTGCCGGTTCAATCTATGGGTTGTTGCAACAAAAGGCCTATGGGTTACAATGGACACACAAAATGTGCTTACAAACTGGGGCCACATATGTTCAAACATTTGTATGACTATGGGGTTACATGTTTGTCAATATTGCATGTACTTGCATGCATATTCAAAGTGATTTTGATCAACACAATATAACACACAGCACTGCATGAATGGTGAGGCAGATAATTCTCATTTTGTGAGCATGCATAACTTGGTTTTCAAAGAGTTATACATCACAGGTTTGAGTCCTTCAACTTTCAAGTTCTAACCTTTAATATTTTTAGCAATAGACAAGCACCCAGTATAGTCATTGCAAGTCATTTTAATCAGTTGCAGCATATTAGGTATCTTGGACACAGCTGTAGTTTTGTGGGGGAAAAAAGGTATGTGTAACCAAATTTAATATTTGTTTTAATTAATATCACTGTTATTCAGGTGTACAGTTGGATTGCTAGAAATTTTGACTTCGCCCATAGTGCATCATGTACTTTCTGGTATCCCGTTCAAGGAATTAAACTACCTCAGAGATATCTACCAGCCCGGAGCAGCTCAAAAGGTTTGATGTTCATGCACATTTCACAATGAAGTACACTGGCATTGCTTTATGTTTGTAGTCACTTCAATGTCGCACAATTCTGAAACGACTAACACTCCATCTTGGTCCAGGAAACCAAGGCACCAAGACCTGTTGCAAAGCAATCCACCTTATGCTTTACCTCCAGTCTTGATCCTATTGGAGATTACTGCTTGCAGTGCTGTAAGTCACAGGACCATAACTTGGCAAATTGTGGTGACTATGTACAACTTTGTTTGCCTAATAAGCAGGTCAGTGACAGTAGCACATCATGTGCAGTTGCAGTTTACATTTATTAATTGCGACTGGGGCAATGATGTGTATTGTTACAATGTATTTTGTGCATGTTTAAAGTTATATTAATTATTACAATGTATAAAATTACACACGCAGTGCATACACACTCACACTGACACATGAACACACAAATACATGTACTGCACTGATTTTTATACATCATTCAGTTCTATACAAACATTTTATACATTGTAGAATCACATACTGCTGACAACATTGCAAAATTGCTTAAGGATTGCACTCAATTGCGATTTCAAATGGGGACAAGGCTGGACAGCATCACCACAGATAATGGTGCCAATTTTAAAGCTGCTGTGCAGATACTTCTAAATGAAGATATCACTGAAAAAAATTCAGCTTGTGCTTGCCACACGTTTAGCCTTGTGGATCGACCCATGCAAAAAGAAGGTGTGTTGGACAAATCTGTGAACAACTCGATAATTCGATATCATTACCGTATTGCAGGTTCCTCATCATGACACCAGAGATTTTGTACACATGTTCCGTGATGTAACCAGCTCCATTAGAAACAGTTCTCAGAGGTTGGAGCACTTACAATAACTGCAGGAAAAACAAATTGAGGAAAACCGGCAGGCCGCATGCATGGAGCTTATCAGATCGAGTAGTAATATTATGCACATTTTATAGCACTATTCCACAACTTTTTTTTTACAGATGTCACTCTCAACCCTGATGAATTCATGCACTCCAAGGCCTTAACAGTGATTAAAGACATAGTCACCCGGTGCATGGAATTCTACATCCTATATGTTGGAGAGATGCATAAAACTGAAGCCCTACATACAGGAAGTTTGCACTGAATACAATCTGCATCCCATACCAACTGAACAACAATAGGATTCAGCACACAAGCTAGTATGTTTCTATGATAGCATTCCTGTATAAAAAATCTTTTTCTTCTATACATACGTGTATATCCTGCTGGCATTGATTATGACTTCTCAATACGTGTGCGCAGTGCTGGTTTTGTGTCAATGTCTCTCGACTCTGTACTTTCATTAATCGTCCTTATCAAGCAATACAACTTATTGCAGTGAGCTCAGGAGGCGGGACGATACCAGCTCCGGACTCATCGAGCGTTATTTCGTTTTCCGTTGCACTTTTGTACTGTGTGTGCACTTTATTTAAACGTGGTTAATACACATTATTACTCCTGTCACGGGCAAACAATGGTACATTTAAGCAGAGATATTATCTCTGATTTAAGTGGTGGGTAATAGATATGGCGTCGATGTTGGAGTTTCAATGGAACAAGAAGATTCAAATACAAGGTGAGCAGATAGCTACTTTGGGAGCGGGCCCAGTAACGTTCACCAATTATGTGTGGTCATATGTAGACCGCTTTCCACCTATTTGTTCTTCGTCATATCAAGTAATTTGTAATTAAAAGGAAAGCTCGTATGGTAATCACCTCTGAGTATCATGATGCCCCTAAACACCAGAGATAATATATGGAAACGGGTCAGAGATCATTGGAATCTAGTTTCAACTTGTATCGATAGCCTGCTTTATCGTTTTGTGATCTACGTGTGCTCTTTGGGCGAGTTATAAACGTTTTTGTAAAAGAAATGGTTGATCCCTTAGTGCAGTATTTTGTCAGCCAGGCTTTTCTTAACGAAACACGGTGTGTTAGGCGGAATCAGATGAAAAGTGGCGTAGGAGATATTGGCTCTGTAGAATCGCTACTGTGCATTTGCTCACTTTGTTTCGCCGGATTTGTGCTAGCTACGATAGTAACCAGCTTTGCCTTGTTGGTCAAAGATTGGAAAGTGGCGTGACGGTATGTTTTTCAACTAAAAACGCATGCTTTATAACATATCCCTTTTCAAAGGGAATGGGTATTGCGCCTATCATTGTTACGTGAGATGTGAAGTCCTTAGACTATCCAGATGTAGCGTGGTTCCAAATCACACTAATATCTCATATGTTTTACGTGCACGTGATCCGTCTATGCTAATTACACACACAGTTACATATCAGTATTTCACTTTTCATCCCCTCTCATTCCGTTCTCAGTGGCTTTTATCACTGAATCTTATAGGAGGCTTGACCACTCTTCCTGACCGTGTCCATTGTAGCTCCTCCATCAGTGGGGAAGCCGTGACTTCCTTGGACTTAGCTTGTAGTTTTTCTTGGCGGGTCCGTTGTAGCTCATCCGTAGGTGTGACCGGTGTGGTGACTTTCTCAGACATGGCTTCTGGGTTGGTGTTTCCCTTGCTGCTACTCTCTACTTGTCCTGGTCCTTGTGCCACCGCGAGTTCCGGTCGGGTCTCAGTTAACTCCTCTCTTGACTCTGCTTGGCTTCACATGGGTGTGACCTTCACTATTTCCGCCTGGTTGGGTCCTTGTCTCCACATCTGGTTCTGGCCCATGGTCACCGTCAATTATTTCTGCTCTGTCGCCATTGCACCACCAACTGTCTGTGGATCCTGGTATGTGTGTGTGTGTGTGTGTTTGTGTGTGTTTGTTTGTGTCTTTGTATGTGTGTTTGTTTGTGCGTTTGTGTCTTTGTGTGTGTGTGTGTGTGTGTGTGTGTGTTGATTCACTTCCTTATGATGCATGTGTGTATGTATTTTGTGCATCTCATCAGAGCATCATGTTGTCCACTTTTTTTTCTCATTGGTGTAAGGACAGTCAAATGTGTATCTCATTAATCCATACGTGTATATCTTGCTGGCATTGATTATGACTTCTGAATACGTGTGTGCTGTGCAGGTTTTGTGTCAATGTGCACCAATCACTGGTCTATTGCATAATCAGTCTGGAGACATCCACGCAGTTGCGGAAGTCACGTGTGCAAACAAACTGCTCTAATCTTACATTGGAGCAGCAGTGGAAATGATCTCTCCACGCTGTACTTTCATCAATGTTTATTTTTCTCGTCCTTATCATGCAATACAATTTATTGCAGTGAGCTCAGGAGGCGGGACGATACCGTTGTTTACAGCCTCTGGACACATCGAGCGTTAATTCGTTTTCCGTTGCACTTTTGTACAAAACGTGGTTAATACAAATTATTAATCCTGCCATGCGCTATTAACAATAGTACATTTATCAGAAGTGGTGGGTAATAGATATGGCGTCGATGTTGGATCCTAGCGCTGGAGTTTCAATGGAACAAGAAGATTCAAATACATGTACAAGGTGAGCAGATGGCTATCCTTTAGGAGCGGGCCCAGTAACGTTCAACAATTATGTGTGGTCATATGTAGGCCGATTTCCACCTATTTGTTCTTCGTCATCTCCTTTGTAATGAAAAGGAAAGCACGTATGGTATTCACCTCTGAAATACGAGTATCATGATGGCATTAAAACACCAGAGATAATATATGGAAACGGGTCACGTGCAAACAATGCGACCTGGTGAAGTAAACACGGTTGTATGCGGCTGGAAACTAGGTCTACAATTAGATCATATACGGTATTAACACAACATTCTATATAATGATGCCTCATTATAGACATCCATGTATTAACAGCTGACCATGACTCAGCAGAGCCAGCAAAATTACAACGAACTAACACACTGCACCCCCTTTCCTGGCATGTCCGCTCGATGCGCACAATTGACATCCCACATCGCTTGCATGCGCATACCGTTTTATAAGGCCACGCGGCACGTATTTAGTAGAGGGGCGTTACTAAATCAGACGACGTGGCCTTTGGTGACAGAAACTGGAAAGTAAGCATACTACAGCGATGATCAGGAGGCATGTGGCTATACGTTTTTGCAAACCTAAAGTGGTAACGAATTTTCTATGACCACAAACAAGCTGAGCGAATTCCATGAAGAATCGACATACGTTGTGGTTTATCCCTACATGATTATATAAAGTTTGTGGGCAGAGGATAACGAAGTACAGGGCAAAGAAGAGTATCAGCTATGAGAACAAGGCATTCTCAGCTGAGCTGAAAATAGCTTTTGTCATGGACACGTCTGGGGATGACATCAACATTCACCCTGAGATGTTCTGCATGCACTGTAAGCTCTCAATGGAGAGGACCATCTGTGCCATCACAAAGGGAGTGCATCACAAATGTGTAGTGATCCTATTTGAATGGCAAAAACATACAGATCAAGAATGCAAGGTAAACAGTACACATTTGCTTTTTAAAAGTAAACATATGACATCATGGTGTTCAGTATGTGAGCACTTCCGTGCATGCTCAAGTGGACACATGAGGAGGCCAACAGTTGGTAGAGGCCGTGAGGCAGGCGTCACGTCTAAATTTACTCATAGCTCATCTCGAGAAGATTGCCCCTACTCCAGTTCTCTTACATGAGCCTAGTCCACCTTTGGAAAGCGTCAGTTCATGCTAAATGAGCTGAAGTGTGCAGTGTGTTCCAACATCCTCTCACAGCCACTGGAACTGCAGTGTGGTACACTGGTGTGCGTCAAGTGCCTCCAGGAGTGGATAGCAGCATCTGGCGCTATGAACTGTCCCTGCTGCTCTGAGGGTGTTCCCTTGGTTTCCTCCCATGTCAGACCAGCACCAGGTGTGATACTCCTGCTGCTATCAGATGTTTTGGTACATTTGTACAGACTGTTGCAGGGATGTTAAGGCTGGTGACTACCATCACTTATACCTGAGTCGGCTTCCATTGCTCCAAGGAGACCTTGAAACTGCTCAGCATTCACAGGAAGTGTTGCAGCAGGTAGCAGCATATGTGACCTTAGTTCATGGAGAGGAAATCCCTCTTGCTGTGGATTTTTTGAAGCGATCTGCTGCAAAAAAAGAATTCTGTGAAGGCAAATGAAATTCAAGTTAGTTCAATATAGGAAGCGAAATGCACCGCAACTGTGAAAAGTGGGTACTCTGAAAAAGAAGGGCCCTTTGACAAGACACTTGACAATGCTATGCAATCATTTGGTGTACAACAGCAGTATTTGGGGGGGGGGGGGGGGGGGGCATTTATTGGCAATCATGTACACAAGGCATTAAAGATAGTGTACATGTGCTATGCATGTGTATGTGAATAATTCATGTAACTTAAACATTTACAGGTATCTAACATCCAGACTCTGTGCACATCTATATCAAAGATGGCACAAGAGAAACTGCCCCACTGATATGGAGAGGAACTCTCCTAAAATGGAAAATGAATATATGTGATCAGAACTTCATTGATGCAGCACACACTAGGGAAACAACGTTCAGTGTACATGTTGGATTCACAATATGCTTCATTTCAACTAAATAGGGGCTATTCAAGAGTTCATGGCCTTTTTCCGGGACACATATCGTGAGGCAACAGTCCCAATTAAAATGCACCTATTGGAGGACCATACTCTGCAGTGGGCAATACTAACCATGTTGGCTTTGGCCTCCTAGGTGAACAGGGGGACGAGTCAATCCATGCCAAATTTAATCGACTTGGCTTGGCATTTGCTCCTATAAAGACCGCATGCAGAACCTGATGTGCAAAGTGAAAGAACACTTGCTAAGTATTGAGCCACAATTGGTAGCTGCCATCCCCCCTCCAGCCAAGAGAGTAAAGAATACTATAGTTATGTAATTCATGCAGTTCAAGCTCAATCTATATACACATTAACATGAAGTCAAATGTAAAACCAAACTTCATTGCGCCCACTCCCAAAAGACACAAAAATGGTGGATTTCCAAAGGCTTGAAAACTACTTCGTTACCGTTAAACTATACGAAAAAATGACAGTACATTCAACTAACTTTGCCGTGGTGGTTTTGGCATGTTCCATCTCAGTCACCGAGCGTCGTTATCGTTTTTTGAACACACGCGGTCGATGTTCACCGTGCGTATTAAGTCAATAGCTGTCGAAGAACCAGAGCCGACAGTTCGCAACGCCAGGCCACGTGATTTATGCCTACAATAAAGGTCAGAGGTGTTTGTCACTGCTAGTATGGCTTTTAGGTGTTGATTACGTTTCATGTACCTCGTGCATAAAGGACATCGGTTGCTAGGTCTGTTGCTATGGGTGACGCAACCACTTCAATATTTTGGGGTGTAGGGCCTAGTTTCCACGCAGTTCAGACCGCCGTGTAAAAAGCACGAATACCACTCAATACATCATTGGAAACTAGTTTCAACAACATATCGATAGCCTGCTTTATTATCTACGTGTGCTCTTTGGGCGAGTTATAAACGTTTTTGTAAAAGAAATTGTTAATCCCTTAGTGCAGTATTTTGTCAGCCAGTAATTTCTCAGCTTTAGCGCTTTTCTTAACGAAACACGGTGTGTTACTTAGACGGAATCAGATGAAAAGTGGCGTAGGGGGTTTTGATGCATATTGGCTCTGTAGAATCGCTACTGTGCGTTTGCTCACTTTGTCCGACAGTTTTGCCGGTTTTGTGCTAGCTACGATAGTATAACCAGCTTTGCCTTGTTGGTCAAATATTGGAAAGTGGCGTGACGGTATGTTTTTCAACTAAACACGCATGCTTTATAACATATCCCTTTTCAAAGGGAATGGGCATTGCGCCTATCATTGTTACGTGAGATGTGAAGTCCTTGGACTATCCAGATGTAGCGTTGTTCCAAATCACACTAATATGTCAATAACAGCATATATGATTACATGCACGTGATCCGTCTATACTAATTACACACACAGTTACATATCGGTATTCCACATTTCCTCCCCTCTCATTCCGTTCTCAGTGGCTCTCATCCCCGAATCTTATAGGAGGCTTGACCACCCTTCCTGAGCGTGTCCGTTGTAGCTCCTCTATCAGTGGGGAAGCCGTGACTTCCATGGACTTAGCTTGTAGTTTTTCTGGGCGGGTCCGTTGTAGCTCATCCGTAAGTGTGACCAGTGTGGTGTCTTTCTCAGACATGGCTTCTGGGTTGGTGTTCCCTTTGCTGCTACTCTCTACTTGTCCTGGTCCTTGTGCTACCGCGAGTTCCGGTCGGGTCTCAGTTAACTCCTCCCTTGATTCTTTGCTCGGCTTCACACGGGTGTGACTTGCTGTGCTTTCAGTTGTTCGTTCTGACAAAACTGTTCAAATTTGTCAGACGTGAACTGTGGTCCATTGTCTGACACAATTTGTTGGGGAATACCCCACCTTGCAAACATGGCCCTCAATTTATTCAATATCTTCTCCGTGGACGTGTCTTGCATGATAACAACCTCTGGCCAATTGGAATAGGCGTCTACTGCCACTAAGAATTGCTTCCCTTCAAAGGGCCCCGCAAAGTCTATGTGTACCCTCCTCCATGGCCCTTCTGGAAACTCCCAAGGGTTTTCGTAATGTCAACTTGGGGTCATGTTTAACCTGCCTGCAACCATCACAGTTCTTAGTGCTGAACTCAATATCCTGGTCAATTCTTGGCCACCATACATGACCACGTGCGCCAGTGCTTTCATTTTCACCACTCCAAGATGTCCACCTAAATTTGGACTTTAGGAACACTGGGGTTGCCCCTTCCACAGTGCAAAAAGTTAGATATACGATACGGTATATTTTTGGTTATATTTGAGAATACGCCAAAATATACGCCTGAGTACTATATTTGAATATAAGACGGCGTATATTCAAGAATCCGCAAGATTAGTGTTAAATACGTCACTGTTTATATAGGCACAATTAAGTGTACAAAATATACCCCCGTAAGTATATTTATATCATACCACCGTGTATATTCAAGTTTCACATATTCTGTGTGTATATTTGTCTGCGAGTTATCAATTCCTGTATAAGCGTTCATAAGCATCTAATTACTAACTTAAAGGAGCTGGCGCTTGCCTTTAGTACTTAGCATGCGACAGTCAGTATAAACCGAACTTGACACGCTCAATGCCGAAGTCGGAATTCTATACTGATGGACATCTGTCTGTGTGTGTGTGCATATGTGTGTGTGTGTGGACATCTGTCTGTGTATACGTGTGTGTGGACATCTGTCATGTGTGTACGTGCGACTCTGTGTCCGTCTGTGTGTTGTGTGTTTATGCGTGTGCGTGGACATCTGCGTGTATGTGCTAGTGTGTGTGTCCACGAGCGTGTGGACATGTACGTGCAAGTGTGTGTCATTACAAATTTGAAATGTTAATGTGTACTATTTTTATTCTTACCATTATTGTTCAATTTGGCATGTATATACAGTACATAATGATATGGAAGTATGGTATAGAAGTTGTGCAATAGCGTCATAAATCATCATCAATAAATAGCAACCTTTGCTAAGCGCCATTTTGAGTGTCAAAAGCACACATGTGTCTATCCGTAATAGAGTGATTGGAGGTTCCTGACTAACCGTTTGAGCCATTTCGTGTGATTAAATGCAGCTAGAAAGTACGGCCAAGTACTCTGAGTATTACTATTAGCTTCATGACACTGCCAAACAGCGTTACAAGGTAAAATTGGAGCTGGTTGGTGCGCTTGAAGACCCGTATGTTGCATATGAGAGAGGCATTGTTAGTGTAGATTGGAATAATTGGCCTCAGGTTCCGATAGCTGTAGCAAAGACTCTGCAGCATCAATTTTTTTTTTACCAACTTCCTTTTTATCACCTCCAATGTTCTGTGGAATCTGTTCATATCACGCACACTCTTCCTCTTCAAAGGGCTCTTCATGTGCTCGAATAAGGAAGGAACATAATCAGGGGATGGGAGGTTGTTGCTCTATTCCCCCGAAACGAAATGTACGCTACATATCCACGAGTACTCATTTGGAATCCAATCTTTGCGCCCGACTGCTGCTATCCACTGGGACTTACGTTCTTCATCTTGAGAAAAACGCTAAAAATGAACGCCCGAACCTTTAATGAAACGATTACTGCATCCAACTGTACAACAAGCCTTGCCAATACTATTGCTTTTGGCACTCAAAATGGCGGATAACACAAATAACGTCACTTTGCTCCGCCCATTGCACAACCTCTATTGTTTTTTACAATTTCACGCAGTCTTGTAAATGTTGTAACATTAAAGATTTCTTATGCCAGTTCAAGAAATAGGTGATAGTCTTACTTGTCAATAGGTTAGTGCTGTTATACACAGTTATCGTTGTTATATAACCAAATTAAAAAGTGCACCAATTAGAATATGCCATTGCACGTGATGGCTAATTTTGGCGGGTTCCTGTGTGAGTGTGGCCTGGAAAGGTACGTGATTTTGCTTATCACGTTTGTGTTATTTTGGGGATGCGTTTGTGATGTAGTACATCAGCCTCATCAACCTGCTGAAGGCAAGCCTAGTATACGGTAAGCGACTCACAATTTGTGTGCAATGCACTTTATTGGGGTTGGTCTTCGGACCGGTTATCACAAGCGGCCGATTCTGCTGAGGTAAGTTACACAGTGGCAAGTATGACCATTTCAATTGATGCCAAATGTTATTATGTTCTCGTCTTTATCAGGTCACGTAGTACGTGGGGACCGCTATGGGTTTCGGCTATCACAAGCGCGGGTCGATTCTGCTGAGGTAAGTACGCAATGGCTTTGCTACCTTTATTTTGCTTTTCTGCAGCGTTTCTATTCGAACTGGTAAGTATGCTGGGGGCACTAAAATGTATTTTTCTTTTGTGCGCATTTGGTTAGTCAGCACCAACAAGTCCATCACTAGAGGTAAGTATGGTGGCGCCAAATGTTATTGTATTCTCGTCTTTATCAGGTCACACTAAGTTTGTACTTGGGAACCGCTGTTTTAAGGCACTATGGTGTTTGAATATTTGTGTTTGGTGTTGTACCACTTATATGTGCGAAGAAAAGTTTTATAAACCAAGCGGATGCAAAGGGGGGGGGGGGGCGGAGGACTGGTTTACGGAAGGTCAAAGTCCAAATTACGATAGTGCGCGGTTCACCAAACCGTGTAACATTAATGAAATTCAAAGCTTTGCTAAGATACCAGAAACCGCACGTGACTGACTATATTTCAATATACGCATTTGCTTATAATGTTCAATACGCAGACAGCTTATATTGCTGCTTATATTCGAATATACGTTATAATATACAGTGTCGCATAACATACTTTATGAACTGTGTTCCTTCAATGGTAGATGTGCCTTGGTTCCCTTGAGCGTTCCTTGTTCTTTCTGTATTCCAGGATGCTTTTCTAGCAACCTCTTCAATCACAGTGTTCTACTTTGCTTCTCATCACCTGCCCTCAGAACCTTAATTTCCCCCCAGTGTATGGGAATCTGGCTTAACCAGTTCCGACCCATCAACGGGGGTCCCAGCCCATCCATCACCACCAGCTTTAGGCTTTCCACTGTTCCATTTTTAGCTACTTGCACTGTTTTCTGCCCTAACTCACTGTCCTGTGTATGTATTCAAATTGACCGTAGATTTCCGCAGTTGGATGTGTGCCATTTTCTCCTTATAGGGCATGATGGACACTGCTGCCCCCGTGTCCAGTTCCATTTTGATGGGCTGTCCCTCCATTATTACCTGAACATACAGTGCATTGGTTTGTGTGCCTTCCACTGTTTGAGTGGATTGCCGGATGAGACTTCCATTCCATGAAGCGCTTCGCCATCTGTGCTATCTTCAGTGTTAGACCTACTGTCTCCTTTTAGTTCCTTGATCCCCGATGCCTCTCTGCCTTCATCTTCTTTCTGCACACCCTCTCAGTATGACCTTGTAACTTGCAAAGCCTACAGAGCTTCCATAGGAACCTGCATTGGTTTGGTAAGTGGTTTCTCGCTAACCGCTCTACGTAACTCGGCCATGTTTCGGACGTGCTGTCAAAATCCCCTATCTTTCCCAGGTATCCAGCCATTGAAATGAACGACTCACTGTGCTATCCCACCCTCGTCGCCACTGTGTAGTCCTTAGACTATCCAGATCTAGCGTGGTTCCAAATCACACTAATATATTCTCAATAACAGCATATATATTGACATGCACGTGATCCGTCTATACTAATTACACACACAGTTACATATCAGCATTCCACATGAGACGCCTCCCCCCCCCCCCCCCCCCCCCTCCCCACTGGGGCGAAGTCGGGGATTTGACACGTAAATATAATTACTGGGCCCCACATTTGACCTAGTCCGGGCATTTGACCTTTCAGCACCACGTGAAAAGTTTGGATAGAACTTGAAGTTAGTTCAACTGTTCACGAAGATAGCACACACACACACACGCACACATGATGCTCGCCTACATCTACACAGGCGCTGGGTTACGAGCGGCTCACACAGTGGAAGCCTGGTAAGCCCACAGCTCTGGGCCATTGTTTGGAAAACGTGACGTCAACACCGCAGCCATACGTGAATAGCATTCAGTCCATAGTGTTATATCCTGGACTTGTGCCTTACGAGGTAGACGCCTGGATGTTAGCACCTGCCCATCGAGGGTCACTACAGGCTGGTTCTCCTCTTGAAGCCAGGAATCGGGCAGCAAGTCGGACATCTCGACGAACTCGAGCTCGAGAATGCGCCAGACTAGGCGAGGTGGCAAACCCGCGACCGGGTTATACATGTATAAGATGTCGACAGGTGGCGCCGGCGGGTTGGCGGTTTCACCACCAACTGCTGCTGCCAAACTTGCCAGACTGCTAGCCCCGCCTGATGGTGTAAACAGGGGTATTGTTACGCGTGAAGACTCTTCCCAATCAGACCGAGCACATGTACCAAAATACTCACACCAGAAGTGAACACGCATGCGCAGACCTACATATAAAACTATATCTAAATATAGTACACAGTTCCATAATGTCACATAACTCCTCCTTCAGTTCTTGCATCCACGCAAGACCACTAAACTTAACTTGGCACAAAATCACGATATCGTTTCGGTGGGCGGCGAATACGCTGTGGCCTCTGATTTTGCACTACTTCCTGTGCCCCCATACTGTCACTGTCCTCGTCCCCTTCAGAGTTATCCTCAATCTCATTGCTCACAATATCCTGGTCATCATCATCTTCATCCTCTGGTGCCGCCTGATCATCCTCCCCTCTCTCGGCCTCTTCTGCTTCCCTCTCAATTTCCTCACGAACAATATCCTGGTTATCCTCTTCACTTTGAACTCCTTGTGCCATCTGATCGTCCTCCTCTCTCTCCACTTCTTCTGCTTCCAGTCTGTTTGCTCCTCCCACCTCAACTACAGGTTCTTCATCCTGTCTCCCACAGATAATTCATCGGATATTCCATCTTTCTCATAGTTCACCTTCTGTTTCTGTTTTGACCTCACCACATTGGAACGAACAGTATCATATGCTACTTTCAAAGTGTTGCGTAATTGTCTTGTGTAGTCTGACATCTTCCTACTGCCTGCACCATCATGCGCTTCACCTCTACCAAGCATAACGTCAATAGGTAGACACGGTGACCTTCCAAAGTTGAGGAAAAATGGAGAGAGTTAGGTTGTTTCATGTACTGAAGTTCTATATGCCATCATGAGTTTTGGAATGTAATCACTCCAATCACCCTGGTGCTCCTCAACTGACTTTGCCAGCATGGCTTCTAGTGTCCTGTTAAACCTTTCAGTCTGTCCATTTCCTTGGGGATGATATGCAGACGTTTGTGTCCGCTTGATACCTAGCAGACTGCATACCTCTTTCATGACTTCACTAGTGAAGTTAGACCCTTGATCACTATGCAACACTGAGGGGACGCCATATTGGCATATAACTTCATTCACCAAAACTGAAGCCAGTGTCTTGGAGTCTGTGCGTTCCAATGGAAAAACTTCGACCCACTTTGTGAAGATATCCGAAACTACCAGGATGTATCGATATTGCTTTGATGGAGGCAAGGGACCCATCAGATCCCAGGATAACTTTTGAAATGGGTAATTGGCTTTAATTGTGCCCAAAGGTGCAGGGCATGATGCTTGTGGCATTTTCCTCTGTTGGCATTTCACACATTCCTGAATATGACGTTCAATAGCCAGTCCAGTAAAAACGAGAGCGGACCTTATCTAAAGTTTTAGTAATACCCAGATGGCCAGACTGGTCATGTAGTTCTTGCAGAACTAGCAGTTTCATACTTGTTGGTACTAACAATTGCAAGATAGGTTCGTCTTTAGTTGTTTTCCGGTATTTCCTGTACAATACACCCTCTTTCATTACTGCAGTGCGATACAACCGCTCCAGACCTTTTGGAGGCCTGCTAGTTTTTAATGCTTTTGACAGCTCTATTAACTGTGCATCTGCTGCTTGGGCTTGCTTGATACTTTCCATATCATTCAGATCCAACTGGCTAGCAAATGAGATCAGTGGAGCGTCTTGTGGAAAATACCTTGACAGCACCCCACCAATGGCGTTGTCGGAAGCATCTGTGTACAACAAAAAAGGTTTGTCAAATTCAGGGTACACTAAAATAGGTGCTGATATGAGCTTGTTTTTTAGTGTATCAAAAGCATCCTGGCACATTTCCGACCACTGGAAACCTGTTGACTTCCTGGTAAGTTTGTAAAGAGGTTCTGCCACAATTGCATAGTTCTGTATAAACCGGCGGTAGTAGTTAGACAAGCCCAAAAATCGTTTAACCATAGTTGCATTGGTTGGAGTAGGGAAGTTCTTTACAGCTTGGGTTTTCTGAGGGTCTGGCTCAATTCCCTGCTCCGATACCACATGACCCAAATACTTCACTTGGCGTTGAACAAACTGACACTTTGCCGTTTTGAGCCTAAGTCCAGCCTTTGCAATCCTATCCAGAACAGCATGTAGACGAGTCAGATGCTGTTCAAATGAAACACTGAAAACAATGACATCATCTATATATGTAAGGCACTGTTCGGGAGACAGACCAGCTAAAACACACTGCATCAGACGTTGAAACGTTGCGGGTGCATTTGTCAGCCCAAATGGCATAACGTTAAATTCGAACAACCCATAAGGAGTTGGGAATGCAGTCTTGGATTTGTCCTCCTCCAGCACCTCGACTTGCCAATATCCTGATGCTAAATCTAGTGTTGTGAACAGTTTTGAACCAGCTAAGGTATCCAAAGTTGCATCTACCCTAGGTAAAGGGAATGCATCCCGTTCAGTTTCACTATTCAATTTCCTATAGTCCACACAAAACCTCCATTTACCGTCCTTCTTCCGTATCAGAACCATCGGTGAAGCCCAGGGACTACAACTCGGTCGAACAACACCCTTATTTTGCATTGACTCCAGTTCTGTATGGACCACCGCCTTCAAACTTTCTGGTAATCGCCTCAGTGGTTGCTGAATAGGAGGCCCCGTTGTCTTGATTCTATGGGTGACCATAGATGTTCTACCAAGTGCATGATCATCTGATACGAAAAGTTCTCTGAACTGCTCCAGCAAATTCATGAGCCTACTTTTCTGCTCCCCTGATAAGTTTGACTTAGACAGGTCAACAGGCACAGGCTCATTGCTGTTAGTATGACCACCTCCAGCCTTACCACCATCCTCCTCACTCAGTACCATGATGCAATTCCTGGGTGAGAACATCGCTACTCTAGTTCCTTTGTATAGGGTCACTGCCTCATATATATTTACCATCTGGAGCACCACAGCACCATTTGACTGAGCATAGCACAAACCTCTAGCAACCATAATGGTATTATGGATATTCAACTTCCTGTTCCACTAACCCCTCTATTGCTCTACCTTGACTTTGAACTGACCCTGTGACAAACATTACACAATGACTGGGAATGTTATATGTCTTAGGTAATGTCACTGACAAGTCTCCTTTAACATCACTGGTTTGTGATGTCAATTTGTGATCAGCTCCAGTTAGCCTGAGTGCCATCTGCCCACAATCTATTACAGCATGGTATTTTAAGTAAGAAAGTCCATGCCAAGAATACATTCTACTGGCAAATTCTTTGCAACTAGGAAGTCATGTTCACTTTCTACACTTTCTACAGTCATTGGAAGCCTAATCTGGCCACAAACATTCAATGGAAGACCATTTGCACCAATTGCTTCCAGCCCTACAGAAGTCCTTGTAACCGATTTTAGCTGCGACCCAGACAGTAAATCACTACACATAACTGAAATTGCTGCCCCAGAGTCCACAAGAAAACTAACTGGCTTTTCTGCCAAATACCCTTGTACCTTTAGGTTTGAGTTCCCACTACACACATATACCAAACGGTGGTTCTGCCTTGGCCGCCTTCTGTCCACCCACCCAGAGGGGCCATTCCCTTTTAACGGACACTCCTTTTTAAAATGCCCAACCTCCCCACGGCGGTAACACTTACGTGCCAATGGGCAGTCCTGCTTCCAGTGTCCATACTGGCCACACCCATAGCAACATTGTGATGCAGGTCTCTGTCCTGAAAAACGTCCCATTCTTGTATCCTGTGGTACCGTTTCCTCCTTTGCAACACGGAGTTGTGCTTCAACGCTGTCAAACCGGTTGGACATTTGTTGGAGAAGAGTATGCAATTCCTTCATTCTATCATCATGTTGGGTTTGAACCACGTGCACGCTAGGCTCGTCCCCCTTTCCAAAGTTTAGCGCATATTCCACAGCTGTTGCCGCTTTAATGGCTTCATCCAAGTCACGCGGTTGCTTTTGAAGCAAAATTTGCTGCGTAATTGCTGAACGCAAACCAGTAAGAAAATGCTGTAAAAGTACCGCTGATGTCACGAGCTCGTCAGGAAAGGCTTCCTTAAAAGCTTTCTTTAGGGCCATACCATAATCTCCCACTCGCTCTTGACTACCCTGTACTCGGTCCGTGAACAGTTTGGCTGCTGATAGAGGTTCTTTAGCAATACCACTTCGCGCCATCAACGCCGCCTTCAGCGCCTTCATACTAGACTTCTCACTATCTTCCAGTTGAACGTAGTAGTCCAGTAGTTTGCCGCGCAAAAGGGCAGGCACAACGGAAAGCTGTTTGGCCACGTTCCATTCCTTCGCTACCGCGGCTAACTCAAACCTTGTCCAAGCCTGGTGAAACTCCTCAACAGAAATTTCTGGCAGGGGAATGTCCTGTGATGCCATATCCCAATTCGACTTCTGACACCAATGTTACGCGTGAAGACTCTTCCCAATCAGACCGAGCACATGTACCAAAATACTCACACCAGAAGTTAACACGCATGCGCAGACCTACATATAAAACTATATCTAAATATAGTACACAGTTCCATAATGTCACAGTATTGACATCTTCGTCAATGGTCCAGTGCCCGTGGTTGTTGGCGGTTGCCCCTGTGAGTCACGTAACAGGGAAGGGGGGGGGGGGGGGGGGGGGGGGGGGGGGTGGTAGTACTCAACGTATGCCGAAATGCGGGTTACCCCATTTGCGGTATTACTGACCGACAGCTCGCTCGCGCTGGTCACGTCTAGCGGGCGCATGCCCATCTAATGAGTCGCGGTGACCGACGGCTCGAAGGCCATGCATACATGCATGCATATAGCTAGGGCGTATGCCCATCTAATGAGTCGCGGTGACCGACGGCTCGAAGGCCATGCATACATGCATGCATGTAGCGCGGGCGCTTGCCCATATAATGACCGCCGGCTCGCTGGCCATACCTGCATGCCCGTATAGCGGGCGCGCATGCCCATATCTAATGATGCGGGCTCCTGCCCATATCGACCGACGCCCTCCGGCATGTATCTCGTGCCAGTTCATTGGATGCAGCGGGTGCCGCCCTTATCATGCCGACGGCGTAGTGCAAGCTACGCCTGCCCGGTGGCCCTCTCGTAAGTCCTGCCTACCGAAACTAAGCCCCTACTGTTGAGGCCCGCTACCAAATACCCGTCTACCCCCTTTACAAAAAACTCACCATTTCGAGATGTTTCCGGAGCCGCAAAGGACAACGGTGAACCAGCCTTTTCCTTAGCGAGAAATTCGCAAAGCCATGCCGTTTGTTCCATTGAGAACGGCGCCCCCGAACTGCCTTGTTGCCGCGTTGCCCCGGAGCTTCCTTGTTGCAGCGACTCCCCTGGACCAACTTGTAACATGGTCTGTTCCGTGGCTGACTTTTTCTTTGCGATATCGTCCATCTTTTCAAGAAAATTTCCTGCGCTCGACTAGCCACCGTGCAGCGTGCAATGCCGATGCGACTGCGCACGCATATATATATATACGTGCCCATCCGTGTGAGCACGTGCATTGGTCGTTATTAACCCCACTCGTCGGTTAACTACCTTAAACCGTATTAGTGTACGTACATACATGTATGTGTATGCAAATGTATGTGTATTGTGAATGTGTATGTGTTGGGTGTGTGTGTGCATGTGTGCGTGTTGAGCGTTACGTGCATGTGTGTATGTGTGTATGTGCATGTGTGTATGTGCATGTGTGATTTTGTGTTGGGTGTGTGTACAAATGAGGCGTAAAGAGGGGAAGCACACTAATGAACACATCAGGCCATGAGTTGTGGCTACTCACCTCGCAGTACAGCGTGAGCTTGTCATCGGGAAGAAGTCCATTGGCTTCATCAAAGAGGAAGTCTCATCTGATGAATTTCTTGAACCCCCAATCCATCCCCTGGACAAAGCAATACGCCCTCTGACTCTCTGCACACATGTGACAGGGAAGGATCATGGAGCAGTAACAACACATGCACACACAAATATACACACCTGCACATACATATGTACATACATGTGCACACACACACACACGCACACAGGCACGCACACACACACACACACGCACACACATACATACACACATACACACACACATACAGGTGGCAACAATTACTTACTCGAATCACACAAACACATTCTACGAATGCACAGTATCATTCTCTCACCCATTGCCTTGCTTCTTGTTGTTTAGGATGGAGAATTTGAACTTGGCCAACACTTCACTTTGGTTGCCTGAGAGGAGCAGCAGGTAAAGAGACAGGTAGTCCCTGCTCTCCTCGTCCAGCCCCTTCGGATTCATTCTCAAAACCTGATGGATGTTTGAGGGGGAGAGAGGGTGTGGCAGTGAGGGGCCCACCAGTTTCCGGGACGGTGAAGGAAAGGGATGGAGGCATCGATGCATCGATAGCATCCTTAGAGCTGAACTCTTCCCCAGAGACGAGATTGTGAGGAACATCCAGGGTCCGTGAGAACCCGGACTGGTGGGGGGCCATCATTTTAGGGGGCAAGGGGAGGGGTTGGGCATGGTCCGTGGCATCCATCGGGGGGGCTGGGTGAGTTTTCGTCTGATGGATGTTTGAGGGGGAGAGAGGGTGTGGCAGAGAGGGGGATGCGAGCAGTACTGTTCATCCTCTTTCCCAGCATGTGTACAGTGATGTTCTGAATGTTGAGACTCTTCCCATGGGTCTGGTTCATGTAGTCCTACAGGGTGGGGAGGAGGAAAGGAGGGGGGAAGAGGAGGGGATGGAGTGGGGAAGGAGGAATAGTATGGAGTGGAGCGGGGAAGAGAAATGGTAAAACTAATGGTATTCCATGACCATCAAATGGCCAACCTCCAGAATTCCAATCACATGTGGTTCCAATATTATGGCCTTTGACAAAGGCAATAAAAGGGGGCGGGGTAAAATGTCATGTGGACGCGGTTTACTGCACTCAAGTATTCAAATACTTATAATAATTGTACAAAACATCACATCACATCACACTGAATATTTCAATACAGTGTTAGCACCAGTATTTGCTACATACACAATACCACTCTTAGGATCTAGCATAACACCATAGGGGCCTTTCAGATTGCCAACTGTGTTGACCTTGTGTCTTTGTGAATCAAAGATGGAAACACAATCACCATAGTACTCAGTAACAAGACTGTAACCTTCTTCATCAATCACTATTCCAGATCGATGGACGCTTTACATCGCCATATGATCTGACATAGGTCCCCTCAGGTGTGAAGACTTTGATGGTGTTAGAACCATTAGCTGCAACATGGATGTTCCCTTGAGGGTCCATGGCAACACCATATGGATTCTGGAAACCATGACTACCAGGGACATTACCATTAATGGTCAATAGCCAGGTGCCAGCTTGATCCAATATTACTACCTTGTGATTGCTGTTATCAGAAGCAATCAACCTATCTCTTTGGTCAACAATAACTGATACTAGACACTGTCCACGTTGGCCAAACCTTTGCAGGAACTGTCCTCCTGTTGTCAACTTCTGAATGCGAAGATTGTCATTATCAGCAAAATACATCACATCTCCCTTGATGAATAAGCCCCATGGATAATAAAACTGACCATCACCACTCCCACAACTACCTATGGTTCTCCTCTGCTGGCCAGCTTGGTCAAACACACGAATATAGTGATACTCCCAACAGGATACATAGATGTCTCCACTGTCATGGATGGCAATACCACGTGGACGACCACTACACTTGATAACTTGCTCTGGATTACATAAGGTGCTGTACTTGGGTCCCACATCTAAGTCACAAGGACTGTTCTGTACATGTTGACCATCCATTGGACCATGTGCTCTGTGATGGAGATGCTGAGTCCATACATCACCAAAAATGGAGAGTTGCTTACCAAGAGAATCGATCTGTAGGAGGGACACATGTATGTCACTAGACTGATTTGGAGTGAGAGATGCATTCTCAACCTACTTCAGTGTGGCCTTCAGTTCAGTGGGTAGCAGATCTCCTAGTGCTACCTTCTCATGGTCAGTGTGGGTCTGGAGGATGTGGGAGGTCATCTCAGTGTAGTGACCAATCTCATCTTGCATCTTCATCAACTGTTCCTTCTGGAGGGTCAGAGCTGTTGTCTTGGAAAGTGAAATGGCCTCCATCTCTGACAACAGTGTGTTCTTCCTTTCCTCAATGGTTTGGTGGAGCTGTTCAAAGGCTTGGGTTATGATCAGTGTGGCATTCCCTCTGGAAGTATAAACCTGTTCTGCCATCTTGCCATTGGCATCAATGGATTTGGTCAGCTTTGAGGTCACTTCTTGAGCACACACAAGTGCCTCCCTCATGGCATCTCTGCAAACCAGGAAGACACATTTACAACGACGTTCTCGCAAGGAATACGTACACCTAGTGCACAAGCGTGACGTGACGCTGCCAACCGAAATGTTTCTTTTACCATGCGCCTATCATTGTTACGTGAAACCCCCCCCCCCCCCCCCTGGAGCGAAGTCGAGGATATTTGACCTTTATTAAAGCAAACCGCCCCTGGGTGGGGGATGCTCAAATCGTTTAAATACTGGTAGTTTCATCTGGCTCACTATTACAATAGTTGAATACGGTACGATTCTTTTTAATCAGTGTGTGTGCGTGTGCATATGTGCGTGCGCGTGGTGTGTGCGAGCGTGTTTGCATGTGTGTCGTGTGTGTGTGTGTGTGTGTGTGCTATCTTCGTGGCACAGTTTAACTAACTTATAAGTTCTATCCAAATTTTTTACTTAGATGGAAAGAGGCCTCGTCTATTATTCACGTGCTGAAAGGTCAAATGCCTGGACTAGGTCAAATGTGGGGCCCAGTAATGATATATACGTGTCAAATCGTGTCAAATCCCCGACTTCGCCCCAGGGGGGGAGGGGCGTCTCATGTGAAATACTGGCATGTAACTGTGTGTGTAATTAGTATAGACGGATCACGTGCACATAAATATATATGCTGTTATTGAGATATTAGTGTGATTTGGAATCACGCTACATCTGGATAGTCTAAGGACTTCACAGTGGCGATGAGGGTGGGATAGCACAGTGAGTCGTTCATTTCAATGGCTGGATACCTGGGAAAGATAGTTGAATTTGACAGCACATCCGAAACATGGCCGAGTTACGTAGAGCGGTTAGCAAGAAACCACTTACCAAACCAATGCAGGTTCTGGTGGGAGCGCTGTAGGTTTTGCAAGTTACAAGGTCATGCTGAGAGGGTGTGCAGAAAGAAGATGAAAGCAGAGAGCATGAGGGAGGCATCGGGGATCAGGGAATTAAAAGGAGACAGTAGGTCTGACACTGAAGACAACACAGATGGCGAAGCACTTCATAGAATGGAAGTCTCATCCGGCAATCCACTCAAACAGTGGAAGGCACACAAACCAATGTACTGTATGTTCAGGTACAAATGGAGGGACTGCCCATCAAAATGGAACTGGACACGGGGGCAGCAGTGTCCATCATGCCCTATACGATGTATAAGGAGAAAATGGCACACATCCAACTGCGGAAATCAACGGTCAATCTGAAAACATACACGGGACCGCGAGACAGGCCCCTTGGGCAGATAACAGTGCAAGTAGCTAAAAATGGAACAGTGGAAAGCCTAAAGCTGGTGGTGGTGGATGGGCTGGGACCCCCTCGTTGATGGGTCAGAACTGGTTAAGCCGGATTCCCATAGACGGGGGGGGGAAATTAAGGTTCTGAGGGCAGGTGATGAGAAGCATAGTAGAACACTGCGATTGAAGAGGTTGCTAGAAAAGTATCCTGGAATACAGAAGGAACAAGGAACGCTCAAGGGAGCCAAGGCACATCTACTATTGAAGGAAGGGGCAACCCCAGCCAGTGTTCCTAAAGGCCAGACCAGTACAATTACAGTTTGCAGGCGTAAGTGGAGAAGGAACTAGAGAGACTGGAGAAAGGGGGAATAATTGCACCGGCGTCTACCAGTGAATGGGTTACCCCCGTGGTGGTTGCACCTAAGAAGGATGGGTCAATTCGGCTGTGCGGAGATTTTAGAATGACAGTGAATCAAGCCATAAAGGTCGACAAGTACCCCTTGCCGTTGATCGAAGACATATTTGCGTCGCTGGGTGGAAGCACAATGTTCAGTAAGGTGGATCTCCGGCATGCCTACCTGCAAATGGAACTTGAAGAACAGGCAAAGGAACTTTGCACCGTTAGTACGCATCAGGGGCTGTATAGATATAACAGATTACCATTTGGAGTGTCCTCAGCACCAGCATTGTGGCAGCGCACGATGGAACTGATACTACAGGGGATTCCAAAAACGCAATGCTTGCTTGATGACATAATAGTTGCAGGCTCCAGTGAGGAGGAACACTTCCACATTCTGGAGCAAGTGCTGGAAAGACTGAGAGACGCAATCTAGCAATCGATATGGACAAGTGTGCATTTTTCCAGACAAGCTTGGAGTTCTGTGGACACCGCATCGATGCAAATGGGCTACATAAGACACAAGCAAAAATGAGAGCCATCACGGAGGCACCAGTGCCAAGAGATGTCTCCCAATTGCGAGCATTTTTGGGCTTAGTAAACTACTACAATTGGTTTCTGCCAAATCTGGCTAATACACTGGCCCCACTACATCGGCTCCTGCAGAAGAATACCATGCAAGTGGTGTTGGTCTAAGGAATGCACTGAGTCCTTCACAAAGGTTAAGAATGCGATTGCATCAGACTTGGTTCTCACATACTTCAACCCAAGAATGCCATTGGTACTCGCTTGTGATGCGAGTGCCTACGGTCTGGGAGCAGTCCTGTCCCATACATCAGACTTAGGTCATGATAAACCAATAGCATTTGCATCTAGGACATTGTCGAAAGCAGAATGCAATTATTCTCAGATGGAAAAGGAAACACTTGCACTGGTGTGGGGGATTAAATGCTTTCAACAGTACCTATATGGCAACCACTTTACATTGATAACCGACCATCAGCCCTTGGTCTCAATCCTACAACCGAACAAGGCACTCCCATCTGTAACGGCAGCCCGACTACAGAGGTATGCACTAGTATTATCGGAGTACACATTTCACATTCAGTACAGAAGTACACACTGCCATGGGAATGCAGATGCACTCTCCCGTCTACCCCTGACGGAGGCTACAGAGGTGGAAAGGCAAGACAGGGAAGAGTTGGATGATTGTCCAGAAATCAGACTCAACCAACTGGAGCAGATTCCAGTGATGACTGCAGTGTTACGAGATGCAACTGACAAGGATCCTGTGTTATCGAGGGTGTTAGAGTATATCCAAGTTGGTTGGCCAGTGGACATACCAGAAGAACTGAAATCATTTCGAGATAAGAGAGGAGAACTCGCGGCAGAACAAGGCTGCCTACTATGGGGGATTAGGGTGGTAATACCTGCCAGTCTACAAAGAAAGGTGTTGGACGAAATTCATGGTGGACATCTTGGAGTGGTGAAAATGAAAGCCCTGGCACGTGGTCATGTATGGTGGCCAAGAATTGACAAGGATATTGAGTTCAGCACTAAGAACTGTGATGGTTGCAGGCAGGTTAAACATGACCCCAAGTTGACACCAGTACACCCTTGGGAGTTTCCAGAAGGGCTGTGGAGGAGGGTACACATCGACTTTGCGGGACCCTTTGAAGGGAAGCATTTCTTAGAGGCACTAGTAGACGCCAATTCCAAATGGTCAGAGGTGGTTATCATGGAAGACATGTCCACGGAGAAGATATTGAATAAATTGAGGGCCATGTTTGCAAGGTGGGGTATTCCCCAACAAATTGTGTCAGACTATGGACCACAGTTCACGTCTGACAAATTTGAAAAGTTTGTCAGAACGAACAATTGAAAGCACAGCAAGTCACACCCGTGTGAAGCCGAGCAAAGAGTCAAGGGAGGAGTTAACTGAGACCCGACCGGAACTCGCGGTAGCACAAGGACCAGGACAAGTAGAGAGTAGCAGCACGGGGAACACCAACCCAGAAGCCATGTCTGAGAAAAACACCACACTGGTCACACTTACGGATGAGCTACAACGGACCTGCCCAGAAAAACTACAAGCTAAGTCCAAGGAAGTCACGGCTTCCCCACTGATAGAGGAGCTACAATGGACACGCTCAGGAAGGGTGGTGAAGCCTCCTAAAAGATTCGGGGATGAGAGCCACTGAGAACGGAATGAGAGGGGAGGAAATGTGGAATACCGATATGTACTGTGTGTGTAATTAGTATAGACGGATCACGTGCATGTAAATATATATGCTGTTATTGACATATTAGTGTGATTTGGAACAACGCTACATCTGGATAGTCTAAGGACTTCACATCTCACGTAACAATGATAGGCGCAATACCCATTCCCTTTGAAAAGGGATATGTTATAAAGCATGCGTTTTTAGTTGAAAAACATACCGTCACGCCACTTTCCAATCTTACAAGGCAAAGCTGGTTATACTATCGTAGCTAGCACAAAACCGGCGAAACTGTCGGACAAAGTGAGCAAACGCACAGTAGCGATTCTACAGAGCCAATATGCATCAAAACCCCCAACGCCACTTTTCATCTGATTCCGTCTAAGTAACACACCGTGTTTCGTTAAGAAAAGCGCTACTGGCTGACAAAATACTGCACTAAGGGATTAACAATTTCTTTTACTAAAACGTTTATAACTCGCCCAAAGAGCAAACGTAGATAATAAAGCATGCAGGCTATCGATATGTTGTTGAAACTAGTTTCCAATGATGTATTGAGTGGTATTCCCTTCACCAGGTCGTACTGTTTGCACGTGACCCGTTACCATATATTATCTCTATTGTTTTAAAGCCATCGTGATACTCGTACTCCAGAGGTGAATACCACACGTGCTTTCCTTTTCATTACAAAGGAGATGACGAAGAACAAATAGGTGGAAATCGGCCTACATATGACCACACATAATTGTTGAACGTTACTGGGCCCGCTCCTAAAGGATAGCCTCACCTTGTACATGTAATTGAATCTTCTTGTTCCATTGTAACTCCGGCGCTAGGATCCAACATCGACGCCATATTTATTACCCACCCTTCCGATAAACGATTGTATTGCTTGATAAGGACGAGTAAAAATAAACATTGATGAAAGTACAGCGTGGAGAGATCATTTCCACTGCTGCTCCAATGTGAGATTAGAGCAGTTTGTTTGCACACGTGACTTCCGCAACTGCGTGGGTGTCTCCAGACTGATTATGCAATAGACCAGTGATTGGTGCACATTTAGCACTGCACACGCGTATTGAGAAGTCATAATCAATGCCAGCAGGATATACACGTATGTATTAATGAGATACACATTTGACTGTCCTTACATCAATGAGAAAAAAAGTGGACAACATGATGCTCTGATGAATTACATACACACATGCAACATAAAGAAGTGAATCAACACAAACACACACACAAAGACACAAACACGCACACACAAAAACACATACAAAGACACAAACAGACACACAAAAACACACACACACACATACACCACAGGGCCATGTGGTGGGAAGATTGAAGGGACAAGCCCACACTCAGGATGACTGCAGTGTGCTATTGCTGCTCCCTCCACTGGACAGTCGTCGTCTCTTCCTTAGCAGTGTGGTCTCCGCCAAAGCCAGTGCCTTGAAGGCCTCGGCCACCAGGTGGGCGTGGCGGGACACAAGTGTGCTCCATCCCTGGGTGTCCTTCACTTCTGGTGCATAACTGTAGAGGGAGGGGCACCCATGGCTGGTCAACATGCTAGCCAATTACAAGCTACACTGAGAGTGAAGGAGTGGGTGGAGAAGGAAATAAGGGCACCTCCCCCTCCCACACCCTTCCATTCTTTTCTCGTTGCATTTGGGTAGAGCGATGTGCTAGAGTAACCATTAGAATGGTTATGCTCATGTGAGAGTACCCAATAGAAGCAGTTAGGTTGAATTTGGTTCAACTGATAAGCTTTTCATGATTAGGAAGCCAGACAGGTTACATATCACAAAGTGCACTCAAATGGGATAGCTATTGTGATGACTGTGGGCTGATATCAAGTCCACCACTGGTATAGCTTAAAAAAAATGCACACCAATACAGGCCCTGATATCCCTTTGTAAGGAGCTAAAACTGATTTACTACAATCATTATCATGCTTACATACTGAAGGAAGAGAGGGAGAGAGGGTGAATGGAGTGTGAAAGACATATACATGTAGGTAAGAGGGAAAGAGAGAGGGAGTATAAGTGGGGAAAGGGAGGGAACAACTCTGGGGGGGTAGCATCACAAGCTAACACTTAGGCCACACATACAAGCACAAACACGAACAGGATGGCTCAGATTGATATACAGAAAGTAAATATCTCAATCATTCAAATTCATTATCAAACTAATAGAAAATACTTTACCCCTCCCCCTCACACACATATACACACACAGCCATTCAGCAATCAGCATGCACTCCTACATGAGCTCAAACCACACCCACACTGACTTGTTAATGAAATCAATGCACATGGCTTTGAGCTGTGTGGCTGAGTGAAGGTCAGCCAACACCAGTGTGTCTGAAACATTCTCAATGTTCAGATTGGCACACAAAGCCTCCTCACACATCACCTTGATACGATCCAATGCATACTGTAGGGAAAGACCAGTAGGTAAGAGGGAGGGAGGGAGGGAGAGAGAGGGAGGGGGAGGGAGGGGGAGGGAGGGAGGGAGGAAATGGTGAGGAAGGGATGGAGGGAGAGGAGGGAGTGAGGGAGGGAGGATGAAATACACTGAGGTAGAAGGGAGAGGAGGGAGGGAGAAAATAATATGTGGAAGGAAGGCCAGTCGGTAAGAGGGAGGGAGGGAGGGAGTGAGGGAGGGAGGGAGGAGGAAGGGAGGGTAGGAGAGGAAGGGGAGAGGGCAAGAGAGGGAAGGAGGATGAGTGGGAGTAAGAAAGATACATGTACAAGGAGAGCTAGAGAAGGAAGATGTTTGGAGAGGGTGGGAGGGAGCAACTCTGGGGTACCACACAGGCTAACACTTAGGCCACACACAAACAGATTTCCAAACACAATACCTTATCAGCTACTGACAGAAAGGAGTCAGCCATCTTCTTTAGGTTGGGTGCCTTGCCTGTGTAGATGTAGGCGAGCATCTCCTGCATCACCTCCTGATCCAGGTCACTGATCTCAACACGGTTCTGTGATGGAAGGGAGGGAGGGGCAGCTCTGGCGTACACAAAAGGGGACCGTCTCTTACCTTCCTACTTTCCTCCATCTCGTGTTCAAACATGGCACTGAATACAGGAGACCTGGCTGCAAGGAGGATGGATTCAATGCAACACACTGTGTGTCCATTGGCTGATTCAATCTCATTAACAGTGACCACCAATCAGTAAATGATGGCTGTGGTGTAGGATAACATTCTCATTACAAGGGATAACAGAACAGATAAAACCAAGGAGGGACTACAAGCTTGGTGGTTTCTGTACAAACAGCTTTTCAACACCATAAATTTTAATAGAATAAGCATTTTAAGAGCTGTGATTGCAACTATTACTATTCCCAAAGAGTGGTTGAAATGCATTTCTTGATTTTAACAATGTACACAACAGACACATTACCTGCACAACATATTAGGAAATGTGAGCTATTTGAATATCATTGGAACCATACAGCATGCCCCACTCAAGGAGTCTTGTGATTGAAACAAGTGGGATGGGTCCATGTGTGCCACAACCTCCAATTTGTCGGCCAATATGTGGGCCTTTTCAGACAAGTGACTATCTATTCATTGAAGGTTTTGGTGAAGCTTAGCACAAGCTTAATACATGACTGAATCCTAAAGAATGTGGGACTTCATAATTTGTGCTCCTGTTACAAATTTAAATACTAAGGGAATACTGCACAACATAGTCCAGGCTCTTTTCTTATCCACAGTTGGCTCAATGTACTACTAAACTGAGTTTGTCCTCAGCCATTGCACATTCTTAAAATTAACAATCAATAATAGAACAGCTAAGTGTTGATTCTATTGCTAAGCAACAGGTAGTGAGTGCATAGTGCAAGTAGCCACTAGAAGGATCGTCCACACCATCACTGGAGCATTCAACCATTGCTATCACTGACACATTCAACCATAGCTAGCCCTAGATAGCCAACAAGCTGTCACTGAACATTACTCCTCCATGCAACACAACAACGTACAGTGAATACTCTCACATAGCAACCCACTCCCTTTAGTCCCCCATCAAATGGCCCTCACATAGCAACCCACTCCCTTTAGTCCCCATCAAATGGTCCTCACATAGCAACCCACTCCCTATAGTCCCCCATCAAATGGCCCTCACATAGCAACCCACTCCCTTTAGTCCCCCATCAAATGGCCCTCACATAGCAACCCACTTCCTTTAGTCCCCCATCAAATGGCCCTCACATAGCAACCCACTCCCTTTAGTCCCCCATCAAATGGCCCTCACATAGCAACCCACTCCCTTTAGCCACTCCCTTTAGTCCCCCATCAAATGGCCCTCACATAGCAACCTACTCCCATTAGTCCCCCATCAAATGGCCCTCCATTTCACAACAGATAGACCCCACAATGCTCCCCTCCCCCTTCCACCACTCATCAGCCAACACTGCTTTGTGTGCTTTGAACTCATGGCTTCCCACAGCCAACATCACGTCACTGAACTGGCCATCTTCCAAGAGGCATGCCAGGTCAGAGCTAAAGTTACACTCCGGTACCTTGGGACTGTTGGACATCACCGATGTACCACTTTGGTTCACCACGTCCGATACCACACTCACCTGATGTGAGTGTGTGTGCACATATGTATGTGTATGTGCATGAGTGTGTGATAGTGTTTGTACATATGTGTGTGCAAATGTGTGTGTGCATGTGCGTATTGTGAATGTATGTCAGCATGTGTGTATGTGTTCATGTGTGTGCATGAAAATTTATGTGTGTGCATGTGTGTGTGTTGGGTGTGTGTGTGCACATGTGTGCACAAATGAGGCGTAAAGAGGGGAAGCACACTAATTCCGCAACTGCGTGGGTGTCTCCAGACTGACTATGCAATAGACCAGTGTGGGTACTGACTGGTGCACATTGACACAAAACCAGTACTGCACACACGTATTGAGAAGTCATAATCAATGCCAGCAGGATATACACGTATGGATTAATGAGATACACATTTGACTGTCCTTACACCAATGAGAAAAAAAAGTAGAAAACATGATGCTCTGATGAGTTGCACAAAATACATACACACATGCAACATAAGGAAGGGCCATGTGGTGGGAAGATTGAAGGGGACAAGCCCTCACTCAGGATGACTGCAGTGTGCTATTGCTGCTCCCTCCACTGGACAGTCTTCGTCTGTTCCTTAGCAGTGTGGTCTCCGCCAAAGCCAGTGCCTTGAAGGCCTCGGCCACAAGGTGGGTGTGGCGGGACACAAGTGTGCTCCATCCCTGGGTGTCCATCACTTCTGGTGCATAACTGTGGAGGGAGGGGCACCCATGGCTGGTCAACATGTTTGCCAATTACAAGCTACACTGTCACTAGCAGAAGGAAGGAGTGGGTGGAGAAGGAAATAAGGGCACCCACACCTTCCATTCATTGCTTGTTGCATTTGGGAAGAGTGATGTGCTAGAGTAACCATTAGAATGGTTATGCTCATGTGAGAGTTTTTACTGGTTAAAGAGCTTTTCTCTTACACTTACTGCGGCAAAACTCTCACTGTGTGTGTGTGTATGTGTGTGTGTGTGTGAGCTACCCACAGCATAGCGAAAAAGAATAAAAGGTGCGGGGGGAGGTGCCTTCACTCTAGCCACCCACTCCTTCACTCTCTACTAGCCACCCACTCCTTCACTCTCTACTAGCCACCCACCTCCTTCACTCTCTACTAGCCACCCACTCCTTCACTCTCTGCTAGCCACCCACTCCTTCACTCTCTACTAGCCACCCACTCCTTCACTCTCTACTAGCCACCCACTCCTTCACTCTCTGCTAGCCACCCACTCCTTCACTCTCTACTAGCCACCCACTCCTTCACTCTCTGCTAGCCACCCACTCCTTCACTCTCTACTAGCCACCCACTCCTTCACTCTCTGCTAGCCACCCACTCCTTCACTCTCTGCTGGCCACCCACTCCTTCACTCTCTGCTGGCCACCCACTCCTTCACTCTCTACTAGCCACCCACTCCTTCACTCTCTGCTAGCCACCCACTCCTTCACTCTCTACTAGCCACCCACTCCTTCACTCTCTGCTGGCCACCCACTCCTTCACTCTCTGCTGGGCTTCAGTGTAGATACATGTAGTTCTTAGACTAAGAAAAACCAAAACACCCCTCCCCCTATAACACCCATCAATCAAATACATGTAAATCAGAAAGCAAATTATAGATGTCGTTCCACGACCATGGGGGTGATGCATTTTTTAGATCAAGAACCACTATCTTGAGCGCTAGCGTGTAAACGGCTTTAGATTGTTCAAGCGCCATGATCAATTATCAATGTTAACATGTTGTATACTGGTTAGAGTATTTATAACCAACATAAGCTAACTAGTGATTATAAATACATATTGAAGGAAGAGCAGAGAGGATGAATGTAGTGTGAAAGACATGTACAGTGTAGGTATGAGGGAAGGAGAGAGAGAGGGAGGGAGGGAGGGAAAAACTCTTGGGGGGGGGGGGGGTAGCATCACAAGCTAACACTTAGGCCACACATACAAACACAAACAGATTTCCAGACACTGGATGGCTAAAATTGATTTACTGAAAGTAAATATCTCAATAATTCAAATTCATCATCAAACAGGAAAATGCTTGACTCTCCCCCTCACACACATATAAACACACAGCCATTCAGCAATCAGCATGCACTCCTACATGAGCTCAAACCATACCAACACTGACTTGTTAATGAAATTGATGCACATGGCTTCGAACTGTGTGGCTGAGTGAAGGTCAGCCAACACCAGTGTGTCTGAAACATTCTCAATGTTCAAATTGGCACACAGAGCCTCCTCACACATCACCTTGAGACGATCCAATGCATACTGTAGAGAAAGACCAGTAGGTAAGAGGGAGGGAGAGAGGGAGGGAGGAAAGGGAGAGGGAGGGAGAGAGGGAGGGTGGGAGAGAGGGTGGGAGGGAGGGAGGGAGGCTGGGAGGGAGGGAGGAGGGGAGTGAGGGAGGAGGGGAGTGAGGGAAAGAGGAGAGGGCAAGAGAGGGAAGGAGGATGAGTGGGAGTAAGAAAGATACATGTACAAGAAGAGCTAGATGTGTGGAGAGGAGGGAGGGAGCAACTCTGGGATGCTAACACTTAGGACACACACAACAAACACAAACAAATTTGCAAACACAATACCTTATCAGCCGCTGACAGAAGGGAGTCGGCCATCTTCTTTAGGTTGGGTGCCTTGCCTGTGTAGATGTAGGCGAGCATCTCTTGCATCACCTCCTGATCCAGGTCACTGATCTCAACACGGTTCTGTGATGGGTATGAGATAGGGTCAGCTCTGGCGTACACAAAAGGGGACCATCTCTTACCTTCCTAATTTCCTCCATCTCGTGTTCAAACATGGCACTGAAAACAGGAGACCTGGCTGCAAGGAGGATGGATTCAATGCAACACACTGTGTGTCCATTGGCTGATTCAATCTCATTAACAGTGACCAACAATCAGTAAATGAGGGTAGTGGTGTATTCTATGCAACAGGTGCATAGTGCAAGTAGCCACTTGAAGGAAGGTCCACACCATCACTGCAGGTGCATTCAACCATAGCCATCACTGGAGCATTCAACCACAGCCATCACTGGAGCATTCAACCATAGCCATCACTGGTGCATTCAACCATAGCTACCCCTAGATAGCCAACAAGCTGTCACTGAACATTACTCCTCCATGCAACACAACAACGTACAGTGAATACTCACCTGATGTGTGAGTGTGTGTTCATATGCATGTGTATGTGCATAAGTGTGCGATAGTGTATGTACATACATGTATGTGTATGCAAATGTATGTGCATTGTGAATGTGTGTGTGTTGGGTGTGTGTGTGTGCATGTGTGTACATGTGTATGTGCATGTGTGTATGTGCATGTGTGACTGTGTGTTGGGTGTGTGTGTGTGCACATGTGTGTACAAATGAGGCGTAAAGAGGGGAAGCACACTAATGAACACATCAGGCCATGAGTTGTGGCTACTCACCTCGCAGTACAGCGTGAGCTTGACATCGGGAAGAAGTCCATTGGCTTTATCAAAGAGGAAGTCCCGTCTGATGAATTTCTTGAACCCCCAATCCCTCCCCTGGTCAAAGTTATACGCCCTCTGACTCTCTGCACACACGTGACAGGGAAGGATCACGGAGCAGTAACAACATGTGCACACACAAATATACATACCTGCACATACATACATGCACATTTGTACATACACACGCACACACACACACACACATACACACACACACACGCATACACACACACACACATACATACACACATATACATACACACACACACTTACTCGAATCACACAAACACATTCTACAAATGCACAGTATCATTCTCTCATCCATTGCCTTGCGTTCTTCCTTCTTGTTGTTTAGGATGGAGAATTTGAACTTGGCCCGCACTTCACTTTTGTTGCCCGAGAGGAGCAGCAGGTAAAGAGACAGGTAGTCTCTACTCTCCTCATCCAGCCCCTTCAGATTCATCCTCAAAACCTGATGGATGTATGAGGGGGAGAGAGGGTGTCGCAGCGAGGGGGATGTGAGCAGTACTGTTCATCCTCTTTCCCAGCATGCGTACAGTGATGTTCTGAATGTTGAGACTCTTCCCATGGGTCTGGTTCATGTAGTCCTACAGGGTGGGGAGGAGGAAAGGAGTGGGGAAGAGGAGGGGATGGAGTGGGGAAGGAGGAAAGGTATGGAGTGGGGAAGAAGAATGGTAAAACTAATGGTGTTCCAGGTCCATCAAAATCAAATGGCCACACCTCCAGAATTCCAATCACATGTGGTTCCAATATTATGGCCTTTGACAAAGGCCATAAAAGGGGGCGGGGTAACAAGTCATGTGGATGTGTTTACTGCACTCAATTATTCAAATATTAGAGGAATAATAGTACAAATCGTCACATCAGACACTACACAGCATACTTCAATACAGTATTAGCACCAGTGTTTGCTACATACACACTACCACTCTTAGGATCTAGCATAACACCTCTAGGGCCATTTAGATTGCCAACTGTGTGGACCTTGTGTCCTTGAGAATCAAAGATGGAAAGACAATGACCATGGTACTCAGTAACAAGACTGTAACCTTCATCAATCACTATTCCAGATGGTACCTTTACTTCCTCATATGATCTGACATAGGTCCCCTCAGGTGTGAAGACTTTGATGGTGTTAGAAACCCAGGCTGCAACATGGATGTTCCCTTGAGGGTCCAAGGCAACACCATATGGAAACTGGAAACCATGACTACCAGGGACATTACCATTTATGGTCAATAGCCAGGTGCCAGCTTGATCCAATATTACTACCCTGTGATTGCCACTATCAGAAACAATCAACCTATCTCTTTGGTCAACAATAACTGATACTGGGTACTGAAACTGTCCCTGACCTGTTCCACGTTGGCCAAACGTTTGCAGGAACTGTCCTCCTGTTGTCAACTTCTGAATGCGATGATTAAAAAAATCAGCAACATACATCACATCTCCCTTGATGAATAAGCCACATGGAAGATAGAACTGACAATGACCACTCCCACGACTACCTATGGTTCTCTTCTGTTGGCCAGCTTGGTCAAACACATGAATACTGTGATCACCCCAACAGGCTACATAGATGTCTCCACTGTCATGGATGGCAATACTACATGGACAACCACTACACTTGATAACTTGCTCTGGATTACATAAGGTGCTGTACTTGGTTCCCACATCAAGGTCACAAGGACTGTTCTGTACATGTTGACCATCCATTGTGATGAGGAGCTGGTGAGGACCAGCAGTCTGAGGGGTGAGGGTGATGGTGTAGGTACCATCCCCATGGTCCTCCACCTCTCCTGGGACAACTGCTCCATCATGTGACAGCTCAGCCTTCACCTGTGGACCTCCATATGGGTACAACTCTCCCTTTGAGGTCATGCTCTCCACATTAACACAATACCTTTCCTTCACCTTGGCCACACACTCAGAAGACCATGTGCTTTGTGATGGAGATGGAGGTGAGTCCATTACATGTCCAAAAATGGAGAGTTGCTTAATAAGAGAATCGATCTGTAGGAGGGACACATGTATGTCACTAGACTGATTTGGAGTGAGGGATGCATTCTCAACCTTCTTCAGTGTGGCCTTCAGTTCAGTGGGTAGCAGATCTCCTAGTGCTACCATCTCGTGGTCAGTGTGGGTCTGGAGGATGTGGGAGGTCATCTCAGTGTAGTGACCTATCTCATCTTGCATCTTCATCAATTGTTCCTTCTGGAGGGTCAGAGCTGTTGTCTTGGAAAGTGAAATGGCCTCCATCTCTGACAACAGTTTGTTCTTCCTTTCCTCAATGGTTTGGTGGAGCTGTTCAAAGGCTTGGGTTATGATCAGTGTGGCATTCTCTCTGGAAGTATAAACCTGTTTTGCCATTTTGCCATTGGCATCAATGGCTGTGGTCAACTTTGAGGTCACTTCTTGAGCACACACAAGTGCATCCCTCATGGCATCTCTGCAAACCAGGAAGACACATTTACAACGACGTTCTCGCAACTTGTAGCTTCATCTAGCTCACTACAATAGTTGAATACGGTACGATACTTTGTAATCAGTGTGTGTGCGTGTGCATATGTGCGTGTGTGCGAGCGTGTTTGCATGTGTGTGGTGTGTCTGTGCATGTGTGTGCTATCTTCGTGGCACAGTTGAACTAACTTAAAGTTCTATCCAAATTTTTCACTCAGATGGAAGCGACCTCAAATGTCCCATGGAAGTGTGGCCTGCAACTTCTAGTGTGGGATGCTTCATGTCCGTGTATGTGCATGTTTGCGAGTGTGGTGTGTCTGTGCGTGTGTGTGTGTGCTATCTTCGTGGCACAGTTGAACTAACTTAAGTTGTATCCAAATTTTTCACGTGCTGAAAGGTCAAATGCCCGGACTAGGTCAAATGTGGGGCCCAGTAATGATATTTACGTGCCAAATCCCTGACTTCGCCCCAGGGGTCTCATGTGGAATACTGATATGTAACTGTGTGTGTAATTAGTATGGACGGATCACGTGCATGTAAATATAATTGAGATATTAGTGTGATTTGGAACCACGATACATGTCTAAGGACTTCACAGTGGCGACTAGGGTGGGATAGCACAGTGAGTCATTCATTTGAATGGCTGGATACCTGGGAAAGATAGGGGAATTTGACAGCACATCCGAAACATGGCCGAGTTACGTAGAGCGGTTAGCAAGAAACCACTTACCAAACCAATGCAGGTTCCGGTGGGAGCGCTGTAGGTTTTGCAAGTTACAAGGTCATGCTGAGAGGGTGTGCAGAAAGAAGATGAAGGCAGAGAGCATGAGGGAGGCATCGGGGATCAAGGAACTAAAAGGAGACAGTAGGTCTGACACTGAAGACAGCACAGATGGCGAAGCGCTTCATGGAAAGGATGTCTCATCCGGCAATCCACTCAAACAGTGGAAGGCACACAAACCAATGTATGTTCAGGTAATAATGGAGAGACAGCCCATCAAAATGGAACTGGACACGGGGGCAGCAGTGTCCATCATGCCCTATACGATGTCTAAGGAGAAAATGGCACACATCCAACTGCGGAAATCTACGGTCAATTTGAAAACATACACGGGACAGCGAGTTAGGCAGATAACAGTACAAGTAGCTAAAAATGGAACAGTGGAAAGCTTAAAGCTGGTGGTGGTGGATGGGCTGGGCGGAACTGGTTAAGCCGGATTCCCACAGATTGGGGGGGAAATTAAGGTTCTGAGGGCAGGTGATGAGAAGCAAAGTAGAACACTGCGATTGAAGAGGTTGCTAGAAAAGTATCCTGGAAAACAGAAAGAACAAGGAATGCTCAAGGGAACCAAGGCACATCTACCATTGAAGGATGGGGCAACCCCAGTGTTCCTAAAGGCCAGACCAGTACCTTACAGTTTGCGGACAAGAGTGGAGAAGGAACTAGAGAGACTGGAGAAAGGGGGAATCATTGCACAGGTGTCTACCAGTGAATGGGCTACCCCCGTGGTGGTTGCACCTAATAAGGATGGGTCAATTCGGCTGTGCTGAGATTTTAGAATGACAGTGAATCAAGCCACCCCTTGCCATTGATAGAAGCCTACCTGTGAATGGAACTTGAAGAACAGGCAAAGGAACTCTGCACCGTTAGTACGCATAAGGGGCTGTTGAAATATAACAGATTACCATTTGGAGTGTCCTCAGCACCAGCATTGTGGCAGCGCACGATGGAACTGATACAAAAGGGGATTCCAAAAACGCAATGCTTGCTTGATGACATAATAGTTGCAGGCTCCAGTGAGGAGGAACACTTCCACATTCTGGAGCAAGTGCTGGAAAGACTAGAGAGACACAATCTAGCAATCGATATGGACAAGTGTGCATTTTCATTTTTCCAGACAAGCTTGGAGTTCTGTGGACACCGCATCGATGCAGATGGGCTACATAAGACACAAGCGAAGATGAGAGCCATCACGGAGGCACCAGTGCCAAGAGATGTCTCCCAATTGTGAGCAATTTTGGGCTTAGTAAACTACTACAATCTGTTTCTGCCAAATCTGGCTAATACACTGGCCCCACTACATCGGCTCCTGCAGAAGAATACCAAGTGGTGTTGGTCTAAGGAATGCACTGAGTCCTTCACAAAGGTTAAGGATGCGATTGCATCAGACTTGGTTCTCACACACTTCAACCCAAGAACGCCATTGGTACTCGCTTGTGATGCGAGTGCCTACGGTCTGGGAGCAGTCCTGTCCCATACATCAGACTTAGGTCATGATAAACCAATAGCATTTGCATCTAGGACATTGTCAAAAGCAGAATGCAATTATTCTCAGATCGAAAAGGAAGCACTTGCACTGATGTGGGGGATTAAATGCTTTCAACAGTACCTATATGGCAACCACTTTACATTGATAACCGATCATCAGCGCTTGGTCTCAATCCTACACCCGGACAAGGCACTCCAATCTGTGATAGCAGCCTGGCTACAGAGGTATGCACTACTATTATCGGAGTACACATTTCACATTCGGTACAGAAGTACACACTGCCATGGGAATGCAGATGCACTCTCCCGTCTACCCCTGACGGAGGCTACAGAGGTGGAAAGGCAAGACAGGGAAGAGTTGGACGATTGTCCAGAATTCAGACTCAACCAACTGGAGCAGATTCCAGTGACAACTGCAGTGTTACGAGATGCAACTGCCAAGGATCCAGTGTTATCGAGGGTGTTAGAGTATATCCAAGTTGGTTGGCCAGTGGACATACCAGAAGAACTGAAATCATTTCGAGAGAGCTCATGGCGGAACAAGGCTGCTTACTATGGGAGATTAGGGTGGTAATACCTGCCAGTCTACAAAGAAAGGTGTTGGACGAAATTCATGGTGGACATCTTGGTGTGGTGAAAATGAAAGCCCTGGCACGTGGTCATGTATGGTGGCCAAGAATTGACCAGGATATTGAGTTCAGCACTAAAAACTGTGATGGTTGCAGGCAGGTTAAACATGACCCCAAGTTGACACCAGTACACCCTTGGGAGTTTCCAGAAGGGCCGTGGAGGAGGGTACACATAGTCTTTGCGGGACCCTTTGTAGGGAAGCAATTCTTAGTGGCAGTAGACGCCTACTCCAAGTGGCCAGAGGTGGTTATCATGGCAGACATGTTGACGGAGAAGACATTGGATGAATGAGGGTCATGTTTGCAAGGTGGGGTATTCCCCAACAAATTGTGTCAGACAATGGACCACAGTTCACGTCTTACAATTTGTAACAGTTTGTCAGAACGAACAACTGAAAGCACAGCAAGTCAAGTCCATACCACCCTGCCACAAATGGGCTAGCGGAGCGCTTCGTCCAATCCATGAAGCAGGCACTATGAGCATCAAAGAAGGAGAAGAAATCATTCTCACACCGTGTATCCAGTTTCTTGATACAATACCAAAATGCTCAACATCCAACACTGGACACCACACCAGCTCAGATGATGATAAAAAGGGACCTAAGATGTCAGCTACACTTGCTCAGGTCTAATGTGAGAAACAGCGTGTTCAAGAAACAGATTACACAGGCAGAGACACGAATGACTGCGAGCAGAGAGTTCAAGGAAGGAGATCATGCAGGTGATGGTGCGGGACGGGACTACAGACCAAACCATCCTCAATGGCAACAAGCAGTCGTACTCAGTAAGACAGGCGCCAACTCATACAGTGTGGAGGTTCGTTCCGGAACACCATGGAGAAGACATGCAGACCAAATGATCACAGGATCCACAGACAGTTGGTGGTGCAATGGCGACAGAGCAGAAATAATTGACGGTGACCATGGGCCAGAACCAGATGTGGAGACAAGGATCACCCAACCAGATGGAAATAGTGAAGGTCACACCCGTGTGAAGCCAAGCAGAGTCAAGGGAGGAGTTAACTGAGACCCGACCGGAACTCGCGGTGGCACATGGACCAGGACAAGTAGAGAGTAGCAGCAAGGGGAACACCAACCCAGAAGCCATGTCTGAGAAAGTCAACACACTGGTCACACTTACGGATGAGCTACAACGGACCCGCCCAGAAAAACTACAAGCTAAGTCCTAGGAAGTCACGGCTTCCCCACTGATGGAGGAGCTACAATGGACACGCTCAGGAAGAGTGGTCAAGCCTCCTATAAGATTCGGTGATAAAAGCCACTGAGAACGGAATGAGATGTGGAATGGGCTATTCCATTATTTAATTATACACCCCTACAGATGACAATAAATGGTGTCCAGGGGGGTATAGGGAATATGTCCCGGGGGGGTTGTCATTTAAATCCCTGTCCTGGGGGGTTAGAAGGCATAATAGAAGCTTGTCCAGGGGGAAGTGGAACAACATAGAAGATTGTCCAGGGGGGTGGGGCAAAACAGAAGCTCGTCCAGGGGGCATTTACAAGTCTGTCCCTGGGGGGTAGAGGTATAATACAAGCTTGTCCAGGGGTGTTTTTATAAATTGTCCCGGGGGTATACGTTTGCAATTATTGTCATCTGTAGGGGTGTACGCTTAAATAATGGAATAGCCCAATACTGATATGTAACTGTGTGTGTAATTAGTATAGACGGATCACGTGCACCTAAATACATATGCTGTTATTGAGATATTAGTGTGATTTGGAACCACGCTACATCTGGATAGTCTAAGGACTTCATATCTCACGTAACAATGATAGGCGCAATACCCATTCCCTTTGAAAAGGGGTATGTTATAAAGCATGCGTTTCTAGTTGAAAAACATACCGTCACGCCACTTTCCAATCTTTGACCAACAAGGCAAGCTGGTTACTATCGTAGCTAGCACAAAACCGGCGAAACAAAGTGAGCAAATGCACAGTAGCGATTCTACAGAGCCAATATGCATCAAACCCTCCTACGCCACTTGTCATCTGATTCCGCCTAACACACCGTGTTTCGTTAAGAAAAGCGCTAAAGCTGAGAAATGACTGGCTGACAAAATACTGCACTAAGAGATCAACCATTTCTTTTACAAAAACGTTTATAACTCGCCCAAAGAGCACACGTAGATCACAAAACGATAAAGCAGGCTATCAATACAAGTTGAAACTAGATTCCAATGATGTGCTTTTTACTCAGCGTATGGCGCACGTGACCCGTTGCCATATATTATCTCTGGTGTTTTAAGGGGATCATGATACTCGTATTTTTGAGGTGATTACCATACGTGCTTTCCTTTTCATTACAAAGGAGATGACGAAGAACAAGTAGGTGGAAAGCGGCTTACTCATGACCACACATAATTGTTGAACGTTACTGGGCCCGCTCCTAAAGGATAGCCATCTGCTCACCTTGTATTTGAATCTTCTTGTTCCATTGAAACACCAGCGCTAGGATCCAACATCGATGCCATATCTATTACCCACCACTTCCAATAAATGTACTGCGTGACAGGATTAATAATTTGTATTAACCACGTTTAAAGTGCACACACAGTACAAAAGTGCAACGCCTTACGGAAAACGAATTAACGCTCGATGAGTCCAGAGCTGGTATCGTCCCGCCTCCTGAGCTCACTGCAATGCTTGATAAGGACGAGTAATGAAAGTACAGCGTCGAGAGACATTGACACAAAACCATGCAGCACTGCACACACGTATAGAGAAGTCATAATCAATGCCAGCAGGATATACACGTATGGATTAATGAGACTGTCCTTACACCATGAGGAAAAAAAGCAACATGATGCTCTGATGAGTTGCACAAAATACATACACACTTGCAACATAAGGAAGTGAATCAACACACACACAGACACACAGACACACAGAGACACACACGTACGCACACACACACACACACACACACACACACACACACACACACACACACACACACACACACACACACTACAGGGCCATGTCGGGGGAAGATTGAAGGGGACAAGCCCACACTCAGGATGACTGCAGTGTGCTATTGCTGCTCCCTCCACTGGACAGTCGTCGTCTCTTAGCAGTGTGGTCTCCGCCAAAGCCAGTGCCTTGACGGCCTCGGCCACCAGGTGGGCGTGGCGGGACACAAGTGTGCTCCATCCCTGGGTGTCCATCACTTCTGGTGCATAACTGTAGAGGGAGGGGCACCCATGGCTGGTCAACATGTTTGCCAATTACAAGCTACACTGACACTAGCAGAGAGTGAAGGAGTGGGTGGAGAAGGAAATAAGGGCACCTCCCCCTCCCACACCCTTCGATTATTTGCTTTTTGCATTTGGGAAGAGTGATGTGATAGAGTAACCATTAGAATGGTTATGCTCATGTGAGCCAGCTTTTCTCTAACACTATACTGCGGCAAAACCCTCACTGTGTGTGTGTGTGTGTGTGTGTGTGTGTGTGTGTGTGTGCGTGTGTATATGTGTGTGTGTATATATATGTGTGTGTGTGTGTGTGTGTGTGTGTGAGTCACTACAGTATAGTGGTAAAGCTAGGAATAAAAGGTGAAGGAGGGGGGAGGTGCCTTCACTCTCTACTAGCCACCAACTCCTTCACTCTCTACTAGCTTTGGTGTAACTAGCTAGAAGCAGTTAGATTGAAGCAGGTTCAACAGTTCTACTTATAATGAAAGATGCTTTTCATGATTAGGAAGCCATGCAGACAGGTTACATATCACAAAGTGAATTAGTATGGTTATGCTCACGTGAGAGCACTCACTAGCTTTTCTCTAACACTGTACTGCGGCAAACCCTCACTGTGTGTGTGTGTGTGTGTGTGTGTGTGTGAGTCACTACAGTATAGTGGTAAAGCTAGCTAGTGTAGCTAGCTAGAAGCAGTTAGATTGAAGCCTGTTCAACTGATCCTTAGATTTACACATAAGTTTTCATGATTAGGAAGCCAGACAGGTTTACATATCACAATAGGCACTCAAATGGGATAGCTATGGGCTGATATCAAGTCCACCACTGGTATAGCTAAAAATAATGCACACCAATACAAGCCCTGATATTAATGTCCCCTTTTAAGGATCTAAGGGGGAGGGAGGGAACATCTCTGGGAGGGGGGGGGGGGGGGTACATCTCAAGCTAACACTTAGGCGACACATACAAACACAAACAGATTTCCAGGAACAGGATGGCTACATTTGATTTACTGAAAGTAAATCTCTCAATAATTCAAATTCATTAGAAAATATTAAACCCCTCCTCCTCACACACATATACACACACAGCCATTCAGCAATCAGCATGCACTCCTACATGAGCTCAAACCACACCCACAGTGACTTGTTAATGAAATCGATGTACATGGCTTTGAGCTGTGTGGCTGAGTGAAGGTCAGCCAACACCAGTGTGTCTGAAACATTCTCAATGTTCAGATTGGCACACAGAGCCTCCTCACACATCACCGGCCATGTAACGATCCAATGCATACTGTAGAGAAAGACCAGTAGGTAAGAGGGAGGGAGAGAGGGAGGGAGGGAGGGAGAGAGGGTGGGAAGGAGGGAGGGAGGGAGGGAGGGAGGGAGAGGAAGGGGAGAGGCCAAGAGAGGGAAGGAGGATGAGTGGGAGTAAGAAAGATACATGTACAAGGAGAGCTAGAGAAGGAAGATGTGTGGAGAGGATGGAGGGAGCAACTCTGGGGTACCACACAGGCTAACACTTAGGCCACACACAAACGCAAACAGATTTGCAAACACAATACCTTATCAGCCGCTGACACGAGGGAGTCGGCCATCTTCTTTAGGTTGGGTGCCTTGCCTGTGTAGGTGTAGGTGAGCATCTCCTGCATCACCTCCTGATCCAGGTCACTGATCTCAACACGGTTCTGTGATGGGTATGAGATAGGGTCAGCTCTGGCGTACACAAAAGGGGACCGTCTCTTACCTTCCTAATTTCCTCCATCTCGTGTTCAAACATGGCACTGAATACAGGAGACCTGGCTGCAAGGAGGATGGATTCAATGCAACACACTGTGTGTCCATTGGCTGATGATGTCATTAACAGTGACCACCAATCAGTAAATGATGGCAGTGATAGAGGAGCTCATCAGATAACATTCTCTTCATAACACAAGTTATTATAACTATAATACACTCTAACTTAAATATGTATTAAGAAATGAAAAAGCAACTGTTGTGGCTCATCCGTGTCAGATAGTACAGGTAATGAGTTGGAATTGTTTCTTGCCAGTTTGAAAAGTGTAGCGTGGTTTTCAAGAATGATGTTTTAATACATGTAGCTCTGTGCAAGTAATGTGCGGACTGTACATTGAATTGTATTTCGACCCACACGCTTGCAATCCATTTGCCCCTCCCATTGTCCCTGGATGTTTAAACGCTTCAATGTACTCACCCACCTACACATCCAAACACACATTAGCAAATCACCTGTCCCACCCATAACACATGATCCATCACTTTCCACACATAATTACCCACGTTTATTCCACCACATGGTTCATAAAGGTGACAAAGATATTCATTCTACCCTGACGGCCCACACTGTACTCCCACATGGTCAACGAGAAGCCCATTTCATTTAGCCCCTCCCATACCTCATCCCCAGCCCACTTCTGGTAAGCTCTCTCTATCAGCCGGCAGGTAAGCCAGCAACTCTTTGTCCACATACTTGGCTCTGATGAACTTTTCTCTCTCCTCCCTAGCAGGGCAAGAAGGTGACAAAGATATTATCCCTCTACACTAACTCCACACTTAACCATTACATCATCTGAACAATTTTAACCCATTACATCCACCATTCCTTAATATTGACTTCCCTTCAAACCATTTTAACCCATTACCTTCTCTCCTCCTGGTATCCCACATGAACATGCCATGGCACACCTTAGTTATATTCATTAATTCCCTAGGGAAGAAGTCTTAAATAAACTTTTGGAACTCTTCGAAGTGAAACCTCATCAATACCCCAAATGACTCCTCCCCTCTCCATTTCCCTTTCTTGCCCATCCCCTCCTCACCCCATTCTCCCTCACCTGGTGGCATTATGTGCTGCAGGTCTCAACTTGATCTTCTTGCTTCCCATATGCTCTTGGACACCTTGTTGCCAATGGATACCATCGAGAGATGTGTGACCCTAGCATCCTGTGGACCCCAGAACACTCTATGCACAGGAGACAGCCCAGGTTCAGGGAGGCCCATTCCGGTTCTGTATAAGCAAGTATGGAATAGAGTATCGTAGAACCTTCTCTGCATTTCTTCCACATCTACTAAACTCACAATTCTCCTTAAGTTATCACACCTGCCCTCAATTTATCTATCACCACACCCTCCCTCACCATCTCCTTCCCACAGCTTGTTTCCTCCCCAGCTCCTCTCTCTCTGGTGTCCCTTCTTCTTCCTCTCCTTGCCAGCTGCCTCACTCACTGCAGACACCATAGGGGCCTTCTCCATCACCACACTGGCTCCCCCCTTCCTCCTCTTATGCCTCAGGTTCTCACTGCTGCCTTCCTCCGGCAGCATTTCCTCACTCCCCAGGGGGTCAAATTCTTCCCTTTCTCCTTAATTGGGTATGTGGGGGAGACAGCCGCTTTCTCGGCCACGCACCCTCTGCCACATTGTACGATACACCAGCCGTATGCAGCTGGTGGAGCATGTACTTGTCTATGCTCCAGTTCCTGTTTTGGCCCGTCTGTTTCCCGGGATGGTGAAGGGAAGGGATGGAGGCGTGGCCAATTCCCTCGGGCTGTGAGAACTTGACACGAGATGGGATTTCATCGATGGCATTGTAAAGAGCGCTCGCAACCCGTTGGCACCGACAGCAGCCGACACAATATAATAATAAGCACACCAAATACAAATCAATGGTCCCTATTTATAGTGACATTACAGACAACATTAATGGACAGACAGTCTGTACATCTCATGACCAGAGTTCAGAGGTTGCTGACATGCGCAGTGACGGACTATTACACCACTCCCTCTTCCAGAAGGTCAGTATCTATCGGGTGGTCTTCGTGTTCGCTGGGGATACCTGTGCTGTACTTCTGCAGGTTGATCAGCATGGGCAGCCTCAACTTCTGCAGGTTCTTCATGTGGTAGTAACTCCTGAGGTACCTGCTCCCCTATTCCATCAAGGACTTCTATGTTGCTTCCCACAGGTGCAAACTCCAAAAGTGCCTCATTTTCGTCTGGATTTTCTGGTGGTGGTCCCTGGACCGTCTCAGTTCTTGTACCTGGTACAAATGGCTTAAGACAATCAAAGTGCACCACTCTAATCATTTTTCCATTCTTGCTTTATAATCTTATAGTCACTTTCCCCAATGCACTCAACCACTTTAAAAGGCCCAGTCCAGGGACGATGTAATTTCCTATATTGACCCCGGGGCACCGCTGGTGAATGTAGCCATACCCAGTCACCTACTTGGTACGGAGCACCATGCACTTTGGCATCGTACAAAGCCTTTTGTCGGTTGTGCTCAGTAATACCTTTCCTTCGAGCCAACACATATGCCTCTGTGAGATTGTTCCGCAACGTATGTGCATAATCACCCAAGGTGCAGGCTTCGTGTGGGGTTGAGCCATACATCAGGTCAACAGGTAGGTTTACTTGACGACCATACATCAAATAAAAAAAGGGAGTACCCTGTGGATGCATGCACACTCGAGTTGTATGCTAAACACACCCTCCGTATACACTGGTCCCAATCCATCTTATGATCCTTAACCATTGTAGATAGCATGTCTAACAATGTTTTATTGAACCTCTCTACTAACCCATTACAATGAGGATGGTAGGCCGTTGTACGGGTTTTGTGTATCTGAAGCAGGGTGCAGACTTCCTTCAACAAATCTGCCTCAAATTGCCTTCCTTGATCGGAGTGTAACTGCTCAGGGGGAGAAAAGCGACAGAACATTTCATCCACCAACATTTTGGCCACAGTTAATGCCTCCTGGTTCTGAATAGCATAAACCTCAACCCACCTAGTAAAACAATCACATGCTACCAGTACATACTTATTGCCTTGAGCTGTCACCGGAAGGGGGCCAAGTATGTCCACTGCTACAATCTGTAAAGGGTATCCAGCCTGCAGGGTCTGAAGGGGTGCCCTTTTACTAGGTGGTGCCATTTTCCTTGTGCTGCATGTTCTGCATTTTCTGCACCACTCCTTCACACTCTCTTTCCAGCCAGGCCAGTAGTATTGCTCACGGACCAGATGTATCATCTTACTTTCACCTACATGTCCCCCCATGGAACCGCTGTGAAGGTCTTGAAGTACACTTTCTCTGACAACAGAAGGCAACACTAGCTGCAGGTGTTGAGATCGCCCATCAATACACAATCGCCATAAGACGCTATTGTCTACTTTCAAGGATGACCACATCTGCACAAGTTGACGACTCTCCCGACTCCATGTTTTTACTTCATCCAGGTTAGGAGTAGCACCCCTTTCCTTTGCCTTCAGTACCGGACCAATTGATGAATCATTGAGCTGCTGGTCATGAACATCAGCTGCAGAATGGCCCTGAGAGACAATGCCAATTTGAGCAGCGAGATGGGCAGGACTGTCCACATGTGTAACTCTACCACATTGATTACATGGCACCCTGGATAAGGCATCTACATTCGTGTGTTGGTTACCAGGTCTGTGGACCACTGTAAATGTGTACTCCTGTAGCCGCTCAAGCCAACGAGCTAGCTGCCCCTCTGGTTCTTTGAAGTTTTGGATCCACACCAGGGAACCATGGTCTGTTCGGAGAGTAAAGTGAACACCTAAAAGGTAGTGTCGGAAATGGTGAATGAACTCAACAACTGCTAGTAACTCCCGACGAGTGACACAATATCTTTGCTCTTGCCGACTCAGAGATCTACTTGCATACGCTATTACAGCCTCACCCCCATCGTCCTGTACTTGGGACAAAATTGCACCAATACCCGTATCACTTGCATCAGTGTCCAACATGAAGTGCCTAGAGTGATCAGGAAAAGCAAGGATTGGGGTTGTCATTAAACACTTACGCAAGTGATCAAGGCACCCTGACACTGCTGGGTCCACTCAAATGCAATGTTCTTTTCCAACAGCCGCTGCAAAGGTTTTGCTGTAGTTCCAAAATCCTTAATAAATCTTCTGTAATAGTTAGCAAGTCCCAGGAACTGTTGGATATTCTTCTTACTCTCAGGAACAGGCCACGTTGCAATTACTGCAGTCTTTTCAGGATCAGTTGCAATACCATTTTCAGATATGACATGCCCTAAGAAGCGTACTTCTTTTTGACACAGCTTGCATTTTGCTGGTTGAAGTTTAAGGCCTGCCTGTCTTAGTCGAGACAAAACAGTACCCAGATTGGATAGGTGTTGTTCAAAGGTCCGACCTATCACCACAGTATCGTCGATATACACCAAACATTCAACCCAGTTCACATCACACAAAACCCTGTTCATCAATCTTTGAAATGTGGCAGGCGCATTACAGAGCCCAAAAGGCATTACTTTAAACTCATATAGACCTTCTGATGTGGTGAATGCTGCTTTCTCCCTACTGCTGCTATCTACTTCAACCTGCCAGTACCCACTTTTAAGATCTAAGGTGCTGAACCACTTAGAACCCCCTAATGTATCCAAAATGTCATCCACCCGAGGTAGTGGGTAGGCATCCTTTCTAGTCACATAATTAACTTTTCTGTAATCTATACAGAACCGTGTGGATCCATCCCTTTTACGTACCAATATAATAGGCGATGACCATGGACTGTTAGAAGGCTGTATGATGTCATTTTTCAGCATCTCAGTTAGAAGCTGTCTCACTTCCTGGCGGCGGGCTGGGGAGACACGACGGGGCAGTTGATGGATGGGTTGAGAGTCACCTGTGTCAATGTGATGCTTTGTGAGGTTTGTGTGTCCCAAATCAGAGTGAAAACTAAACACATCGGCATATTTCATAAGTAACACAAACAGCAATTCCTTCTCTGAATTACTGAGATGAGTAATAGTGGAAACAATGTCCCACAATACCTTGTGCTCACTTGGAGATACCTCAGTCACTGCTGATATTGTTAAGAGGTGAGTATCGCTGGAAATGGGTGGGTCTTTGTCCAAAGGCTCCATCTGTGCAATTTCCAAACCCTTCCACAGTCTCACTGCTTCCTTATGTGGATTGAATACACGAAGGGGGACAGTAGATCCTGTTGGACAGACCACAGCACGGGCCACCAAAACATCACAGCGTCCTGTCTGACCCCTCTCAACTAACCACGTGCCTACTACAGGATTGTCCCCTACACCACCTGATGCAATATCTACTATGACTTCTACCTCATTTTCTGCTGGGATGGTTAGTTTCCTTTGTAAAAACAAACCCACAGTTTTGCTCACTTTTTGGTTCACATCTAACAGTGGGAGAACAAGTTTCTCATTTGGAAAACTGATTTTCCTGTCCCCATTATCTATCATGCATTTGAATGTTTCCAAAAAGTCCAGCCCTAATATTGCCTCAACAGTCATTCCCTCCACAACAAGAAACTTGTTTTCAAACACCACGTTTTTAGACAATGTCAGGTGGACCAACACAATGCCCTGTACATGCAGAGGTGATCCATTCACACCAACCAGCCTACTGCTACCACCCCATTCTTTTAGCTCCATGTGTTTATTAGCTGATACCCTGTGCCAAACATCTGTACTAAGGAGTGAAACAGACGCCCCGGTATCTACTACGAACTGAACTGGGATTGATGCTATGTATCCTTTCAAACGGCAACTTATTTCGGAAGCAATGGACAATGCTGGGACTGTTAATTCAGGGGCCCTCTTGGCCCTCTCTCGTGCTTGGCCCTTTGCACGGAGGGGAGGATGTTTTCCTGCTGTTCGTGTTGCTTAGGAGTTGCACATTCGCGAGCAACATGCCCTTTCCCCCCACAGTTCCAACAAACTATTGAATCTCGCTTACGTGCATTCCATTTCTTTGATTCAGATTTTTGGCCTCCTGCTTTAGAGCTCACAAGTCCTTCCAAGCGGTCCAGCCGTTCAACGAGTTCTTTTATCGCCTCCAGAGCTGGGTCCGTCTTAGTCTGCACGGCAGCAATGCTAGAAGCGGTGCCGTCATCCTCGTCGGTAGTTGCTGGCGCTGTGTTCTGTGACATGGGCAAAAACCCCACCGTCATACTAGGCTTACAAGGATGAAGGTACGACTCCAGCTCCATAGCCGCCAGCGCTGCTTCGTCAACCGTCTGTGGTCGTTTCTGTTTAACGCCAAAAGCAACCTGTGGGTTGTTCAATTGGGAAAGGAACTGGTTTAAAGCCAAACACTCTCGCGCCTTCTCCTTCAACTCAGGGTAAGCGCTATCGGCTAGCAACCGTAGCGCATCACCGAACGATGCCCAATCTTCGCCTTTCTCTTTCTTTCTGTACTGAAGTTCAACCACCTTAAGCGTTCGCTTGCTATCTGGATCAAAGCGGCGTTTCAATGCACCCACGCACTTACTGTAATCTGATCGCTCATCCTCTCCAAGCCTCTGAAAAGCCGTCTGAGCCTTACCAACCAGGCGCACGCGTACCCATTTCAATCTATCTTCATCCTTAGTCCAGTTGTTCACGTCCACACAGCTGTGAAAATGGTTTATCCATTCGTCCCATTTCGTCCCAGACTCTCCGCTGAAAGTTTCCGGCAGTAGGAATGTCTTGTTTGCCATCCTGCCGACTACGCCAGTGTAAAGAGCGCTCGCAACCCGTTGGCACCGACAGCAGCCGACACAATATAATAAAAAGCACACCAAATACAAATCAATGGTCCCTATTTATAGTGACATTACAGACAACATTAATGGACAGACAGTCTGCACATCTCATGACCAGAGTTCAGAGGTTGCTGACATGCGCTGTGACGGACTATTACAGCATCATTGGAGCTGAATTCTTCCCCAGAGAATCCCTGAAAGTAAGTACACACATGAGAATACATCATGTACATATATGATAATTATAATTATATATACCACTTTAAACATTGTACAACTCAGTGATACTCCACAATAAAAAACAAACCTAGATTCCATGAAGGAGGTGGAATATTTTATCCTTGAGCTGCGTTCAAGGTTGTTATTAGTCGAGACAGACCTGACAGTGTGGGATACTTTTCCTCTTCAAAGAAAACTTACATTTCTCTTAAGGGTTTAACCAGCTAACACTGTGTGTATAGAAAATAAAAGATTTTTTATACAGGAATGCTATCATAGAAACATACTAGCTTGTGTGCTGAATCCCATTGTTGTTCAGTTGGTATGGGATGCAGATTGTATTCAGTGCAAACTTCCTGTATGTAGGGCTTCAGTTTTATGCATCTCTCCAACATATAGAATGTAGAATTCCATGCACCGGGTGACTATGTCTTTAATCACTGTAAAGGCCTTGGAGTGCATGCATGAATTCATCAGGGTTGAGAGTGACATCTGTATAAAAAAGATGTGGCATAGTGCTATAAAATGTACATAGTATTACTACTCGATCTGATAAGCTCCATGCATGCGGCCTGCCGATTTGTTTTTCCTGCAGTTATTTAAGTGCTCCAACCTCTGAGAACTGTTTCTAATGGAGCTGGTTACATCACGGAACATGTGTACAAAATCTCTGGTGTCATGATGAGGAACCTGCAAGACTGTAATGATATCGAATTATCGAGTAGTTCACAGATTTGTCCAACACACGGCCTTCTTTTTGCATGGGTCGATAGAATTTTTCACCACAAGGCTAAACGTGTGGCAAGCACAAGCTGGATTCTCTTCAGTGATATCTTCATTTAGAAGTATCTGCACAGCAGCTTTAAAATTGGCACCATTATCTGTGGTGATGCTGTCCAGCCTTGTCCCCATTTAATATCGCAATTGAGTGCAATCCTTAAGCAATTTCGCAATGTTGTCAGCAGTATGTGATTCTACAATGTATAAGATGTTTGTATACAACTGAATGATGTATAAAAATCAGTGCAGTACATGTATTTGTGTGTTCATGTGTCAATGTGAGTGTGTATGCACTGCGTGTGTAATTTTATACATTGTATATGTATTTTTGCTATTACCATTATCAATAGAAACCGCCAGCACAGCAGAAACCATCTTCCAGTGTTGGGGTTGGGATTCTGTCAATCCAGTGTCCTGTAACCGCAACATAGGACTCTCCTGTATGAGTTCCAGCACCATCGATTGTCAGAGCAACAGAGGATGCACGCTGCACTGAAGCTTTAATCTGTGTATAATGATTAGTGTAATTATAATTATAGGGAATTAATATTTTTTCTATACGGTAACTGGGCATGACATCATTGACATGTTAATCATCCTACGTACACGCTTCAGATATACCTTTGCCTCGAGTTCTGCCACTGCTGCATCCTCCAACTCTGTTGTTTTAGTTCTGTGAGGAAGAGAGCATCCCCCATGGGAAATGTACTGCAAGTACTGACGATACTCCGGAATATCATTTATTGATGGTGGAAGGATTGCTGATGAATGAGCGTTGACCATCAATGCGTATGCATGCTTGTGTTCCTCATCGGTCAAGCGGGGCGCAAAATGCTTTGTAACGAATCCGCTGAGAATTCCTCGCCCTTGTGCCGATGCTACGCCCTTGGAGTCAGTCTGCTTAGCGGGCTCTTCACTGTAACACAAAAAACGCATCCATCGTTACGCATGCATGGATGAGCCACGAATGCATGCACGAAGCCTCCAACCTGCATACATGTTATGAACATCAATCAGATGTTTATTCATCCTTGTAGTAGACCCATCACTGCGAGGAATCCAAACGGTTTCACCTCCTATTTGACATAAAGCACACAAAGCCCATTGTCACAGTTAGCGCGAGGAGAGAGCTTATAGTGATTCCACAGCCACACGTTCAAAATTTAGGACCAGAAGGATGGAATGCACCCTTAACGTCAGGTTTCAGTTCCGCACTAGTAGGGCCGCACTGTTTCATTTTCTTAGCAGCAGGAGGCTCTCCCGCACAACTGACTGATACGTCATCTGATTCAGATCTGGATCCTGCAGATTGCTCCATCCGGAAGACTGTAAACTTGAGGACTTAAGCGCTTGCGCCACACGTATGTATGGCTAACGGCTCTGTAATAGATCCCTGCACAATAAAAATCAATGCATGTGCTTTTTTATATAGTGTTCACCAAACTGGCATATACATGTAATCACATGAATGCTAGGCATGCATGTGCTTGTCTAGCAAGTCACCTCACTGGCAGGGGCAGGCTTTTGCCTGCTCTTGCTGAGTTGTTCACACCTCCATGCTGCAAATTGTATACCTCATACATGTTAATTACATCACTTGGTAACCATGTGTAAATGTTTCCGGTTATTTTGCTAAAAAAAACTGCGGTTCAGTTTGATTCGCGACCAGTATTAAGTCATGCAATTTATCTGGCGGTCACGGATACGGTCAGGCCAACCGTATCGCCGATTTGCCGGTTTTCACGGTTGACGGTCCAACCGCGGCAACACTGGTCTAATGGTCATCATTTTGCCATCAACTACACCAGATATTGCTTCCAGCCTCTCCTTGCAACACCAGGTAGAATGGGCAGTATACGTGGTGTTGCAAGGACTGCATGTTTGGTAACTTTAGTGATATTCATATTATTAATTATATTCATATTATAAATCTTCATAATGGCGGCAACACTTTATAATTCCTTCCGTCGCCGCTATATGGCAACAGGTTCGTGCTAAAGTTCCTTTATTGCTAATGCGCCTCCGCTTTCTCTAACACTTCTGCTATATCGATACACCCTCACTTTGTTCTCTTTCTTCACGAAATGTGATGGCTGTCACAAAGGCATTATCCTACTTTAGGTTCCATGGATCATTAGTATTCATTGCTACTGCGACGGATTCGTTGACCAGTGAAGTTATGTAAATAACTAGACGTTCACAATGCAATTAATGAATAGGTTTGAAGAGATCAAGAAAATCAACATTGCGCGCAATCACAGCGCTTATCTACGTTCAACCCCACCCTACGCCTCCGCTACCCGAGACATAAAAACATGCACTTTATGGCAACAGGTTCATGGTACAGTTCATGCTACATTGTATTGCTAATGAGCCTCCGCTTTGTCTGGCACTTTTGCTACATCGATACGCCCTCACTTTGTTCTCTTTCTTCACGTACTGGCTGTCGCAAATATATTTCAACTCCACCTTTGAAACCGAAAATAGGTACTGAGTACAGAACCAAACGTTTTAACATGTACCGGATATGATACTTATCTGGTACAATATGATAATACTTATGTAGACCATATCTGTTGCAACAACTATGAACGGATACTTTCAGCACGACATGTGTTACAATTTGTAATATCATTCTGTTACAAAATGTATACAAAGTGCATGTACCAATGTGTTAACATTACGCATCAGATAAGTATCATATTGTACAATTACATGCGTACATACCAGTTCCTTTTATGCATACGGTATTAAATATAACTTTAAACATGTACAAAATACATAATTGTAACAATACACATCATTGCCCCAGTCGCAATTAATAAATTTAAACTGCAACTGCATATGCTATTGTCACTGACCTGCTCGTTAGGCAAACAAAGTTGTACATTCAGCACAATTTGGTCCTGTGACTTACAGCACTGTAAGCAGTAATCTCCAATAGGATCAAGACTGGAGGTAAAGCATACTGTGGGTTGCTTTGCAACAGGTCTTGGTGCCTTGGTTTCCTGGACCAAGATGGAGTGTTAGTCGTTTCAGAATTGTGCGACATCGAAGTGACTACAAACATAAAGCAATGCCAGTGTACTTCATTGTGAAATGTGCATGAACATCAAACCTTTCGAGCTGCTCCTGGCTGGTAGATATCTCTGAGGTAGTTTAATTCCTTGAAAGGGATACCAGAAAGTACATGATGCACTATGGGCGAAGTCAAAATTTCTAGCAATCCAACTGTACACCTGAATAGCATTGATATTATTTAAAACAAATATTAAATTTGGTTACACATACCTTTTTTTCCCCCACAAAACTACAGCTGTGTCCAAGATACAGTACCTAATATGCTGCAACCGATTAAAATGACTTGCAATGTCTATACTGGGTGCTTGTCTATTGCTAAAAACATTAAAGGTTAGAACTTGGGAGTTGAAGGACTCAAACCTGTGATGTACAACTCTTTCAACACCAAGTCATGCATGCTCACAAAATGAGAATTATCTGCCTCACCATTCATGCAGTGCTGTGTGTTGTATTGTGTTGATCAATATCACTTTGAATATGCATGCAAGTACATGCAATATTGACAAACATGTAACCCCATAGTCATACAAATGTTTGAACATATGTGGCCCCAGTTTGTTACAAGCACATATTGTGTGTCCATTGTAATCGATAGGCCTTTTGTTGCAACAACCCATAGATTGAACCGGCAAAATGAGTGAACAGGCATGATAAACTGGTTGTTAATAATCTGTTACAGATTGGAAACATTCTGTAACAGATCTGGAGACACCAAAAAACATGGCCGCCGCTCTTCCCGGGATGACACTGCAACCTCTCTATATCTGAACCTGCGTCAGCAGGTATTGATTGAGGAATGATGAATGTCATTAAAATTTTTAAATCAACGGAGAAACGGATCACTTATCTCGTTGCAGCAATCGAACGACAACACCAAGATCTACGTTTTCATGCTAGTTTCATGTCATTAAACTATGCACTTCCAGACAAAGAACCTGCTTCTCGCGTGCCCATTCCCAAAAAATTGTTCGTCGTCGTTGTCTTCCTTAGGAAGGTATAACTCGAGCTACGAACGGTTTTAAAGAACGACAATAGTACCAATCTCTTCAGAATTTACCGGCACGTTATCCTAGCATGTCATTTGGACACATATCACATCTAGAAAGAAACTACAGCGAGAAATACCCTATTTTGTTGCAAGTTCTATGGCCATCTAGCAAGTTCTAGCAAGTTCTTAATAAAATGTATAATTTTAGGGAGTATAAATACTCCAACAGGCACTAAATTTATTTGGTGTTCCTATCGCAGTTTAGTCGTTACCTTACTTTGGCTAGTGAAGTTGTTTTTCTAAAAATGCCTTACACTGATCTGGACTATACATTCTTGTTCTTGAAGTTTTGAAGTGATGCATTAGTGAAGCGAAGTCATCTGATAATGAGGTTCTTTAGTCAGTGTGAAAGAAGCATAATTACTTTGTAACATGGAGATTGCAGTAAGCATATGCATGGTTCATAGAGCTGTGCCTAATCAACACATTTTTGCATGCAATATCTAACTATGCATGAAAGTGTAACAGTTGTGTGTACATGCATGCATGCAAAGGGATAAACAAGATTCAAATGATGTACCTTTCAGTGTTGAATGCAGATGTGGGGCCAAAATTATCCATACAATCCACTAGATGTAGAATTAAATGTGTCTTTTGCTTTTGCAGAAATGCTGGCATACAAGTCTTGACATCATTTACAAAAGCTTGGCATCTTTGCTGCAAGTCATCTTTAACAGCAGGAGAATAGGATTCACAATAGCAAATTTGAAACACCTGTTAAATGAAAAGTGAAATCTGTTACACTAGCTACAAAAAATTACACTTCCGTACCTTGGCAAAACTAATCAGTACTTGAGCATAGCCAGGAATGAGATATGGCCCAATAATAAAAGGAGCCCATTTGGGACCATGCTTTGAAGTACCATATAAGAAATGAGCTATAATAAGCACAAACATTAGGACCTCTTTAAACCAGATGTACTGAATTCTCGTAATTGTGCCAGTATTTCTTGCTTCTGCCTTTATGACATTTGTGGCATAATTTCCTTGGGTAAATACTAGCATGCACATTCCATATGCAATCACGTGAAGGACCTTCACAGGTGTACTCCTTTCAAAATATCAAAATTAATACTAATATCCAAATGATCTGTAACTTACTAATAGGTTGATCATTGATAGAACTTCAAGCCTAATGTTATAACCCTCTTTCAAACCATAATTTGTCCTCAAGGTCTGTTCACTATGCGTGGAACTGATGTGTGCCATCTGCTGATTCGCAAGTTCTTTTTGCACAGACACCTGAAGGGTCTTGTGTTCGATCAACCTATTAAAATTAAGATGACATGCATCAAATGTAGATAATTCATATTATCTCACAAAGTCGGCAATATTTATTAGCAGCACCACAAAGATGGCTCAAAAGCTCTGATGCCATCGGATTGTCAGCCACAATACAAATGAGTGGAGCCACAGCAAGCACCATTTGGTTGTGAAATGCATAAAATACATCAATTCCTTGTGTTTCTAACATTAATAGTTCATCAGCAATTGGCTTTGCTAATTCCAAAGCATTTAGCTGGTCTGAGCAACATATAAAATGTATATTGTCTACCTTTGAACATGCAAACCAGGGAGTCAAAGGTACCAGGAAAAAAACTTATGCCATTTTTTACTTATATTGCTGCTTGTGTCATCAGCAAAAAGAACAATTGGTAGCATGCAAACTGCTTTTCCTAATGACCTGGCTTTCATTGGGTGGGTGCTGCTCGATAACTTTCCATTTCCTGAAAATACCTCAAAAAAGTAACATTCAATTCACACTGTAACAATTTTATCTCTTTGGACGCCATGCTAGTTCATATATGCATGCATGCATATACACACAACCGTTATGAATTCTACATGACAGTGTAAGTAAGAAATGTGTAGATCGCAACTTCATGATGCATGCATGCATGCAAATGTTTGCTGCCACTTGTGACCTTATAAGTACATCACATGCTTGGTAGTAATTATGTTTCTTCTGAAGAACACATTGTTCAGATGACTTCACTAGTGCTATTTACTCCCAGAACAGGAATGTGTATCCCACATTAGTGTCGTACAGCATGTTTAAAATGCAGTTCACTCCATCTCCATCTGCAGTTCATAATAAGTATGGTTTGTTACAACTGTATGTGCAAGGTAGTGATGGACACACAAGATGTGCGTGCATCCCAGTGCCCCTCCTGGGTTTGTCTTCAGCATCTACGTGGCTGGTTTGCATGCTTGTCACTGAATTGCATGTATGTAAATGAACAACATGGGTATTCAAAGCGATTCTTTGTAATAAACACAACACTGACATGCATCACACAGATGATAATATGGGCATGTGAGAATGCATGTATACATGCACTTGGCATTCAAAGAGTGAAACTAAAACCTTGCAATTGAACATAATAAAATTTGATTCAGTAGTCCATTTAATAATAATAATGAAGTGTATATTGTCTACTTTTGAACATGCAGGACTTGGTAACCAGGGAATCGAATGTATCAGGAAAATAACTTATGCCATTTTTAACTTCTATTGCTGCTTGTGTCATCAACAAACAGAACAATTGGTAGCATGAAAACTGCTTTTCCTAACAACTTGGCTTTCATTGGGTGGGGTGCTAGATAACTTTCCATTTCCTGATAATACCTCAAAATAGTAACATTCAGTTCACACTGTAACAATTGTTTACCAACCTTACAATTGTACCTCATAAAATTTGATTGGTTTTCCATTTTATAATAAAATTTGGACAAGAAACACACTCATAAATACTGGTTACTGGAACAATAGTACTTCCATAAAGTATTAAGGTGTCTGCTGGATCAAGATGGGTGACACATGTCTCAGGCACTAATAGCTTATACTGTAAAAGACTCAGTAGTACATCAGGTGCTGCAAAAAATTGTGGGAATTGTGCAATCCTATTTAGAATATAATAATAGTACTGACTAACATTAATACTAATTACAATACCTTATAGTTACCACAACACCAGTGGCAACATCAACAGCAGAATGATGTAATGACACACAATCTCGCACAGAGACAGCAGTTCCATTGTCCAAAATTGCCATTGGAGATGCAAATCTAGGATCAGTAAACCACCGTTTACCATGGAGCATTTCACTATACATGTAGTTATGAATGTAGGAAGACATCGTTAGATAGACAGTAACATTGCAACGGTATGCTCACGTATTATTGCCTTACTAATGATTCCGCAATGTTAACTCGTCCCATGTTGATAGTAGCCAATGGAATGCAATAAAATGGCACCCCTTCACTACTTTCATGCTATTATGAAACAAGCCAATTAATACCTATCTTACAATATAACGTATTCATACTCGCGCAGGTAGGTGTACTGGTATATATTTTTCAAACTCAATATTTTGCACTACGTTTGGTCCTGCCTTAAAGAGCAAATTAAAACGATATGTGAAACGTGGCATTTGCGTAAGTAGCGACAAAGTTATAGCGATCCAAACATTGGATTTTGCGGCAATGGTAATATACATGCGGTACGTAGCGCATAAAAAATTGTGACGGTTTTGGTTCTCTTCGCTATAGCAACTACATATAATGACACAAAAATATTTTTTACAAGTCTTGCACACACATAAGGAAGCATAGAATAGTGTTATACATCAATTTCACTAATGCACAAATCATTTGTATAATATAGACAACAAAGAATACATATAGAGTCATTGAAACATCATCTCCATCTTCTTGACTGCCTCCTCGTTTAGCAGTTACCTTATACACTTTACAATTTTTAGATAACTTTACTGCTACAATTATACCTTGGTATAATACATTTTCTTCATAAACAAACCATAAATGTTCAAAGTAGAGTCCATCAATCACTACTGGATTGGCAAGAATTGCTTTTGTAATATTTATGTGGGATTCATCCATCTCTGGAAACTCTACGCTTTGCCTTCTGCAACACTCTGTATTTTCTTTTGTAACTTTCTTCGATAACTGCTATCTTTTTTCTGGTCTCATTCCAATAGCCTTTTATCCTGCTCCTTAGCAATATTTAGTTCATGGGTGTGAATAAGCAATCCAAGAGTTTTCTATGCAAACATATAAAGTGCAGGGGCAGAGAGTGTTTGACTTGCCATAGGTGTTGGAATGTTGAATAGATTACCCTCAATGTAATCATACATTTGTCGTTCAATTACTTCTATGATATCAAGGAACAAAATTTCATTCAAGCTTGCTTTCACCAGTGCATTCATTAAATTATAATTACTTTGTAAACACTGTAGTATAACATCTGTCTCCTTGTCCAAATCTTATATCTGTACATGTTGTTAAGACAAGTAATGGGCAATCCTTTAGGTACTGTAAACATGTCTTAATGTATGAAATAGTATTGAGGTTAGTGATGCCTGGATTTCCATACAGATGTTTCATCCAAGGTCCAGTCACTAATTTTTCAATTGTGCCAAGTGCTTGCAATTGCAGTAATAGTTTGTCATATATTAAGTCCTTCTGTAATTCTGATCGCAAGCAAATAGTATTACGACATGAAGTATCTAAATAGATCAAAAGTTTTCTCTTAAATAGATGGAATACAATATGGAATCAGTTTCCTAGATAACGCACAATGATTCCAGGCTTGATATTTTCTTGCCTCAAATATTGTTTTAATCCTCCTGGGTCACCTTTACCTTGTTTAAAGTGCATCTTTGTCATATCATACATAAAATTAACTGCACAACAACCATTTCCAAATGTATCACTAGTAATATTATACTCCTTATCATATACCTTTAGTAGATCTGTGCACCTTTTGGCAATCCCATCTAGAGGGTGCACATTGCATATGAGCTCTAGCAGTTCAATGTCAAGTGATGATTAAAGACTCAGAACTACAAAATGGTTCACTGCTACTCTGTCAGTAAGGGTGTTCTTCAGGTGGTGAATAATAGTTGACTTGGTTTGTATTGGGTCAAGTTTGTGATAATCAGCATATGAACTTACTTAAAACAGCTAGGTCTGAATATGGGAAGCATAATCATCTGTTGTACCCCCAGCTAATTGTAGCACATAGGAAATGGTAGGAACTGTTGCAATACTGATATGAACTTCATTAACATGATGTCCTCCACAGGTGTTGAATCCCAAAATTAAAAAAACTTTGCTGCATTAAGTTTGTATATATGTGCACTGCCAAGCCATGTCTTATTACTGAAACCTGTAGTGCATTGTCTGCACTGATATCACCACTAAAGCCTTCTATCAACTTCTTAAAATCTTCTGCAGTAATTTGGAAAGATACACACCAACAGATCGTTGCTGCATGCTATCATCTTAAAAGGGTTACATGTAGGGTTGTAAGCACACTGGAAGTTGCACAAACATGCGTTAGTTCCATTTTCGCGGCAACGTACATGTACAGTGTGATATCTGGGGACGAGTCACAACCTGAGAAAATCTGGGGTATGGCTTGGGCATCGGCCAAAAATTATGGTATTTTCATAGTACGTAGATTTATAACAAAACTGTGTTTATAAATACTTCTTTTTACAGTACCTCGAAACTAATGGTAGTCTTTATTTAGAGTTAAACTTTGTTAACGCTATAAGGTACTCAAAGGTAAGAAAAGTTGCAAAACAATGTTATACGGGCAGTGCTTAACCACCTAATAAAGTTTGACGTGAGTTGGCTTCATGAATAGCACGTGCCATACTCAAACACATAGGCTGTTTGATGACACCTTGGGCATCATCCAAAGTTCGTGAAATTTGAAATCCATATAGATTAAGACCTGGGAAGTACCTACATCTGATCGGTTTCCCGGTACCTTGAAACAGAAAAATTTCTACTAAACCTAAACGGTACATATCTTTTCTACGCGCCAGAAATTTTGAACAAAACGTTTCAAATAAACCAGAGCTGTATCATAGCATAGACAATGTATTGACATACCGATAAATCCAGAAACAGTCCACAACAGCGATCAAACGAACACAAACTTTCACTCGAATATAATGCACCTGAACATGTACAATTTGCAACCCGCGTCACAATGTTTATTTAATAATGGATCACCAATTTTTCGGTACTCGTACGTGAAATATGTATGCCGGTACCTAGCTAGCGTAGAGAAAAATTCACGAATGTTCAAAAAGAGAGATGTAAATTGCCCAAAACGTTATCGATGGTTGCCCCTATGTATTGAAGGACATAGTGAGTACGAAACATTTCGTAGAAGACATTAAATTTTATTAATAGAGTTAGATTTAAGAGCTCTGAACGCCTGACACGTGTTGCAAACTAACTGGCAAAATAAGCGTGCTTCATGGATGGCGTAAGTAGTGTGTGTGTTCTTTACAACAGGTAATTAATTTATTGTCAAGGACGAACAAGAATTATAGGGTTGTGCATTGTAGTGGAGGTCGGGGTAGTAGAGTACGCTCGTGAGCGGTCGGGCATGGTTTAGAAGTACATTGTATGAGAGGTCGAGGTCGGGGAAGTCCAGGAGTGTGGACAGATAAGATCACATAAATAATCAAGCCCTACAATGCAGCTTCGGAAAGTTTGAAGTGGTACAAAATGCTAGCAATGCGTATGATACAGATAAGATTACATAAACCTACAATGCAGCTTCGGAAAGTTTGACGTGGTACAAAAAGCTAGCAATACGTATGATACAGCTGGCGTTACTCAATGTTCATATTTTATACATGCACTGAGGCAGGACCCTATTCCTTTGGTTTACAAATGCAGTAGTCAATGTAGCCTAGGATACGTAGGACTATAGTCAGGCATAAATGACTCCCAGGCATAAATGACTCCCCCGGTCATTTACGCCTAAGGTGTAAATGATTCCTCGTAGGCATATATAACTCTCCACGTGAATTCCATAAGCCACGTGTAGTTGTCGAAGTCGCTCGCATGGACCAGGATGAATTCAGTGTTGTCGAGGATTACCTGCGTATGAATCAATATCCTAAGGGCATTTCAAAGGGGGATTAAGGCAAAATGACAACGAAATGTTGTATGCCATCGACCCAGGAATAGTTGTTTATGACTTAATTGCACTGACGGGCTGTGGTGAAAACTATGGCTTGCCAATAAAAGTAATTTTCGCAATTCAATTTCAGTTGTAAACATCACAATTTCAAATTCCTGGCCTTAATATGTGCGCTATTGCATGCCCTCATTGATTGTGTTATGCAAAGCCATCACATTTATACACGTACATTGTATTCTAGATATCATGCAACACGACATAGCTCTCTGATGTGTTATAATGTGCGCGTTTTGTTTGCATGCAAAGTAATGAAAACATTATATTTTTTGCTATACTACAAGCGACATATCAACTCTTTGGAGGAAAGAATCCATTCATTTCCTATCTCGTTATTGTACATTGTTGAGTCGTTTCTGTCAGTCGCTATGCACGTAGTCCCGTGCAAACAATATTTCCAATTGCTGACTAAATCCCAGGGCCTACCATCCGCAGACAATCTAGATCTGTGGTCTCTTATGACGTAATCCATCCGCAGGTGCGAAAAGTTGGGTCTGTGTACGAGACACTATCGACTGTGCCTTTTTGTGTTGTACATTGAAAGCCTGCTAAATCACGTCTCTTCCGTTGAGCTCGATCGATGATAGGAGTCTAAAATATGGTTAACTCCAGCGCAACAAACATTCTTAATCATGTAGCTTTTGCAGTGGGCAACGGTGTCTCTGTTGTCGTGTGCCTACTGGCAGCCATCTTGATACTACGTCTAAAGTTGCACAAAAAGCTTGTCTACCGACTGGCACTCTACCAAGTACTGTCTGCACTGGTGACGGCGTCGGTTGGCGCTATGCAGGTGGTGGTCATCAACTATGACGAATCAAAAACAATCTATGTTCGCATTTGCACTGCTATTGGATTGCTGCAGGTATACACACAATGGATGAAGCTGCTCTTCACGATGTGGGTGACCTTTCATCTCTTCTGTTTTGCGTTACTCCACAAGAATCTGAAGAAGTTGGAAGTGCTGTACGTTGTGACCTCGCTACTTGTACCAGCGTTGATTGCTATTGTACCTCTGTTAACCTACGCTTATGGGCCGAGTTCTAATGGCATATGCTACATTTATGCCAACACAAGTGTTGCATTCATTGAGAGGCTTGCCCTCTGGGATGGTCCTGCAATGCTTATGCTGATAGCCGCATCCACAGCCATGGTTGTCATGGTGATAATCCTGGCTAGTCAAATGCATCGAAGATCTAAGTACGAACAAATCACCGATGGCGACCAGTTTTTGAAGGCTCTGAAACAGCTCCTTCCATTGGCTGCTTTCCCTATATTCTTCTTCATCTTTGAAATACCGGTGTTCATATTTCATCTTTACACAACTCAATATTCAACACCAAATGAAGGAATGTTTATCACTACTGTGGTGTTTTTTTCTCTCTGGAGTACATCTTCGGGTGCGGTAGTTATAATCCACATCTCTGTGGCACGGATATGTGGCAGGAAACGCAAACGTATTAAAACTGCAGTTGTAAATGTTTTGAACACAGGCTTATAATATACATAGCGATGCATTCACAAGTTTTGTGCATGACTTGCAACCGGATGTATTGACAGTATAAAACCATGGCAACGGTTTAGGGAGTGGGTATGTGAGGTCGGTACGTAACGATGATTACGGCGAATCATTGAATTTGGGTGTGTGTACGACAGCACGCATACCTCCCTACATTAATATCTACCTTATATTCTCAGCCTGCCTCATACAAGCAAACAAGTGCACATAAACACACTGATATATACAAGACGGTCGTTGTTGCAGACGGTATGGAAACTGAGCATAGTACTATTTTGTTTCCCATACCACATAGCAGTCATAGAGATTCATGCATCATACTGTACCAACATCGACGAAAAAACAGGACATGAGACTTAATCAATGATTGGACGTCTGCAATAGCCTCTTGAATTTAATATCCATGAGGCGTTGATATCTCTTATATGTTATGGCTACTATATAAAAAATATATATACAGCCTTAGAATATACAGTACACAAGATAACTGTATCAGAATTAGTGTATTTCTGACGATCGCGTTTCTTGATAACCAGTCCTTTGCACTGCATGGCCAACTGATATGTTTTCATTATTGAAAGTATCTCATGCATAGTTTAATACAAACCATTGGATTAGGGTTATGCACAACACATACAAACATGTACAGTACCTCAGACACAAGTCCCGCCCCCCCCCCCCCCCCCCCCCCCCCCCCCCCCCAATCATTCGATTACACAAATATTTTTATTATTTATCGCGCATGGTACATGTACGTCCGTACCATACCAGAGATATTATAGTAATATCTCTGACCATATACCGTATGGCGTGAAATAATGATAGAGAGAATTTAACCTATGATTCTTGTGATCTTGCGAGGTTTCGTTTTGAAGAGGTTGGTATCATCACGAACTCTTTTGAGCCAGGGACTGCCATATTATATTTGATTGAGAAATACCATGTGATGTAGCTGGTAGTCGTAGACTTTGTACGCTGATGAGGGGACTTAGTGTGTGTGGGTAGCTATGGCATGCATACATGGTTGTATGCATATGCTGAGTGTACTTAAGGACGTGTTAGTGAACGCTGTGTATACTTAGTGATGTGTTGGTAGCCAAGGTATGTGCGCTGAGCTATAGTGTTCTGTGTATGTGCTGCAGATCGTATCATGCGCTACACCCCCCCCCTCTCTCTCTCCCCCCCCCCCCCCCCCCACACGCACACACATGATAGCAACAATTCTATTCATCTTTTGCACAGTAGCAAATCACTAGCTTACGGCTGGCAGTATCGTGCGGCAGTACACGCTATACACGACCATGGCTGGGAGCACCTGTCACATTTCACGCACCTCGGGCGCAAATGAGCAAAATCGCAAATCGGTGGCCCGGGAGAGGATGTATGGTGGCCCGGGAGAGGATGTATGGTGGCCCGGAAGAGGATGTATGCATGGTGGCCCGGGAGAGGATGTATGGTGGCCCGGGAGAGCATGTATGGTGGCCCGGGATTTTATAGTGCTTGCAGCAAAACACGAAGTAGCAATGGCACAGTAATTTAAAAACATTTTGTAAGCGTGGTAGAGAACATTCTATATCGTACGAATGTTAGTTCATGAATGCATGCATTTAGAAATACAATATCTGTTAATATAGGCAATCTTTGGTCGGCATATCCAGAAATTGCGATACGTATACAGTTCAAGTCGAACATATTATCTGATTGCATTACTGGATAGAGAAAATCATTATAATTTTTATTTTATGGCATTTGCACTGAAAGAAGTTGTCAAAGAAAAAGTAGTTAGTACTTTGCGGCATCAATTAATGCAGTAAGTCATATGTCATGAACTAGGTAACTAATTTAAGCACTTGAGTGCGATATCTACAGTGTAGGTCATCGGCGTTCTGCAACTAAGGACAGAGTTAAATATACCTGCTTTGGTGTGGATTTATTAGAAACCAGATGCATACATTGCAGAGCCCATGATATACATGTACGCGTGCACCACATGTGTATTTCAACTATCAACATAATGCTTCAACTTAGCTGATGAAAGTATTGAAACGAGGATATACAACTCAATGCATTAGTTGCAGTTTCTAAGTATAAAAAGCCAAGCTTGAAATTGTCGAAGCGACCTTTCCTACTCGCATGTGCCCGCTGTTTCTGTGGACATACAGTACAGTAAAGTACTTACAGTAGTACTAGTATGGACTGATCTAAATGTATGCACGTTAACTACTAGTGAACTTGGCAGGAAACACATGAACAGTGTAGTGCAATGGTACATTCCTCCATGAAATAAAGTTGTCACTGTGTTTACGAATGAGGGTGAGTTATGTGTCACAAAGCTTTCAATAATGAGGCCGGAAATCATGCAGTGTTCATGAGTGATGGTCGTGTGTTGAAACCTATGTCCAAGTAATGGTGAGTGTGTACAACTTGTACAATTTGTAATGTTGCTTTCCATTACTGTAATAAGGATCTAGCGTAGTGTGATATCCTTAGAGAAGTGTAGTGATTTAGGTTAAGTGTCAAATTAATGTACCCCACATACATCTGTATGGTCCAGGAGTTCAGGGACTGGCTGAGGTGGTCTGCAAGCGTGTAATAGTTTCTTTCATGTCAGGGACTGAGATCAGAATGAAGGTGTGGCAGAAACCCTGGTAGCGCCTGACACAGTTGTGGTAGATGGGGTCAAAGCTCCTGTCAGTATAGCAACTGGAGACAATGGTTCAGGTCTCAGTGAGGTGACGACCAGCTAGCATTGTCTGTACTTGTCTATGGAAAGTACTATTTGCCACCCGGAAGCTAAAGCTTCAATACAAAGGTGGCACTACCAGTAATTTATTGATTGGAGTGTGTGTGAGTGGGTGGTTGGGTGTTAGAGTCGTGTGTTTCTCAACATAACCATGTTAAAACAATGATCATGTACTGGTACAGTACAGAAATTTTATTATTTTCTTGATAGCAAGAAGAGTAATAAATTAGGCCAATGATAAACTAAGAAAGTGTTTAATCCACCTGCTATGAATAATTTGCATTTATTGCATGCATACTTTGTAAGCTCATCATTGTGTTTCCTTCATTGAAAGACATTCACATGCAGCATGATCTGATCCAGTACATGAAGAGCTTCAATATATGTTTGTATCAGTTGCCTACAATGTATACAATAGGTCAGTTGCCCTCACACAGCCGCAGACACAGACATAGCCACAAGCCCACACATAGCACACACACTCTTTAAATATGGGTGTTCACTCACATCCATGGACCTGTTGTGATATTCAGTGACATCCACTGTAGAGTACTCCTTGAGTCTGTGTGGATGAGGTTGTAAGAGGAGAAAGTGTACAGTAAGAGTTTATCTATTACAGTATCCACAACACATGTTAGCTGTGTGTGAGGAGTGTGCGAATGTATCATGATGTGCCTTGCGACGTATGTAATACCACTAGATGTGGCTGTGTGCAGCAAACAGGCCAGAGAGTACAGCACATTAAAATATAGCATACTTGTGCATTCGCTAGCTGCAGTCATTACATGTTCATTGTGGTGTTGAAGGGAGAGATCTGTTCCATCGCAATTACTGAAGTGTGTGGTTGGTTGTAATGTTTGTATTTGATGTCCCTATTCCTGAGGTCGCCAAAGTTCTTCAATTGCATTCAACCACACTTTTTTATTCATACTACATAACTGCTGCATATCACCACAAGTGCATGTATCTGCCAGTTCAGGCACCCACCATGATTCTTCCTTTCACAACAGTGTCAATGTGCTACAGGTATGTCACCAGTGCACTGCTTTCTGCAAGCTTACACACATTGTTCGCACAATTTTTGCCCAAGTTTGTTCAGTCCACCTCTGCAACCTTTGATGATAGTGTCAGAGAATGATGCACTGTGTGCGACTTATCTGCCAACTGCTCTGTTAGGAAACAAGCCTCGCTGAGCTCATTTGCTTGGGTTCTCTCAGCCACAATGAGACAAGTACTACTGGAGAACTCAGAACAAGCTTGGTTAAAACTTTTCATGCTCCCTAAGTGTGTCCTACCTTCACGTAAACACAGAGGTTGCCATGACATGCCTACTTCAGTAGACTTTCTATGTAGTTTATGGTCCAAAAATGAGTTTGGGACTCTCTGGAACCTTGCCAAAAACAACCAAAAGAAAAACTGTCAACCACATGACCAGGAGCTAAACACAACCGAGATCTGATCGCTCATGCTATCTCATTGGGAAGAGCCGGCTTGTTCAGAAAAGCATGCAAAGTTCTGGAGTCGAATGGGTTAGCCCCCAACAATGATGCCACCTGGCAATTGCTGCAGTCTAAGCACCCAAGCTGTTCTCCCCCTGTAGCTCCTAATGTATTTCTGTTGGACCAGGCTTTGATATCTTGTCTACTCTTCGCTCTTTCCCAAGAGGCACTGCAGCGGGTCCCTCTGGGCTGCGCATACAACATTTACCGGATGCTGCTATCCCACTCTCAACACACATATGTGCTACTCTCAGGGACATGTAAATCTCAAAGCACCTCCAATGGTGGCAAGGTTTTTGACCGGAGGAACATTAATTGCACAATATAAACTGAAAGATGGAAGCCCCCCAGATCTTAGACCCATAGCAGTGGGAGAATCTTTAAGGAGGCTCACTGGAAAGTGCATTTGTGCTCTGATCAAGGACAAATCTTCTGATCTTTTCCAGCCTCTTCAACTGGGAGTTGCCTGCAGTTCAGGGTCTGAAAAGATTATCCACGGCCTGAGAAAAAGCATTGAGGACCATTGGATGGAAGTCGACTTTGTGGTCTTCAAAATAGATATACAGAACGCTTTTAACCTTGTTTCAATACAAGCAGTTCTTTACGAATGTGCCACATCCTTTCCTGAACTTCTGCCTTGGGTTACATGGTGCTATGGTACACACCCCCTTTTATAGCACCAGCTTGGTCATCTTTTGTCGGAGACTGGAGTGCAGCAAGGTGACCCTCTTGGTCCATTGCTTTTTTCTTTGGTACTTCAAAGACTGATATCAAGCATAGATGCTGATGATGATTGCATACAAGTGCTATTTCAGGCTTGGTATCTTGATGATGAAGGCGCTCAGCTGTGTTACAGGCACTTTCACTCATTGAAGAGATGGGTCCTTCTCTGGGCATTCACATCACTTGGAGAAATGTGAGCTCTTCAGTCACTTTGGTAATTCAATGTTCCCACCTGCAGTCAAGTTTTCACACCATCCGAACCTTGACATTCTGGGTGCCTCAATAGGTGATTACCTGTATTGTTCAAAGTTCATTGCTGGGAAGTGTGCCAATGCCAGGAAACTTCTGTCTTCCTTGGTAGATGTAGCAGCAGTTGACCCACATGTGGACTTGTCTCTCTTGCGTTTGTGTGGCAGCTATTGCAGATTGGTCCACCTGGCTAGGGCCACCCCATCAAGTTGGCATGTTCTTTGAAGCTGTTTGATGAAGAAGTCAGAAGGTGCTTCTCGATCATCTTGCTTTTCCAACGACACAACAGACACAGCCTGGACACAGGTCCAGCTTAGCTTAGGTTTTGGGGGTCTTAGTCTGCGCTCTCTATATATCCCACAACTCATGCGCAGCATTTATAGCTTCATTATCAACATATGGTTGTAGCAATGCTGATAATGTACATCTGCTACAGTCCATCATTCAGTTCAACGATCAGGTCTCTACATCAGATGCAATCACAGCAGAAGCAGTATCATCAACACCTGTTACTCAGCGTTCTCTGTCTAAGAATTTGGAATGCCACCTTTTTAATTATTTGTTAGGGGCTTCCTCTATGGCAGACAGAGCTCACCTATTATCCTTTTCGGCGTCTCATGCCGCATCATGGTTGTCCATGCATGACTCCATCTCTGGCCTTGGGTTTGCACCTTGAACCTAATAAGCTTCATGCCTCTATAAGGCGGTGGTTAGGGTTGGACACCTCTATTGGTTCTCTGTGTCCTGTCTGCTCTTAGAAAGCCCTGGACCCACTTGGGCACCACGCTACCACATGCACTCATGGAGGTGATGTAATGACTCGACATAACCTGTTGCGAGATGTTGTGGTCAACCTTTTTCGTCAGGCTCACATGGGAGTCACAGTAGAGGCGGGCTATGGCCTTACACATGATAATAGCCGCTCATGCCTAGCAGATGTCCTGGTAACAAGATGGGAAAAGGGTTTGCCTGCAGCTTTATAACAGTGACATCCCCACTTAATCGTGCCATCCTTGATGTGTCTTGTTCAACAGCTGGAAGCTGCAGTAGCAGCAGAGTCCCGCAAACATGTTGCTAACGACCCTAAGTGCTTTTAACTGGGGTGGACCTGTGTTCCATTGGCTGTAGAAACCTATGGGAATTGGGGGTGGAGGCTCAAGAGACATTTTCCCGCCTAGCCTCTCTACTTGCTGCAAGCCACAGTGTGTCAAAATCAAAGGCAACAGCTGACATTTATGGTCGCTTAAACCTGACCCTAACCAGGTCTGTGGCCAGGGCTATCCTGGCCATGGGTCTAAGGCCAAAAATGATGCATGCTTATCATTTTTATTTATTTTATTTATACGCAATGTAAGTTTTTTCATTGTGTGATAGAACATAAAAATCAGACACGTATGATTTTTACTGTTCAATCACGTAATGATTCCAAAATGATTCTAGGCATTTTTTTCCTGTGATGCCACGAGGAGCGTGCAAACTCGTACCATTCATAAAGTGAAAACTTGTCAGTATATCCACTTAACTGATGTTTTATAATTGTTCACAGTGCCTTGGATGGTCTGGAGGTACCACATGCATGCAGTTGCCACGGATGGTCCCGGGGGGAGGGGTGGCGATCACAGAGGTGACCATTCGTAATGTGACAAGACACGACTGATGGCCAACAACCAACACCATTCCACCATAGCATAATGTACATGCTGACAATACAAAATCCACAGCACCCTTCGCAGCGGTTTGGACAACAGGCCATGCGCATATGCATCAAAGTGCATGAATCGCTATATCTAACTCCGTCCCATAAGAATGGTTAAAATTATGCACATGCTAGAAAAGACAGGTTCTATATAAGCAATCTACCATCACTAGTATATTTACGAGAGTCCTTAACAATGTTGCATGTCAATAGCATTTTCCATTTACAGAACACCTGCATGAGCCATCACATTCGTCACAGCAGTACTCCACGCCGTGGCGTAAGTCTCTATCAAGGCAACAATCCTTGATATGGGTACATGCATGCAAGCATATACATGTACTCAGATCAGTTTTGGCATAAAAATTGTGATCCAAGCATATCAATTATAATGCAAGCATATGCATGTAGTTTTGGTAGCGACAGAAGAGCTATTGATTGTGAATAAAGAGGATGAAATGAAGGTGATCTTATCTTGCCACGATGGGAAGCTCAGGTGAGTTTTTAGTTGACGATATACACATGCAGCTGCGATACGGGTACTCATAATTTATTTTACTAGTCTCCTCTTTAATTCTTGTGATATTCAACTAAGGTGGTGGTCATTTTGGACATGACAAGACTCTACAGAAGATTTGTTCATGGTTCTATCGGCGCGATATGACAAAGCACATAAAAGAATATGTAAGTACTTGTGAAGTCTGCCAAAAGACCAACCCAAAACTGCACAAAAAGGTTCCAGTTCTACATCCAATTGCTGTAAAAGCTGAAGTCTGGCATCAAGTAGGAATTGATCTCGTAGGTCCACTTACGCTCTGAACTCAAAGTTCAAAACTCAAAGTTCAAAACTGGTATACAGGGTAACATTGACCTAGCATTCAACATTTTAAATGATTAAAGCCTGCTTGCATGTGATACTCAAACACTGCTATGATGTTAACACATTTTGATAAGAGTATTATTACTTTCATTAATACAGATACCTTGCAACATGTACTGACTTTTTCCCAAGTGGCCAGTAGCCCAAGCTCTTCTAGCAAAATCAGCTGAGGGTGTAGCTCATTTTGTTCTCTACTCATTGTACGGTTCGGATGCTTCAATGTCTGCATATCTGACCAAGCCATGAATTTGTCAATGCTCTCAATGATAAACGTTTCAAATGGCAGGTATTGAACACCGAGTATCTAGAGCTTATCACCCTCAAAAAAATGGCCTTGATGAGAGGATGAATCAGACAGTGACCAAAGTTATTGTGAAGTATCTCAATCCTGACCAGGATGATTGGGATGAACACATAGATGCAATTTTGTTTTCCTATCGTAAAAGTATACATGCATCAACAAAATTTACACCATTTTACTTGATGTATGGTAGGGAAGCATTGCTTCCAGTCGAACTGCAAATGACAGATCAGAATAGTGGAAAAGCTGCATGTGGATAGTGATACAGTGCAATCGTATGTTGCACATGTAGAAAAAATGAAGCAAGAGTTGTTGACCTGAACGTTGAAAAAGCACAGAAGCAAAAGGCTTATTATGATAAAAGACATACATCAGAAAAGTATCAATTAGGGGACCTTGTGCTTGCATGTGAAAAACATGAGGAATTTAAGTAGGAAAGGAGGAAAAACAGATGTGAGATGGACAGGTCCTTATTCAATCATTGTGATCCATGAGAAGGGATTGTACAGCCTCCAAAACTGTAATAGAAAAACGCTTGCAAAGAAGATAAATGGAAGCAGACTGAAACTGTATCAAGCGCAAAGGAAACTGTAGCAATGTTTCTAGTCAACAGGTATTGGACTACAGAGATAAAGATGAAGATATTCAAATCCTGACTGAAAAATGTACTACATTGCCTGATGATGTTAAAAATACAGAATAAAACACTTTCAGCTGTTATTAGTCAGTGTGATTTAAAGGAGAACTCAAAAGAGGTGACAGGTTACAAGCAAGATGAAGATGACTTCACTATTCACAGTAAAGACTCATTACTGACAACTAAAGCTAATTCTCTTGATGACCAGCTGTACTCTTCACATCTACTGCGTTTATGGAGAACAGGTGCTGCTATGTTAGCATATTGTGCTTATGAAGATGAATTTGATGTAAGCTAATTACACCTGTTTGATTTTAATTAAAATACTTCTATTTTATCTCACAGCCCTCAAGTATGCATTTAAATGAAGGTGAGTTTGCACTAAGCAGATATCTGATGGTAGATTTGTGACTACAATCTCGTCAATACGATGAGTCCATTAAGGGAGGTTTGTTTGGTAGTGACTTTGTTATTCTTAATGATGAAAGCTTTATGGAATTCAAGAAAGTAAGAATTCAAGAAAGTAGGAATTCAAGAAAGGTGTAACCTATCAAAATGATTTAAGAATTGTTGAACAAGTGGATCTCTTGTCTTATTGGATCAAGACCTGCAAAATAACATCAATAAAAGAAGTTTCCCTAATGGATAAAGCATACTGTTTGATGTCACCTGCTGACTTGGATGCACTGTGTGAATGGGTATATGACACTAGAAAACAATGTAACAACACAGAAATGAAGTCATGCTCACCAACAAAGAGTAAGACATATATATTGTTTCTAATATCTGTATGCATGCATGCGTTGATTATATTTAGTTAGCTTTATTCCTTCATAGTTATTAGTTTATTTTGTTTTAATTATTGAATTTGGGCAAGGCTGTAACTAGGTGCTCATTGGACGAAGTAATGAGAAATACTGTCTTATCCAGTACTGTATGGCTTGATGACACCATCATCAATCGAACTCTTAGGGAGCAGTTTGGAGCAGCAGGATTTCAAGATACTACACTAGGAACTCGGTTGTTGTTTGATGTTCTTAAAAGTGAGTTCATCCAAATACTGCACAACAGTAGAAACGATGGTCTGATAATATCCACTATTGGCCTGCCAGCATCAACAATCAATGTTTATGACAGCCTTTACCAATCACTGTCACAATGTACTATTGATCAGATTTTTGCTGTGATGTTTTCCACCAATGATGCAGTAGATGTTAGATTTATTGATGTAGAGCAGCAGACCAACAATTCTGACTGTGGTGTGTACGCAATAGCATATGCCACCAGTCTCTGTTTCAGTGAGAATATAAGCTGTATTCAATGCTGTGTCAGCAAAATGAGAAGCCATTTAGTAAGTTGCCTTGAAGATGGCCAAATGTCTCCTTTCTTGAGCATCCGTACGTAGGAATGTTTCAACATGTTCAGTGATGGCACAAGAGACAATCCATATCTCCCGTAGTTGCCGAATGCCACGAGTTGGCAGAAAGGTTCAGTGTTGCTGTTGCAAAGAACGGTATCATAAGACATGTGAAAACGTAACAAGGAAGGAATTGGCATCCTCTTGGAAGTGCAGGCTGTGTACCAAGAAATGAACATTGATCATGAAGTTTCATTCATTTTGTGTCATTGCTGTATTTATCAGTTGCATGTATGAGATTAGATATACATGCAGGACACACTATTGCTAGATCTATGCGATATGGTGCATGGGGAGCAAGGAAGATTTAAAAATAGCAAATATTATCATTAAAGTGATCAACACTCAAAGTTCTTAAGGAGAACTCAACAGCTAGCACTAATATCCTATCGAATGGGTTATTTTGGTTAAGCTTTGCTTGCAAAAACGAAGGGGGACAGCAAATCTTAAAGCGGACCGATAATCCTAGGAATAATTGTCCTAGGGGGGACAACGTATCCTAGGCTACGTTGTCCGGCGGACAATGTAGCCTAGGATACGTTGTCTGGCCGGACAGTTTTTAGGGGAGGGGCAGGGTATCCTGCTACACTGGTTCACACTTGTGCACACGCGTGCTTTGTTGCACACATGGACCTGTACATCATCGTAATGGCATATGCTCATGCACTGTCCCACTGGATTGGTCCTTCTTTCTGTACACTCAGGCATAAGGTTGGATGCAACATGCATCTTGTTCGCATAGGGTTGATCCTTTGCATATGACCCCATAGGATTGGTCCATAGATTGTTCAATTTTGGCAACGAAATTTGATCCAGCCGGATCACATTTGGCAGATCCGACCGGATCATTTTTTGTTCGGATCGAGTGACGGACTTCTCTGCACGTTGACTCAGGTGAACAATAATTTGGAACTTGTAAGTGTATTGTAACTCTACATGTAAACGTCAGTGTGCGTAGTGGGTATTGTCATACTCCATGAGCGCTGGCTATAATAGTAATGTACCATACAAAATACATATAAGAAGGACAGCGAATGTACGTGTACGAATAATATAACTTATCAGCCGTACTAACACTCACACTATGATGCAATCCTAACACATTCTAGACGTTAGCTTGTTTTGTTATATACTGGACATTGGTTCATACACGGGACAATTATCAGTGTTGGCAGCGGCGCTATTATCCATGTTGTCATAAATTTCCGCGCTCCCCTTGCATGGAACCTCCTCAACGTATTCTCTATCTTTGTCGTATGTCATTGCTGGAATGGTCGGGTTACCATTGCTCCCTTTCGTAACCTTCTTTTTAATCCTCTGTCTCACTCTGTTAAGCAAGTGATTTAGTGTACATAATGCACAGAGCGGATAATATGTGCATTTTCATGTATCAGATTCTTTGTAACCACGTGCACTAATGAACGATAGCTTTCACATGCGCACACAGTGCTTACATAACTGCCACAATGATGACCACAACTATAAGTAGTAGAACGGCAGGTAAGACTCCTCCCAAAACACTTCCAGTAAGAGTGTCTGGTGCTGATGTGGCTAGCCCCGGATTGGTGCTATCCGCTAGGTGTAAGCACAATACAGAAGAAACAGATTAGATAGCACCTATAATTTAAAGTACTCCTTTAATCACCACACGACTTACTAGAAGTGAAGGATAGTCTGATAAGTATTGAGTCCAGCTGCAGAGATGTGATTCCTAGCTTTGCGGTAACAAAGCTATAGTATTCGTATGGACAATAGAACTGGTTGGAACCATAGCCAGTGTAGAGATAGTCATATGTGCTGAGCATAAGGCTGGCATCCAGATATCCACTATCTTGTGCACAGACCAAGTCAATGGTCATGTTTTGGTATGCATCATTGGCTCCATACAGCCGGACTGATGACACTCGTGCGCCACTGGGTACGCCCACCTGTCCATTGTAGTATAGCACAGAGGTAGCATAGGAGTTCTGTATGAAGTACCACATATACCCTGGCCCAGGCAAATGTGTCCATGATAACTGGATGGACATTGGGCCTCCAATACTCAATGGCAACACATGTGCATCTGACACTGCTTGCTGTACACCTGCAGAGAAATTAAATATTATTAATGTTAATAATGGTGTGTTGATTGGCAACCACATTAGTACATTTACCAGATAAGGTATTAATAACAGTAAATCTGATTCCAGACAAGATGGGGTAGTTTCGCAATGCATCCAATACTCTTGATTCACATTTCTCTTGACGCTGGCTTATAAGAAGTCCCATGTGTTTAACTTCATAAATACCAGCATCTGATTCAACCGTATTTGTTATGGTCAGAGTAGTTCTGTCTGGACTTAGTGTGACTCGACCTCCTATTAATATGGGGTCACCTTCAAAATACCAAGTCAGTGATCCCAAGTACTGTGTGACCTCCAAATAAGTGACGTTTACACTCAAAACAATGGTTTGAGGTGGTGAAAACGTTAAGGTTGGGTTGAGGTTTGATTTGATAAGACCTAGGAACAGAGGGGGAGTGGGGATTTGTAATCAAGTTTCAGAATACCTTAAGTGACTAACTTTGTACAATGATATCTGTCTTTCCAACACCAATTACAGATGCTCCATTCTTCACCTCACAGTAGTAATGGCCAATGGTGGTGTGATTGAGACCAATGGTTATGGACGCATTGTAGGCTTGAGGGTTATCAGCTCGTATTGCACTTGAAGGTACTGCTGCTCTCCAAGTGTAGGTCACTCCAGATGGAAATGGAGGATTTGACTGGCAGTAGAGGGAGACCGTTGATCCAATAGCAAAGGGACCATTGGCTGGATCAGTGGTTACTGTGACATCATAGGACACCACGTCTAGGGAAAGAAACTGCGTTACAGACATGCATGATTAGGCTCTTCCCTCACCATTGAGACATGATATAACGGCAGCCTTGTCATAACCACAGTTGACAGAACCTACACTTCCAAGAGTACAGTCTTTCCAGTTGGACTCACTACCAGTACATGATAAACTGCTAATGATCGGACCAGTGTATGTGAGATACTGTCCTGATGACACTCTAACTCCTACAATAAATTGCACTGCAATAACTGCTGCAAAGTTTTATTCACAAACCTGTTGCATTTATCCGTAGGGATTTGCACACGATCAGTGCAGCTGTCTTATCAATTCCATTGGCACACACGCTGGCCCAGTATCCGTCTCTCTTACATATTTTCAGTCTACCTTCTCTGCTGGAAGGTCCATCAGCGAGCTGCATGTCTCCACTGGTGCACTCTGGAACGTTTGTGGTTGGGCCAAGACACGTCACACCAGCACTGCTGTTCGAAGTGCTAGTAAGATACAGTCCACACCAGGTACGGGAATTATAATTTGTGATCCTAGGAATGGTAGAATTGGAACATTGTCCAATAGAAGCTTCAGATCCTGTGCAGGACATGCTGCAGTATTCAAGCAGTGTTGTCCCTTTACCAAAGTATGATCCTCCATATGGAATAGCCCCTGTTAATTGGAACTCAGGTAATATACATGTAATGATAGGAAAATAATCACCAATCGCGATCGATCATAATCGTGAAAATGGCGTTCGCCAAAAAACCATAAATCGCCACTACCGCTGTACATCGCGAATTCATCTCCACTCGGCAATACGTTCAAGTAAATATAATGTATTAGAGAGTGTACTACTGTGTGTTTCGTATACCGCAGTCCATCCAGTGATTGTGGTACATAGATGTAGAGCATATATCACGAACTGTCTCTGTTCATGCATAATCACATAGCCCCGTCCCCCTCCCTGGGCTTCCAGGTCTCATAATAACACGTTGTGGTGGCAAGCTGCGGCTAAATACTACTTGTGTTGATATAATGACTACAGTGGCGTAGGAACTGTAGTGGCCGCGTAAAGTAACCTAACGCATGTTTTATTTTCAAGATATTGTAGAAGTTTAAAATGTCCTTTACACATTGCTTCTTACGCACTAAGAATCGGGGTATCTATCATGGAGTTGTAAGGCGCTGAATTTTTATGAGCCATACATTTCAATGCAAGCGTTACGTTTGTATTGCGCGTACTTTATAATGTATGCGCTAGGTACCTTTCCGCGGAAACGATCACATATATTACTGAGTCAGGGTAAAATCAGTGACAAAGTGATAAGAATGCATGACTATTGGCCACCGTCACGATATATTATAAAAGGTTATCAAAATGCATGGTATTTGAATCGCTATAGATTTCAAACGGTTAATGCTATCGGATTTCCTATTTTCAACACTTCATACTACACCATTTCTGTGTGCGTAAATATACTTTGCTGTCTACACAAGCACAGTGCCGAGGACCGATACCCCATGAGGTTCAACTTCAGGTAGGAGTGTTCAAATCGCATCAAATTCGGCCGCTATTTTTATGGTCTGTTCTTTACTTTTTATTACATCCATTATGGAGGTACATGTACAGCTGTGCAAATTTAATGCACATTTCCAGGTCGATTCGCACAATTGTTGCATGCAACCTTTTTCCCCATTCCACAATAAATTTAGATAATTTTTTGTTGTTGCGCCCATTCTCCTCTTTTAACTAAGCTAGCCTCTCGACTAGCCGTTTGAAACTATATTTGCCTCACCCAGTGAGTTTATGTGGGTATATTAACTAGAAAAAGAAGAGGACTTCTCACTTCGCAAGACGATCATACCAAAGTAACGGATCCCAGGGAATTCCAATGGTTGCAGTAATCTTATGCCCGCCATGGAAGTATTCAACACGGCGATTTGCTACGCACTTGCATAATCCTCTAGTCATGCATAAAGCTTTCCAGTTAAATCCTTGCTATACTTATAAGACAAGAATTGCAACTTGTTCCTGCCTCGCCCACTCAGCTACGATTGCAATTAATGATTTCGGGTCTGAAGTTGTTATTTATTTACAACTCATGCATACATACTGTACAAGTGCATGAACATGCATGCGCTCGTGCTGGTGCACACTTGTGCACACGCTAGCATTGTTGCACACATGGACTTGCATGCACATCATCGTTATTCTCACACACTCAATGCAAGTGCACAGTACACTTTGCACTGTCTGGTACACACACTCACAAACACATGCCATTTATTAAACTGCTGTTGTGCAGGGTTGTACAGGCCACTGATTTGATGCACCAACTCTTAGTGAATTACCAACTCTTAGTGAATTGTTGCACGTATCCTCTGTACAAGTATTCCTTTTGACAACTACTCTTTGTGCATGTTCAGTTCCAATATAACTGGCCCTTTTTACTTGACAAAGAGCCTTCACTTGAGACCGTGCATATAGGTACATGTAGCTAGATGCAGGATTGGTCCTTCTGTACGGGCATAAGGTTCTTTGCAACATGCATCGTGTCCCCATAGGATTGGTTCTTGTACATGATCCATATGATTGGTCCATAGATCAATCCGTTGCACACACATCATGACCCCATAGGATTGTCCCTCTAAAGGTACACTTGCCCAACACACTGTTGTATTCATATGGCATAAAATAAGCACTATGTTCATTACAACATGTAATTCCTATGCACTGATATCATATTTCTGCGGCGGGTGGAGAAGCATGTGATAAAGGTTTCTTATATGGTCAAGTATCCCTTGCTCACACATAATTCTTTATGCCTTTCCAACTAAACGGTACCACTTGCTGTGTCTTCAGTTTCTTTTTGCCCACACAATGGTCAGCTCACACAGAATGCGTCATGATGCTGGGTTCACACACCTTATGCATGTGTGCCAGTAAGCATTGTATAAATGAACCTTTACCATTCTTGAATACAAACTTGCACACACACACACACACACACACACACACACACACATACACGCAGTCAACATGCATGCATGCACTGCTACACATGTGGCAAAACATAATAACACTATCTAATAATGACGGTACACCCACATGCATATTCTATGTGAATGCTGAGTTCCTACATACATTCTATTCCATTTAACTGCTTGCTACTACTGCTACAGTCACAAAGTACTCTGGGGATTGGTTGATTGGCTTAGATTGGCTTTCTGCCTGTGCCTCTTTGGATGTCGATGGGTTGTGCATGTTTGTGAAGGCCACGGATTTGATTACCGAGTTTTCTGTACTCTGTGTTTTTCCTCCGAATTACATACAGTACGTGTTCTCGGCAGTAGTGTTCTTTGACAACTACGCTGCATACACCTTCCTTCGTATATGACATAGCCCTCACTTGAGACTGTGCATACATGTAGGTACGTGTAGCTCCATGCACTGTCCCATTGATTGATCCGTTGTACACACCCTAGGATTGGTCCTTTAAAGGTGTACACTTGCCAAACACATCCAATCGTACATAGTATGAACTTTAGAAAATAGGAGTATATAGCCTTTAATCGTTCGTAAGTTTTATCGGTTCAAACGCGATGCATTTTTATAACATTATTTTTATAAAATATATCCGTGGGGCGGAAACTGGGGGTTCACTGTGCACTGTACATTGCACAGAATGACAATCACTCCTGTGCATGCTACACTCCATTGCAAGTGCAGTTTTGTATTTTTAACATTTAACATGTAGGTCAATTGCTTAGGATACTGACACCATGTCAATCACGCGTGTCACCTACATTCATATTGGTATCCCAGCTGTCTGCACACAACCACTGCATCATTGTAGTTCCATCCACTGCCATAGATCGCCACCCAAACTCCACCAGAGCACAATTCAACTCGTCCTTCATTTGCTGTACTACCATCAACTAGACGCACTTGTCTCTCAATACAACTTCTGTTCACTGCAAAGCACATGTGTGTGATGCAAATGTATGTGCAGCACTTGATTGTGAATATTTTTATTGTACTTATAAGGTTTCTAGCCTACCATAGCAACGGATGCCAGCATCATAGTAATGACCGTAGCCAGTGGAAATCACATAACTGCAGCTTGAAAGACTTGTTTCGTTTCCAATGCATGATATTTGTGATATCACCAACCACCCTGTCCCTTGTCCATACTGAGATCCATAGAAATAAGGAGGAAATAATAGGCCTAGGCTAGAAGTGTATTGTGATGTTCCAACTAGTAGGAGGATAGATGTTATTTAGGTACTGATTTTTTTACCCAGTCAAAAGTACTCTTACGAGCAGTTTTTCCAAACATTTGCCTACAGGCAACATTTGCTGCATCTGTATCCCAGTAGCTGTTGTACCCATAAAACGTGGTCCATGAACCATTGATACACATCTCCAGTCTTCCTTCAGTAGGAGTGTAGCCATCGACCAAGTGGACATCTCCAGATGTACAAAGATCTGGAATGCAAATTAATAGTTTGCGTACATAGAAAAGTGTACAGCATGCAGTGCGTTGGGTATTGCGACTAGGCCTATAGTAGGATAATTAAATGTAAGGGCGGTGGAAGCGTTACCTCAATAATCATCGTAACTGAAACTACATAATGTAGGTTTCAACCATGCAAGTATCTATATCAAAACTGATGCAATTCGTTATTTTCAATTGGCACAAAAACTAATAAGTGTGACTAAATGCTTATTACATGATATGAAAAGGTCACATAAACAAGCAGCACGAAGTCACCTACTTTGACATTTCACTCCACTCTCTTGTCCTTTGTGGCAATGGTGGTAGTCAGAGTTTGTGCAGCTCAACAAACTGCTCTCATCACCATTGCAAACCACTCCATCCAGGACAAAGGGATTTTGACTTGACCCAAACGACGCAACAGTGTACAATACAGCGCCTATTTATTGGAGGGACAACACAATGGACGGTATGTCTTATCTAACGCGACAACAAGTCACTGTACAAAGGATACATTATTATTTTAGGTTTTATTTAGGTCTAAATGTACCTGATCTTGAATAGTCCAGTTGTCTGCAAACAACCTCAGCAATTCCATAGGACTGAGCATTGCACACTGATCCCCATACAGTGACTCCTGGACTGGACTGTGCACAGAACTCAATTCTTCCCTCTTGTGGGGATGACCCTCCCACCAAACGAACTGATCCTGGTTGACAGCCTGAAAAATCAATAGCCGCATACACTATGTAAATATCTACAAATGTAGAAAAAGCCGGTTGTAAGAGGTTATTAAAATAAAATAAAAACGGTCGGTTAAGGTGATCGTTGATAAATAACCGGTCGGTTCGTTTTAAAGCAACCTGTTATTGCCGGTTTGACAATTAATCATCGCTAATTGATGCATAATCGATGGGACCAAAAGCTAAACCAGCACAACCTCTGGCTGGATGGGACCAAAAGCTAAACTAGCACAACCTCTGGGTCGATGGGACCAAAAGCTAAACCAGCACAACCTCTGGCTTTGCCACTACTGACCACTGCTATGAAGCGGATGATCATTTTTGTTGTTGTTGTTATTGTTGTTAATGTTAGTTATTTACACTGATTGCGAGTAAATACATCATTTTGATTTTGGGCGTACTATTTGAGATGGTGACTACACGCATGGCATATATTGTATACATGCACAGTGTATATCGATATTAAGTGAAGTCGAGTTCTATCCATGCTTGCACTTGCCTTGGTTAGTTGGGTAGTTCTCGCATCTCAAGGCAGCACTTAAGCGGTCATTGTAGTTGCTATTAAAAGTACTACACTGAAACAATGATGCCTCAGTTCCAATGCAGGAAATATCTTCAATTAATACAGGACCACTCCCTGCTCCAAATGTGTTATCGGCATAGATGAAAACAGCTGCAAGTTTATGCGTCGCACAACAATTCACATGCAGAAATGAAGAATACTGGATAAATAGAATTAAGGATACGTTAACTCAACCTGGATTTTGAAATCCTAGCTGTCTGCAGACGACTCTCCCGTCCCGTGAGTCCCACTCTCCTATCCAAGGAAAAAAGTCCAAACTATATCCTCCGTACACTGTCCCCCACACTCCATTTCTGCACACCTCCACTCGTCCCTCGTTCTCGTCACTGCCATTGACCAGACGTACTGTTAGTCCAGTGCATGATCCTACGTACAGTACAAGTGATAGACCACATGTTGCTAGGGGTGCACAATGATCTACATTCCCTTATGTTAACACACCTGTGTTGGGTTGGGCCACGCTCCCTCTGCACGTGACTCCTGCTCTTGATGAGAAGTCACACGTCGAGTAGCAGCAAGAGGATGAACATCCTGAGATAGAGCTTTCGTATCCATAGCAATTGAAGTAACTGTAGCTATACGTTGGTACGATAGGATATCGAGAGTAGCGATAGCTGTTCGATTGGGCGTCTTTATGTTGCATGAGAATGGACACATATTGGATATTTTCCGACAAACGACAGTATTATTATTTATATTGAACTGATATAATTTGCCATCCACTCACTGGTGGAAGGAAGTCCTAACTGTGCACAAACCACCATCGCTGCGCGGTAGTTGAAACCAGAGTCGCTGCAAACTCCGTTCCATCGTCCGTAATTGCATATTTCTACATTCCCTTCTGTGCTTACATCAGAGCCAGTCAAACGAACTTGTCCATGGGTACAGGCTGATGATGCTGTGAAGATAGCTCATTTGAGAAATATGCACAGATATATAATTACTTACATGAGCAATAAACACCAGCATCGTAGCTATGACTGCAAGGATAGTAGTCACCTATCAGGCTTTGATAATCACACTGGAATACAGAGAGTTCTGTGCCACGGCAATTTACGTTGTTCATATAAATTGCTCCGTCACCCGAAGAAGGAGAGTATGTACCTTTGTGAGAATCGGATAAGAAAGTAAGCTGTTGTAATGCTTCAAAAAATAAAAAATAAAATCATTTTTAAGAACGTCAGTATCGAGTTCGTAATGTATGAAGATTTCGCGAAAAGGGACCTAAAGCATGTTTTTTCAATGTTTTGAAATTCTAGAAGTCAGAAATGTCCTCTACGCATTGGTTATACACACTGAGTATCTCTCATAGAGTTGCACATGTAAGTCCTTGCATTTTTATGAAATACACACACACACATGCACGCACGCACGCACGCACACACACACACGCACACACATACACACACATACACGCACACACACACATACATGCGCACACACACACATACACACATACACACACATATACGCGCACACACAGACACACACATACACACACATACACGCGCACACACACACACATATACACACACATACACGCACACACACGCACACAGGGCCGGTGAGAGCCGTCGGTGAGGCCCACTCAACATAATTAAGGGCTGTTACCGGTTAAAAATTACATTTCGGACAGGTTATGCTGTGGTGTTGAAACCTAAACCTCTCAGAGTTTTGGTTCAAAGGTTTGCGACTTAAGGCGGTGTATTAGAGATCCCAGAATCTAATAATAAGAAATGTGTGTAGGCTGTTATGACTCTGAGCGTTATTCTTGCTGTTGAAGTAACGGCGGATAGAAGAGACAAAGCGCCTGAGGCGAGGTACTATATGTCCCAATTAGAGAGCGTCAAGTACATAGTATAACTTGTTACTATGTGTTGTGTGCTTTGGCTTTGTTGAGTGACTGAAGGATGTATGGTTGTTGTAAAAACGACAAAATATACACTCATCTTGCGGACGCCATTGCGGTCTGCACGATTTTGACGCGCTGTATCTATTGTATAGTAAATGATCAAGGCCGTCAAATTAAGAACCTGTAAGTGCAACTAGTTTTGTGTACGTTGAATGAGCTACTTGCCCATAACCTTCCACCTTACTCGGTGCCTTTGAATTGTTCTATGTTATGTTCAGCCAGCCGGCCATTATGAGGCCGGTTATGATTTGGCGGGAGCGCGGGAATGAATATCAGCTGCATTGTGTTCTCCACGCATTCAGCTCTTTGTGAGATCTGAGGCGTTCATGAACGTCCAGAAGTCGGTACGCTAACGTATCACTGTATCCAAGGGATCTACAACCCACAGCTGCATGGTTGTTGTTACGTTTTCGTAGCGTTAAGTATAAAAAGAATCTAGCGAAGATCAAAAGACTAGATTGAAAGGTCCCATGTAACCGCGGAAGATACGTTACAAAGGGAAAGACGCTGTACTCTGGATCACACGCCTATGAAAACAGATTCTCTAATAAACACTAACACAGCTTACCACACAACAAATTACGAGGGGGACTATGCTCACTTGTCTGTTATTAGAGCCACCGCGCCATAGTAAGCACCAGAAATAATTAACAACTTTTAAATGATACGTGATCTAAATATATGTATACTATGCATGCCATAACCATTTCGTGTGTATAGGTAGTTTCTTCAACAAACATAATTGTGGATAATCGAGCACATGATATGATGTATGAAATAAATATAACAATCAAGGGCTTAGACAAGGGGGCTGAGATAATATTCACTATCAATTTCGCCATATATGGTAATAATAAGACCATATATGGTGAAAATCGATAGTGAAATCATCTCAGCCCTCCCTTGTCTACGCCGAGCAGTTCTAGCTAAGTCAGAAGTAGGGAAAGGTTCTGCAACCGCTCTTGCATGAGTCATAGTGGAACGCGTATAGTTCTTTATTCTTTTTAGTAGTCTGGGGACCCGAATGATGGCTACACTATCAGTCTGCATGGTGACATGGTTTTGTGCAAGGATGGTTGTGCAAGGATGGTATCATGAAATCTCATGAATTAATACTTTCAATACCACAGCAGCAATGAGACAGTCTACTTTTCAATGCATTCTGATACACTAAACGTCATCTATAGATTTGTCTGAGAATGTGGTTAACAGTTTACCTTGCAATCTTTATTTCACATAACAGACCCCAGACTTTCAAGCATTATATAGTTATGGCGGATAATCTTGCTGTGTCTTGTGGAAATGACCAAACCAAGTTTCCAGACAAAAGACGGAGCCTTAATGGAACAATGTCATAAACGGTTACTTATGGCGAATGTTCGAGTAAATACATTGGTGCGACGGTGTCCGCCATTGAATATGCGCGTTGCATGAATTTAACATGTACATGTATGGGGAAGATCAGTAGTAACCGTTTATCCTTTACTTTAATTAAAACCTGTATAACTTACTAGCGCCCGATGTGGAGTATCCGAGCTGTCTGCACACCACGGCGGCATCGTTGCTGTCCCATCCTGATCTGCACACGGTACCCCACTCCCCTCCTACGCACACCTCAACTCTCCCGTAGTAGCTGGACCCCGAAGAAAGCCGGACAGACCCATGATAGCAGCCAGTGAAGGCAGACACTATATGTAGAGTGCATGTTAAAATGACATCCGATGACAGATGATAATGTTGCCTGCTGGTGCTGTGTTGCCTTAACCTCGCATCACTTCAAAGTCATGGAAACTATATATAGTACTGAAACTCACATTGAGGTTGCCGCTCAACCACACACATATACATGTATACACGCATAATCATAATGCATGTACAATAGTACCTACACTATTAAATAAATTAAAGAAAAAAGTTTGGCATGCAAACTTGCGAATTACGTGGACACGAACAAGAGAAACCAAAAGACATTTATTATTACATGAAAGTCAAATGGCTAATTACTTTTGTACGTACAAGTTTGTTGCCCTCGGGTATGTAGCGTCATTCGCTATCTTTATTATTTCGTACATGGACCAGTCTTACAGCGGTAAGCTGCTGACTCCGCGTGACGAGGTCACAATATTGTATAATATTGACAAAGCCGCACTATTGAAATACATGCAGCTACTGCAGCTGGGGATATGCTGATGTTTAAAACCTATGCCACGTACACAATGACACAGCCAATGATTGGACAACAATGTGTGTTTGATATCCAGTGGCACGCCACTTACCTAATGCTTCATTACGCAACGAGAGAAGGTAGAGCAGACACAGCCAACTCTTTAGCGTGTCCATTTTTTCTGCTTGCGTCAACACCTCAGAGAATATATAGATTGCTGCATAAGCGATTCGTGCGTGAATCTCAGTTCGGCACTCTAGCTCTCTGAATATACATGTATATATCGTTTAATAAGGGTTCAGCGACCGCAGGTCACGTGTACCGCTGAGTGGGCGTATGTCCATGTGATTTGTTTTAACGTGATCTGTTGCAAAGAATACATGTACTCTTAATATTTCGATCCTTAGGTATTCCATATTATTAGCTGTAGTAGCTTTATTTTGCTTTGTAAGGTGTGTTTGTCTGTATGTGTGAGTGTTTGTGTTTCTGAGGTGCAATACATGAGTAATTAGCCTTGTAGATCTACACATAAGGAGCGGAAGGGCCATACACTGCAAAACCTGGAGTGCTATAATTGCTTTCTGGAGTTACAAACAGCTATAACACTCCATTTGGAGTGCTAGTCCCTGTTCATTTTTATTTACATGATGATAGGGCTCCACATGAAGAAAAATCTTTTACCTGTATAATCGCCACAAAGCAAGGTCATGCATGAAGCAAATTTTGATGCTGAGTGTGTGAGACTGTGAGCGCTTTTTGTGGTGTGGGCTCTCTGTGTTCGTGTGTGTGTGTGTGTGTGTGTTCGTGTGTGTGTGTGTGTGTGTTCGTGTGTGTGTGTGTGTGTGTGTGTTCGTGTGTGTGTGTGTGTGTGTGTTCGTGTGTGTGTGTGTGTGTGTGTGTGCTCGCGCGTTTTTGTATAACAGCGTGTCGGTGTGTAGCGTATGTGTGTGCATGTGCGTATGGGAGTGTGTGGAGTGTGTGTACAGTGTTCTTGTACATCATGGGTATGGATGGGTGGGATTCGTACCATTAGCGAATGGGACCCCGGATTTTGAATATGTACATAATCATTGTAATTGCTGTTAGGGGACGCGTACTTATGGAGTAAATCATGGCTAGCGGATGAAGCACATTGTTCTGTTCGTGCGAATGAATCACGACGGAGAGCATATGCATGGCCAGATGTTCGTGACCGCATATGGAGTTGTTTACACCTCCAGTACAGGGTGAGGGGTGGGTGAGAGTGGAGGGCCTATACACCTTAATTCAAAAGAGGATTTTCGCTCTTGCCCTTGAGAGATTGTGCAAAAGAAATATATAGCTTATTAAAAATAAGAAATTGGCTCATAATAAGAGTGTTGTTTTTATCTATAACATCCGCAGGAATCAGTGCACTTGAAAAACTAGTATGGAGTAAAAGTCAAAAGTACTTTGAGCACACGATTCATTTGTAAATGCAATTGCAAGGGCGTGTGGTGTCAGGAATCTTGCTACCAAGTTGGGGGGTCCAATATGAATAATTAACCTGCATGCGAGTATAAGGAATGCGAGGGGAGCAACCGCCCAAATGAATATATACAGTACATTGCAATCGTTTGTGCAACACCTTAGCCTTACTCTATCAGCCATCAGTTGCACTCACATAACTACTCTGCACAGCATTATGTCCATCTTAATACATGAACAGAAATAATTCCTTGATATACGTCATTGTGATAAACTCTTGAGGGTGAAGATTTGCAATCATTAAATTGTTATTAATATATGTCCGCCTGTTGGAATGATGTCAGGAGGGACTACTAAAAGCCACGAATTAACATGAGGTGCAGAATCAAAAAGAAGCCTTCCCTTGTTGACAGGAGAAGGTCATCAACATTGACTGAAAGATATTATCAATTTATCACCCAGCTTCTTAGACAAGGCAAGCTGGGAGAGAGAAAAGTATAAAGCGAACTCGACTGTGATGACATCAGAAGGGGGCACTAGAGCATATCAGTTGGCGAGTGCTGTATTTTTATTTATCATCATCCTACATGTACATAGCCACTGAGTAACGCACAACGTCATACATGTACGTGCATCAGATGTAACAGTATGACATAGGTCTATAGAAGTGGAATGTACCATTTAGAAGAGACATCAAAACGTCATGGATCTTACAACAATAATTCAAGAGGCTATTGCAGATGTCCAATCATTAAAATTAATTAAGTCTTATTTCCCGTTTGTTCGTCGATACTGGTACAGTATGATGCATGCATCTCTCTGACTGCTATGTGGTATGGGAAACAAGATAAATGCTCTGTTTCCATGCTGTAACAGTCGACAACAACAACCGTCTTGTATACATTTTTGCGTTTATGTGCTCTTGTTTGCATGTGTCTGTGTGTGTGTGTGTGTGTGCTTGTGTGTATCGTCTTGTTTCCAGCAAGTCTTGGAAAGTACTGTACATTGGCTGAGAATATAAGGTAGCTGTTAATATAGGAAAGTATGTTTGTGCACACGCCCACATTCAATGATTCGCTGTGATTCATCGCTACGTACCACCCCTTTTCAAAGCCGTTGCCATGGTTTTATACTGTCAATACATCCGGTTGCAAGTCATGCACAAAACTTGCTATGTAAATTATAAGCCAGTGTTCAAAACATTTACAAGTGCAGTTTTAATACGTTTGCGCTTCTTGCCACATATCCGTGCCACAGAGATGTGGATTATAACTACCGCACCCGAAGAACTCCAGAGAGAAAAACACACCACATTAGCGATAAACATTCCTTCATTTCGTGTTGAATATTGAGTTGTAGAAAGGTGAAATATGAACACCGGTATTTCAAAGATGAAGAAGAATATAGGGAAAGCAGCCAATGGAAGGAGCTGTTTCAGAGCCTTCAAAAACTGGTCGCCATCGGTGATTTGTTCGTACTTAGATCTCCGATGCATTTGACTGGCCAGGATTATCACCATGACAACCATGGCTGTGGATGCGGCTATCAGCATAAGCATTGCAGGACCATCCCAGAGGGCAAGCCTCTCAATGAATGCAACACTTGTGTTGGCATAAATGTAGCATATGCCATTAGAACTCGGCCCATAAGCATAGGTTAACAGAGGTACAATAGCAATCCACAACGTACAACACTTCCAACTTCTTCAGATTCTTGTGGAGTACCGCAAAACAGAAGAGATGAAAGGTCACCCACATCGTGAAGAGCAGCTTCATCCATTGTGTGTATACCTGCAGCAATCCAATAGCAGTGCATATGCGAACATAGATTGTTTTTGATTCGTCATAGTTGATGACCACCACCTGCATAGCGCCAACCGACGCCGTCACCAGTGCAGACAGTACTTGGTAGAGTGCCAGTCGGTAGACAAGCTTTTTGTGCAGCTTTAGACGTAGTATCAAGATGGCGCCAGTAGGCACACGACAACAGAGACACCGTTGGCCACTGCGAAAGCTACATGATTAAGAATGTTTGTTGCGCTGGAATTAACCATATTTTAGACTCCTATCATCAAGCTCAACGGAAGAGACGTGATTTAGCAGGCTTTCAATGTACAACACAAAAAGGCACAGTCGACAGTGTCTCGTACCCAGATCCAACGCTTCGCACCTGCGGATGGATTACGTCATAAGAGACCACGTTTGCACGGTGTCGGAGGAATAAGTGTCCCCCTGGAATAAGTGTCCCCCCGGACATTATATCCTAGGAAAATGTGTCCCCCCGGATATTATTTCCTTGGAAAAAGTATCCCCCTCTAGGAAAAAGTATCCCCCACCCCCGGCCCCATCTCTTAGTGTTTTCCATCAAAGAATAATATAATTTTATACTATTGATATAGCAATTTCCTTAGCCTACTAGTACTATCTGTGGCGTTTTTGTCTGGCGCAACCGCGCTGTCTTTAGAGGTTGTTTTGACGTCATATCTATTTTGCATGATCCTTGTATAAAGAAATGGCTGAATATGACAGCATCAAAGAGTTCTTGTTCCAGGGCCCGCGGAGCCGGGGGGGGGGGGGGGGGGGGGCAAGGGATATTGGGCCATCTTTATTAGATGTTTACAAAAAGGAAGTTGCTATAATCCGGCAAATTTTACGAAAGAATGTGCAGTTTTTGGCAAGGCAAGGAATTACTTTCCATGCAAGGAGATACGGATGAGGATTCAAATTTTTTTCAACTCCTCAAACTCAGAGCCAATTTGGTAATTAAGGCCATCACAAGCATGAGATCAGATGAAATGTTTGACCTATATGTAAAAAAAAAAGGCTAAGAATCATGGTACCTGAACCTTCACTGCCCAGGCATCGCAATGTCCCAAAAAAATTTGAAGTAGGAAGTGGACAATCTCATCAGCCATCATCTGCTGATGAATATTTTCGAAGGTTCTACTATGAAGCAATCGATTTGGTAACCAATGCCATTAGACAACGTTTCGACCAGCCAGGGTTTAAGGCCTACAGTATTATAGAAACTTACTTCTAAATGCTCTTAAACCGGGAATTGATGCAACTGATGAACTAAAGTATATGTCAGAGAAATATGCTAAAGATGTGAATGTCACACTTTTGAAGGCCCATTTACCTGTTTTTAAGCTCATGCTAAGTGGAAAATTTCAATCATTCCACGAAATTTACAGTGCTTTTCAAAGCCTTGACCAATGTGAAAAGGACCTATTATCGGAGATTGTTACTGTATTTAAACTGATCTTGGTCAATCCAGCTACTAATGCAGTTAGTGATTCAGAAAGGTCTTTTTCTACCGCTCGTCGCCTGAAAACGTGGCTTCGTTCAAGCATGAATCAAATTAGATTTAATAACTTAGCTACTCTCATGATTCATACAGCGACAGAACAGCTAATATTGACTTGGACGAAGTTGCCTCTGAGTTCGCCTCTAGAAATGATAATCGAAAGCGACATTTTGGTATATAGATGTGTAGGATCATGCACGGACCGGAGGTGCGATACAACTTAATTGAGTACAATAATCTGCCCCCCCCCCCCCCACTTTATAATACCCTCCGCGGGCCCTGCATGTGTTCAAAGGATCAAAAGCGTGCTTTCAGAAGAAGGGCATCAAATTACAAATTGGAGTGTGGTGTTCTGTACTACTCCAAAGTGGTTGGAAGGAATCCATCATTGCCTGAGCGAAACTGGAGAAGGGTTATAACGAGTACCTCGAACGCGGCCGGATAATGGAAAGGAGCCAGGACGGATGCTCTGCCCTGGTGGTGAGAGGGACTGAGTGGCAATGTGCTTCATTTAGAGCTCCTTATTCTCTCTTTTCAACTTCTCAACTTGCTTCTGGATACGTAGCTCAGAACACTGCAAGTCAATGTGCACGCACATATCACAAGAACACTTGGCTTTAATGTGCATTATCAATGCTGTATCATCATCACCACACTCCTCCCCAGTCCCTCCATAAATCTCGCAAAACAAAACCTTCCTCCTCCCCATCCTCGTACATTGTGAAACCATCCATTAGCAAACAAGACAATGCACCCTCCCAGTCCCCATGCACCCTCCCAGTCCCCATGCACCCTCCCAGTCCCCATGCACCCTCCCAGTCCCCATTCACCCGCCCCCAGTCCCCCATGCAAATGAATGCATGTCCATATTTGGGTGTGTGTTTTATGGGAAGCCATTCTATTGCTTCACCCTCCCGTACATGCACAGCGCTTTAGTCTGCAAAGCGTTTCACTGGTACATACCTGAGATTTCCATTCCTCCAGTGCCATGTGCTGCAGTCCTCATGCACACACCTCAGCCGGGTCACATGAAGGTCTCATGCCAGGTCACATGAAGGTCAATTATGGGTCACATGGAAGTCACATAGAGGTCACATGAAGGTCACATGGGTACAGGATATAGCAGATCATATGGGTGGGACCACTTGGTATGGGTATAGGCAAAACAATTATCACATCTCAGATGTTCAAATTACAGAATGATCTAACTCACTAATCTCCTCCATCTCACTTTTTGTGTAAAGATGTTGTTTGTGGTTCAATTGGCATCGAATGAGTCACTAATATTGGTTAATGAAATGAAAAAGCTACCAAGGTGTTATTTGAACTCATGCTACATGTTCAGTACAGATATGAGAAACCTGCAAGGAGGAGTGCAATACCAGTGCATTACCCCAGCTGTCTAAAGCCCGCTGGTTTATCTTGAAGGTAGGTGCACAAGACTTTGCTGCAACCTCCCCGCAGCCACATATTCACTTTCAACAACCCGAACACATTGACTCGTTTAGGGTACCTTACAGTATACCTCGCGTAAACACACAGTGCTTCACATACGTACGCGCTGACACACACAACAAAGGCCAACCATTTGCAAAATCCTGCAAATCAATTGTTAAAGGCAGTACAGGTACATGTACTAGCATGCATATCAAATAACTACAGCAATGAAAAAAAGTTACATCCTCTTATAGCTTTTCCTGATGGTGTAAGACTAAGAAGCTTCTGCTTGGTCTGCAAACATTGCTCTTGACTGTATTGGGGTGATACTGCTGTTCGTTTAAGTTTTAATGCCACCAGTATTCCCGCTCCTAATTGTGAAAAAAACTAATCAAGTATGGGCATGATCATATATTGTCCAAGAAGAAATAATACATTTTTGTACTCTCAAGGTCAGGCATACATTTTTGTATTCCTTAGGTCAGAAATGCATATTTGTCCAGTGTACTTTAGACTAGTAATAAATGAATAAATTTATGCACATGCATGTATTATGCTTTTGAATGCAATTAGTAAGAATCACAAATCAACATCTGAGAGTGAAGCACTCCCTACAAAGCCTCACCAGTAGTCCCAAGAAGATTAATGACCCAATTTCCTTCATAGCTGAATAACCCTATGACTCTACTTAGGAGCTCCTCTGTTATTCCTTCATACACGATTGCATTGTGCACTCTTGAGTGGAAGTGCTCTTCAGATAGTTTTGCCATCTTGTGCCCAATGACCCACTAGAGTGATTAGACTAGACCAATTTCTTAGTTTAAAAATAAATAAATAAAAAAGAGTCCTGAAGAATGTATTAACATTAGTTCCTATTTGTGATTCGAAGTAAATGCATTGGTTTACCTGGGTGGAGTGATTGCATATGAGGAAACACTCTTGACAAAAAAGGTTTACCTTGGATGTTCTTGACATGCCCTATATATGTATGTACATGTGCATTGAATTTCGTAAAAAAGATTTTAAAAAATGATAAATATACAGAGTCCCATCTTAAGTTTGCACAGCACAACAAAATTGCCATGGTGCTTATTGGGTACCACCATCACCAATCTAATTCTGTGTCTCAATCTACTACATGTACATGCACTGTATAACTGTTTTAATGATATGCATTAATTAACCACCAACACCACCATGGGTGCACACCTTTATGTTTTGTACAGTGTTACCTGTTTGGCAAAAGGAGGCCCCTCCCCAGGTAGGCGGAGCACCTAGTAGCCGACACTGAGTCCCTCCATCCCTCTCTGACCCTCTTCCCCAGCCCCAGGAAGGCCTATGAGTGTGCTCAAACCCTGGAGAGGCAGTTCAGGGAGTACCTGGGGGAGGGTGCCTCCGTCGAGGATGGAGTGGAGTCGGTGGAAGAGGAGGAGGTGGCCGAGAGCAAGCCAGAGGAGGAGAGAGATTTCGAGGCAGCAAAGGTGAGGATGGGTCTTGGGGATGTGTTTATCTCGTTCCCAGACTCACATTATTGCATAATGTATAATGCTACAAAAAGTGAGTCTGGAAAGAAAGTTCAACTTTTTTGTTCAGTCGCGCATGAAGTCATGTGCCCAAGTCGAATGGTTGTATGTATGTGCATCAGGTACTCATGGAGGGAAACTTTGTTTTGATAAATGTGTCATCTGGAAGTGGAAAGTCAATCCGTTATGCTCTCCTGCCATGGGCATACTACCTGCTGAGTAACCAATTTGAACTTTGATTTTCTTCCAAGACTCACTTTTTGTAGCATTATACATTATGCAATAATAAGTGAGTCTGGGAACGAGACTAAAGGTGTGTGTGTGTGTGTGTGTGTGTGTGTGTGTGTGTGTGTGTGTGTGTGTGTGTGTGTATGTGTGTGTGTGTATGTGTGTGTGTGTGTGTGTGTGTGTGTGTGTGAGGTGTGGCCCATGTGTGGGATAACATGTACATGTAAACTGTAAGCTGCACGTTGGTATGTAGGAAAAACCCTGTAGGAAAAACTAATTAGACACTAGGTTTGAAATACAGATTTATTCAGCTGAGTGTGTTGTCAATGTACTGTGTGTGTTTTGTGTGTACGGGTGTTGTGTGTGTGTTTGAGTGTATATGTGTGTTGTGTGATTTGTGTGTGTGTTGTATGTGTACGTGTGTGTTGTGTGTGTGTGTGTGCACTTTACTTTTAACCCTTTTTCTTCCCTCCATCAGGAAGAATAGAAGGTTCACCAGTCATGTCTTTCCCCACACTCCACTAACCAGTCATGTCTTTCCCCACACTCCCACTAATCAGTCATGTCCTCCCCCTCACCAGTCATGTCCTCCCCCTCACCAGTCATGTCCTCCCCCTCACCAGTCATGTCATCCCGCCTAGCACACTCCCCTCACCAGCATATGTTCATTCGCAAAGCAGAGCAGCTCCGCCCAACAGAGAGATGACCATCACAATCCCAGCTAGACTTTAATGGTGCTACTCTGATGCGTGTTACGTGTGGCTATATTTGAAACATGCGTGTTATGTACATGTGTAGCTATAATTGATACAGAAAGCGGGGGCGGGGCAACATACGTAACGACCTCAATTTTATACAGCAAATTGAAAGCTGTATTCCACTCTAATACTTTGGAAAGCATTCATGATGGTGATGATGGGGATGATGGGGATAGTGTGACGATGAGATAGTGATGATGGTGACACATAATCCACGCGGCACCCTTACAGAGGTGGGTTTAGGGGGGGCCCCCCTTTTCTATATGAAGAATGACGCAATGCATACTGTAATCTATGCAGCGTTCTGCATGTTACCGTCCTTGGAATTGCAAGATTGCACATCGTTCTAGCAGAGATCATATATGATCTCTGGTTCTAGCCAGGTGGGGTCTATATCGATCTAATTAAATCCTCCTACATGTGTATTAACGAAATATTTAATCGCGCGATCGATCGAATGGTGCGTGTGAGCAGGAATTGAGGTAAGCAATTAAAAGACGTGAATGGGATGGATCTCAGATTTCTTTTCCTCAGAAAACAGATAGCTATAGAGCTAAATTAACTAACAATGCTAATATTATAGTAAAACATACATAAGTCGTTTATAGACCGACATGTAACTGGTGCATGGCCACGTGGACACTTCGGTCACAAAATCACAAAAGCTTTGCGTCACGAATTTAAGTGCTGAGCAGTAGGAACCATAGCATTATGAAGAATGAAGAGTTTTCTCGTCGCTATCTATGCAAGCTCTAGTAAACCGGATATCGCGTGATGTATATGAATTGGATATCACTGTGAATTTCATGCGCAAAGGCAAAAAAGCGGCTGGGGCGAAGCCCCAGACCTCACTGGGGGAGCTATCAGCGCTCCCCCAGACCCCCCTGCTGTCACGGGAGGGGGCATGCCCCCTCCCGTACCCTCCCCCTAGTTGTGAATATATTTATCAGACCCCCCCCCCCCTCCCCCCCCTTTCCCAACATCCAGGATCCGCCCCTGCCTTATAGTCCCGCCTCCCCCTCATTAATTCAATGATTCATGCAGGAGCCTACATTTCATATCCTCCCCCTGGTATCGGGCCCTCCCACCACACGCCTTACATGGTCATTGGTAGCACATCCCGTTGGTGGCAGCGCACACTATGTCAACGCCAAACATAGACAGCTTCAAGGACTCGGCAGCTACTGAAGACGTAGAATCGGCAAAATGGACAGAAGAAGAACAAGTTAAGCAGCTGATAAAGAGGGGGGGGGGGGGAGCAAATAAAGCAAAGCTACTCCTTTTCACCACGCCCCACAGACGTGATTGTAGCTGTTCCACCTAAGTCAGGTAACACTTGGCTGTCCCACATATGCCATCAGATTCGTACCAAAGGGGCTGATTTAGATTTTGAAGATCAAATCCCGAATGTTGTAACGTTTCTGGAATTAAACGATATTGTTTTACCCCAATTCAAAGTTGATCCAGATAATGTGATTCAACCGGCGGAGCCTAGAGTGTTTCTAACACACTTTACGTATGAAAGAGTTCCCAAAGGAGGGAGGTTAATATATTGCTTCAGAAATCCAACAGATTTGTTATATTCCTTATATCTATTCATTGATACGATGTGGCTGCTGAAAGGAAGAGTATCTCTGAAAACATGTTTGGACTTCTTTGGCAGCATACAATTCACGGCCATCTATCTACGTGACCTGCTTGTGTGGTGGGAACATCGACATGATGAAGACGTGCTCATTTTATTCTTTGATGATCTTCTTGAAGATCACATGGGGTGTGTAAGGCGTATTGCAAAGTTCATTGGTGCACAACACTGTGATGATGAAACGATCGCACGTGTTGTGCAAACTACAACCCATGCAGAAATGGCAAAAAATCATTCGAAATTTGACAACCACTCAATAGTCAAGGCATGTGCACCATTATGGGGGGACAGTGTACCTTCCAAATTAGTTGGCCGGGTTCGCACGGATGGAGGGAGGTCTGGTGATGGTCAAAAGCTTCCTGTTGAAATACAGCAACGTATCGAGAAAGAATGGCAGGACATCATAATGCCTAAGCTAGGGTTCAACAATTTTCAGGAAATGAGAGAAGAGTGGAAGAATGAAAGGAAGAAGTAATAATGCTAGCTGATAAATGATTGAGACAATTTTTTTGCATTCAGTAGAGTGTAATTAATGATTGACCTTGGCTTCATTCATTGAGGTGATTTTATGTTTAAAAAGTGAAATAGAATATTTTTGTTCTTGCCCTTCCTATAGGCGGTTTGTACAGTATATCTGCCATGGAAAGCATTGCTGAATAGGATTGTATTCCACTAAGTAAAAGTGTGCAGCCTATAGATGTATTTAAACACATAAAATGAATATTGCTCTGAATGGAATTAAATAACACATACATCCTGTACTGGTGTACAATACAGTGCAGGACACCTACAGTTGGAATCTGAGGCCGACCGTGACCTGAAACAGACTAGAGGGACGAGAGAAATTAATGTCAGGACTCGATACAGGTCCCACCACTAGCAGATCCAGGCTTGCTGTGAGGTCATTGTAATTAAAAAAAAAATTGGAACATACATGACAAAATCAATGAATGATATGGCAGATGTGGATTTTCTTCAGTGCACTCTGATATGCACTGATGGCTGCGGCATACTGAGGACCTTCCTTAATGGATGATAACTTTGCTGCAGACAGGGACCAGTTCAGATGCTGGCCCTGAATATGTCAACCCTCTAGAGACACAAGCACACGCTCACATTGACATACACACACAAACACATAAGCACACACACACACTCAAACATACGAACACATGCATACACACACATACACAAGCACATGCACTTGCAAAACACATGCACACACACACATAAAAGTGCTTGATGATGTTGATATCATCATGAAGCATAGTATCAGGATTGGCTCCACAATTCTTCATGTACCAATACAGGTGTACATGTACTTTGGGGCTTCTCACTAAATAGCAAGATCCCACAAAAAAAACCCCACTAATGCAAGATATAAGTACATACCCTTGTCCATGGGTCCATGTCTTTTCCCTCCCTGGCACCAGCAGTACCTGCACAGATCTTCTCCTTTGCCACATTCTTTGTGCCTTCACAAAGACAATTATCATAATGCAATAATAGTGCCATGCTGACTGTTCCTAAAGTGGCTGTGGTGGCTGTCGCATACACGGTGGTACACATGTCTAAGTATACTGGTGAGGTTGAGGAAGAAGTGTGTGATATCTCAGGTAAATTATTTGCATTTTGTGTTTTGTATTATGACAAAGTCAGACTAAATGTTCTGATAGAAATAGTGATAGTTCCAGGTGTTTTATTTCAACAGTATATTTATTATTAATACTGATATAATCTAATTTGGATTGTTTCAAAATTGTGAAATGTTATCCACGTGTATTATTTTTAATAAATATCACAGGGAAATATTGTGGCCAATTTTGAAACTCCATTAAGCACCTTATTAAAGCTGACAAGTTAGCTTTACCGGTGTAATTCTGGAAGACTGATTAATCGGTATCTTCTTTGCAAACACGGCGTCAAAGGCGCCTCCCGAAGCGGCCTAAAAGAGTCGGTGTTTTACGGATTCGGAATGTGGGTGAAAGGTTGACCTTAGTTCACGCCCCTTCGATACGCTGCATACGCGTACCCTAAACCCTAAAGACCCTAAGTACCTTGGTCCTATTATTAGCTAGCTATCGTAGCTCAGTCAGTGAGTGGTGGCGAACCGGTCAGGCTGACCAGGCCGGCCTGACCAATCTTGGGCCCCGAGTACATTAAATGGGATCGTTTTCGCGAAATAGTGCATAATTATTATAAAATTTGTTATATAAATGCCATATGTTTAAATCGCTGTAACTCCCGAACGGTACACGCATCGACTTCCTATTTTCAACGCGTCATACTACACCATTTCAGTATGTAAAGTTATATTTTGGCGTATTGCACAAACTCTGTGCCGACGTTGCGAGATCCGATAGCCCATGAGGTTCAAAAATGCCACGTCTTCAGGTAGGAGCGTCCAAATTCGGTGTGTACGTAGAAGGGTCCTGTCACTATTGAGTTGTTCTTTTCGTTAATTTTTAATTTATTCGTTACGGTAATATCTGTGCAAAGTTAATGCACATTTCCAGCTCGATTCGCAGCATGTAGCCCGCGTTCCATTCTCCCAATCTACAATAAATTTCTTTGTTCCGCCCATTCTCCACCCATACTCTGCCTAAAACGAAGCTAGCCGTTCGCAACACCCATGCAGCGACAATTCAAAGAAGAAGAAGAAAAAGACGTTCTCGCTCAATGGCAAGATGATCGTAACTAAGTAATGGATTTGAGTCGAATGGTTAATTGCAGTAATTTTGCGCCTCCCACGTCCGCAGATGGCCGAATTCGCGTAAGGCTATACATGTATTTGCTACGCACTTGCATCATCCTCTAGTCATGCAATAAAGCTTTCCTATTTGCTGTAGCCCTTGCTATAATTATTGTCACACCCACTCAGCTACGCTTGCAATGTCAGCTTTCAGCTGACGTATACATGTACAGTGTAGTATATGCATGAACATCAGTGCATTCATGCAGGCTCACACACCTTTATGCATTTGTGCACACACTTGCATTTTTGCGTTTATAAACCTGTACACCATCGTATTACATATTCTTATGCACAACACTCACGAATACAGTATTTGTGGCACACAATAAACCAGTCTGATGATGATGACACACTCTCATACTCCATGCACGTGCATTCTATCATTTAACTGTGTGCATTTTTGAGAGGGTTTATGTACTGAGCTTCTGTACTCTCTTAGTTTAATTCTTGGCATTGTTGCCTGTTAAAGCATTCATTATAACAACTCCTCTCTGTGCAGGCTGAGTTTCCCATATAAATGGTTCTTCATATATGACATAGAGCCCTCACATGTACATAGGTATGTGGCAACATATAGGATTGGCTCACTGTACGTGCATCATGTCCCCAAAGGATTGGTCCTCTATGTGTGCATAGTTACCATAGGATTGATCATTTGTACGTACATCATGTCCTCATAGTCCTCTAGAGGTACACATACATTGTACATGTTGCAAAGAATAACTCTATTTTACCACAACATGTGTAAAGTTTTTAAAAAGTTCCTACGCACTCACATCATCTTTCTCTGGTCAGTGGAGAAGCGTGTGATAAAGCTTTCCTATTTGTCATATTGCTCATCTGCTCATCATTCTTTATACCCCCCCACTCAGCTATGTGGCATCTGTACCACTTCACAGTATCCTTTGCCCACACAATTTTAAGCTCACACAGAGTACATGAATGCGCCCTAAGGTAGAGTTTAGGTACAGATGTAGTAAAGCAAGTTTAATGCACATGACCAGTCTTTGTCATAGTATTACTAAGCTTTCTTTGGGTACTAGGTACAGTGCATGTCCGCTGCTAAGGCTGAGATGTAAGCATATGCTTCTACAGATGCATTCAATGAATGATCCTAACCAATCCCTAAGCTTGGCATTAGTGCCCAATGCAGGGTGTCTTTCCCCTAAAACCCTTATCCAATCAAAAATCATCCCAAACTGTTGTTGATATGTTCACAGGTTCACATCCATATAAAAGAAATTTCATGTGTGCAGCACTCCAGTCATAGTCTTGACCACGGCTCAGTTGACCAACTACTTTCCCAATTAGATGATGGGTTGCCAGTTGGCCAGGTGGCTAAGAAGGGCAGCACCAGGCGACAGATCTCAGTTCTCAGCCCCTGGATTGAAGCCTGGAACATATTGCATTCAGATTGCGCCCAAACTGCTCTTGAGCTGGTGAAGTACCAACACATCATCTGCCAGCTCTTCGCACCCGATGGCAGCAGCCTTGAGGTATGACAGCTCTTTTGGCAGGCCGCAGCTATGGACAAGCTGCATAACCTCCACTGGGATGTGTTGAAGGAGGATGTGCTGGTGTGGTGTGTCATACATCAGCTCTTTCATGCACGGGCCCTAGGGTGTGTAACCTCCCCTGCATAATGAAAATCGATTTTTCCGAATACTTTTAAAACACTAATCGATTTTTCAGGTTTTTGTGGACTTGAAAATCGATTTTTCCGAATAGTTTAAAAAACAAAATCGATTTTTCCGAATAGGTTTTGCCAAATTTCCTGCCGAATACCTAGGTTATTCAGGTTATGGTGCTTGTGGAGTGCACACTGAGAAGATAATTTATGTCTGCACAGAAATCCACCTGGTTTCGCACCCAAACTAGAGCTATTCATGTCAGTAGAAAATACAGAGACACAAAGGTCTACACTCTACAGTAGCATGTGTTTGCCAAATAGAGTTTAATAAATTGTATCTTTACCATGCACTTGTAAATATCAATAGTAATGTAAACCTAACCATCCAACACTAACCACTGAGACCAGACATCACCATTAAAAACTCACAACACATCACCTACAATCACGTACTTCACTTACAATCATCCAACAACACTCCATTCACGTTCTCGCTAAATGCATATGAAATTTCCCATTAGTACGATTGCGTAATGATCTCTAATTCCTATACATACTCAAACAGAGCGCTTATACTTACTTGAAGTGGGGGAGAAGTCTGTCATTCTATTTCACTCGCTAGCTCAATACTCAGATATGTTCACTTCGTACCACTGTACAATAAAACCATGCAATACTAGTACGGGTACATAAATTTATTGCTACTACATATAAACACAACTCGTGGCACATACTAATGAACTTTTAACTACTTGAAGACGACATTACGCTGTATATTTTGTATCCCCAATTGATGCACATTAAATATTCTGTATTATATTACTATCTTACTCAATACCTATCAAATTCTTAATAGCGTCCCCCACATTGCATGTATGTAATTATCAATCGAAAATCATATCCGAATATCTGTATAAAAAGGTATTCGAATAATGGGCGAATTGTCGATGCTGACGACGAATACCTAAGTACCTCCGAATGGAGAAACATAAACCGGTTATTCCGAATAGATAAAATTTACTAATCGATTTTTCCGAATAATGCTAAATTGCTATTCGAACGGATAGGTTTTTGCGAGTATCCGAATAACCCGAATAACCTGATAACCGGTTACACACCCTATGCACGGCAACAGCCAGTTCCAAGCAGGCTCACCACCACACCAGCAGGCACTGCTCCACCATCTGGTACACATGGAGCGAGCCACCCACAATACAGGCCGGAGATTTGCCAGCGTTTCAACTTTGGCAGGTGCAAAAAGAGGGCAGAGTGCTATTTTACCCACAGGTGCTGGGTCCCAGGCTGTGGTGGAGAGCACTCCGCCAAGGCCTGGCCATGTGCTGCACCAGTGGCCCCGTGATCTCCAGTGAGTTCACACCACTCTATGACCAGTTAAGTCACACTACTCTATGACCAGTGAACTCACACCACTCTACGAACAGCGAGCTCACACCACTCTACGACCAGCGAGCTCACACCACTCTACGACCAGCGAGCTCACACCACTCTACGACCAGTGAGCTCACACCACTCTATGACCAGCGAGCTCACACCACTCTATGAAGGGTGAAGGCGTACGTTGTGGTTAAAGTTAGAGTGTTGTAGAGTGGTGTGAGTTGTAGAGTGGTGTGAGTTCACTGGTGTGAGCTCACTGGTCGTAGAGTGATGTGAGCTTGCTGGTCGTAGAGTGGTGTGAGCTCGCTTATTGTAGAGTGATATGAGCTCACTGACAAGGCGTGGGTTACCTGGCTGCTTGACGGCATTGGCATACACTGACTCTGTTTCTCCGCTTAAATCACGCAACCTATCCACAGCATGCACAAATTGGCCAGTGGTAAGTTTACACAGACATACCTTAGCAAGCTAGTAGCAATTTTATTATTCTGCTGTTGCCAGACTCCGAAACGCTTTTACAGGTGAAACGTAGAGTGCTAGATGATGAGTGTAACTGAGGGAAAAAGTATACTTTTAGAGAAAACTACAAGCAACAATACAGAGGAAATACACAGTGAGTACGAAAGCAGGTACAGAAATTGAGAAGAGAATCAGTTGCGTCTTAATCTGTTCATCAAATACAATGCTGTGCAGAGGAAACGTTCAGAGAGGCAGACCTTACACTCGAATGTATTTGGATGTACCATCATTATAAGAGTGTGTTATAAGGTTGCCGTATGTGTCACGTGTTGTTGTGTTTGTGTGTGTGTGTGTGTGTGTGCGCAAGTACAGTGCTATTTGCACAACGTATACACATGCATAAGGGTGTGTGAACCAGTATGAGGGCATGTTCACACACTCCATTTGGTGAGGGCAAAAAGAGACTTGAAGTCAGCATAAGCAGCAATTGTTGAGGCATAAAGAATGATGAGAAGTTGAGCAAGTTGAGCAAGGGTTATGCTAAATAAGAAAGCTTTCTTACACACTTCTCTACTAGAGAAAGATTATGTGAGTGCATAGGAATATTAGGCGTGTTGTGGTAAATATAGTGTTATTCTTTGCACATGCATGTATACAGTGATGTACAGTGTATGCAAGCACAAAGGACCAATCCAATGGGACACAAGTGAAAGGTAATAAAAATCAACAACGGCAAAAAAAGGCATGCAGCATTTGTAGTCCATGAGCTAGTATGAAATTCACATCATGACAGGCATAGGTAGATCCATGTTGCTGTATTGTCAGCTGTTCACCTGGCAAGTCAAAAAGTGATCACACACATGGACTAATGGACATACCTGATATGTGGTCTGATATGTGGTCCCATCTAATCACAAGGTTACACACACAAATAAAATTTGGCATAACATGAGTTCTCAACTCAGCAACAATACATAGGGACAATGGACTAGTGCCCCATGCATAAAATCACAGACTTCAAGGTTTCCATATGAGTGACTCACACACATGCACACTCCACCCACATCAGTGGCAGCAGAAGGGGGGGGGGGGGGGGCTGGGGGGTCTCGAGCACCCCCAATATTGGCAACGTCAGTGTGCGTAATGGTGGATTGATTTATTCATCTTTATGAGTGCACGCAAATAGTAATGCATCATACAAAACGTAAAAGGAAAAAGCAAATATATATATATACACCACAGCTAATCAGTACGCATACCTACGATGCAATCCTAACACAGCTTTTTTTTTAATATCTTTTATGTTGGTTCATACACGTGGCATTCTGTGGGGATATTCTGCACGTTGTCATAGATCGACTCGTCCCCCTTGCATGGTAACGCCTCAACGTATTCTCCATCTTTGTCATATGTTATTGCTGGAATGGTAGGGTTACCATTGTTCCCTTTCTTAGCCTTCTTTTTAATCCTCTGTCTCACTCTGTTAAGCAAGCGATTCAGTGTATATAATGCACAGAGCGGATTAAAAACGTAATTATTATAAGTGTGTGCACGTGTATCAGATTATTTTTAACCTGCATGTGCACAAATGAAGAAGCATACGCTGTCACATGCGCACACAGTGCTTACATAACTGCCACAATGATGACCACAACTATTAACAGTAGAACAGCAGGTAAGACTCCTCCCAAAACACTTCCAGTAAGAGTGTCTAGTGCTGATGTGGCTAGCCCCGGATTGGTGTTATCCGCTAGGTGTAAGCACAATACAGAAGAAACATTAGATAGCACGTATATAGGTCCAACATAACTTACAAGATGTGTAGGATAGCTTGATATCTATGGAGTCCAACTGTATAGATGTAATTCCTAGCTTTGCGGTAACAAAGCTATAGTACTCGTAAGGGCAATACAATTGGTTTGAACCATAGTCATAGTAGAGATAGCTATATGTGCTGAGCATAAGACTGGCATCCAGATATCCACTATCTTGTGCACAGACCAAGTCAATGGTCATGTTTTGGTATGCATCATTGGCTCCATACAGCCGGACTGATGACACTCTTGCACCACTGGGTACTCCCACCTGTCCATTGTAGTATAGCACAGAGGTAGCATAGGAGTTCTGTATGAAGTACCACATATACCCTGGGCCAGGCAAATGTGTCCATGATAACTGGATGGACATTGGGCCTCCAATACTCAATGGCAACACATGTGCATCTGACACTGCTTGCTGCACACCTGCAGAGACATTAAATGTTAATAATGGTGTGTTGAGTGGCCAACCACATTAGTACATTACCAGACAAGGTAAAATCTGATTCCAGACAAGATGGGGTAGTTTCGCAATGCATCCAATACTCTTGATTCACATTTCTCTTGACGCTGGCTTGTAAAAAGTCCCATGTGTTTAACTTCATAAATACCAGCATCTGATTCAACCGTATTTGTTATGGTCAGAGAAGTTCTGTCTGGACTTAGTGTGACTCGACCTCCCATTAATATGGGGTCACCTTCAAAATACCATGTCAGTGATCCCAAGTACCGTGTGACCTCTAACTCAGTGACGTTTACACTCAAGACAATGGTTTGAGGTGGTGAAAACTTTAAGGTTGGGTTGAGGTTTGATTTGATAAGACCTGGATGTGAGGAAAAGGTCAATCTTTCAGAATACATTTAGTTTACTAACTTTGCACAATGACATTTGTCTTTCCAACACCAATTACTGATGCTCCATTCTTCACCTCACAGTAGTAATGACCAATGGTGGGGTGATTGAGACCAATGGTTATGGATGCATTGTAGGCTTGAGGGTTATCAGCTCGTATTGCACTTGAAGGTACTGCTGCTCTCCAAGTGTAGGTCACTCCAGATGGAAATGAAGGATTTGACTGGCAGTAGAGGGAGACCGTTGATCCAATAGCAAAGGGACCATTGGCTGGATCAGTGGTTACTGTGACATCATAGGACACCACGTCTAGGGAAAGAAACTGCGTTACAGACATGCATGATTAGGCTCTTCTCTCACCATTGAGACATGATATAACGGCAGCCTTGTCATAACCACAGTTGACAGAACCTACACTTCCAAGAGTACAGTCTTTCCAGTTGGACTCACTACCAGTGCATGATAAACTGCTAATGATTGGACCAGTGTTTGTGAGATACTGTCCTGATGACACTCTAACTCCTAAAATAAATTGCACTGCAATAACTGCTGCAAAGTTTTATTCACAAACCTGTTGCATTTATCCGTAGGGATTTGCACATTATCAGTGCAGCTGTCTTATCAATTCCATTGACACACACGCTGGCCCAATATCCATCTCTCTTACATATTTTGAGTCTACCTTCTCTGCTTGATGGTCCATCAGCGAGCTGAATGTCTCCATTGGTGCACTCTGGAATGTTTGTGGTTGGGCCAAGACACATTACACCAGCACTGCTGTTTGAAGTGCTAGTAAGGTACAGTCTACACCAACTACGGGAGTTATAATTTGTGATCCTAGGAATGGTAGAATAGGAGCATTGTCCAATAGAGGCTTCAGATCCTGTGCAAGACATGCTGCAGACTTCAAGTAGTGTTGTTCCTTTACTAAAGTAGGATCCTCCATATGGAATAGCCCCTGTTAATTGGATCAATCAATGAATGTAAATACATTTGAGCGTAATAATGTCAATCCGTGTGGAATTACATGCTCATTGCTATTGACGTGATAGTGGTGATTGTCAAAATAATTAATATAGGATGGTACATATGAATCGCCACCTAAAGCAATTAATTGCATTATTACTGATTATTACCATGTGGTAATGCGTTCAGTAAAACAGCTTGTATTACAGAGGTTCAAAGATTCGTATATGAGTAGACACTGATCATTGATAAAGTCCAGGCCTAATGATTTGAATGGCATACCTTACATTATTAAAAGCATTTGCACTGAACAGCAAAAAGAACGAAGACTTTATCTCTCTGTTTACATAGATGTGTGTGCTGTAGTAGAATGACTACACCTGGATTTGGACGAAAGTAGATAGTGGACAATTTATTTTCAAACAATGATTTCAGCACTAAATTTATGCCATTGGAAAGAACAAAATCTCTGCATTCCAACGATACCTTACTTGCAATTGAAGTATCTTTGTGTATCTTGCTTGTTTCATTTGGGTTGTCATGTGTTAAGTTGTAGTTAATAACAACACTAATCCATTTCAGGAGCTACATGTAAAAGGGTACCATGCTCACTCAAATTGTTTTAATATTTTTCAATAACGCACTAAAGAGCAAGGCAGATTATCAATAGCAAAAGAGCAGTTTGGAACATTATGTTATTCATGCACGAAGGGGGGGGGGGGGGGGGGGGGGGGGGGGGGGCAAAAAAAAAGTTATAGACATCATCCCAAAAATTCTTAAAATCAAGGTCCAGGTCAACCCCCCCCCCCCCCCCCCCCCCCCCCCCCCCCCCCCCACCTCCGCCTATGAACACGCCCATTTTTAGAACACGCCCCTTAAAAATCATTACGAAATCGACAATTGACCGCACCTCTATTAATAATAAGAATGCAATCGCGCACAAACTTGCATAGATACACTATATACTACACATTGCCGCATTGCGCTTATAAATAGTTGTAGTTATTCCCATTCCTCTCGCATTAACTTGCTCCAAAACAAAGAGATCCGAGGCTCCATTAGCATGTCCGTCTTCAGAAGCAAGAATTCCTCCTTCAGCTTCTTGGCAGTAAGCTCCTTGCCCAAAACCCCCACGTATTCATCTTTGCTTATTGCAAACTTGTTTACCTGCTCCGCTGAAACGTGCTGGGAAGAATGTGCTATCTGCATATGGTCTAGCCAGTGGTAGCTCCAGACATACGCATTAGGTACATCAGATACAGAACAGGTTGGACACGGTATTGGTCTGTTAGTACATGGATTGGCATTTGATCCTTTCTCTGCTGATCTGTAGGACATCTTGTAAGCAAGAGGGCAGGAAGATTCACACCCACAATCTCTTCTGCAGATGTGGAAGACGGACTCGAAATAGGCGTTACGGGTTGCACAGCAGCTGCTGTAGCATCTCTTGCAGCTGGACTTGCAAACACGTGTCTTAACAACGAAGTTATTTTTGGCTGACTAGCGCTAGCTTTTACCTTAGCAGCAACCGCTTTACAACTCTTGGATTGTTGATGCTGTCGTAGATTGATCTCGTCTATCAGCGGTATTTGAAGCTGTACGTTGCAACGATCGCAAATAGTTATATTCATGATGAAAGTGTGTGGTTTTGCAAATTAGCCTCAATCACGTGATAAGTACAGTTGGCCCTCAGTGGCCCTCACCGGCTAATTTCCGTACAAATAATAATATAGAATCGCGCTACTGGGCAGATAGTTGACTTAAACCATATCTTCGCACGCATAAAAAACCTATGGACACTACGAACTGTATGATGTTGTCCGCTATGTTGCAAAAAAAAATAATTCATAAATGTTATGAATTTTTTCAAAAAATTCATTTAAGGCATAGACCCCCCCCCCCCCCCCCCAACTTTGACACCTCATAACTTTTTTTCCTAGACCCCCTGCAAAAAATAATAGCATATTTGTGACGCTCTCAATGAGCTCTTCAAAGTTGGGGGATGGTGTCTTCCACTTTGTTTTTTGCCCCCCCCCCCCCCTCGTTCATGCATGAATAATATTGTGTATCACATGTACATACAATGCTGATACATGTTGTACATTTAGTTATATATGAATAGATGGCTTACGTGTGGGTACCATTTTATGCCAATTTTATGAACAATTTCATAGAAAATCTGCTAAGTTTTCAAATTGCCTTTGTTTACAACTATGTGCTTCTAAGAATGGGGTGCATAATAGAGTAGACATAAACCATGTTAGAAGCTACTTGGCTATGTTTCGTACAAATGAAATTCAAGTTATCTACTGAGCTTCAGCATTAAAACAATAATTAAAATTTCAATTATCAATAATTTCAGGCAGGCCAAAACAAAACACCTGGGCACTAAAAGCACCGCTTGGGCATCATTCAAACTTTCTGAACACTTTCTAGAATGATGAATTCGAACCTGAAGAAAAAAATTCGTTATTCAGTGTCTGTGCTTCAACAAGCAAAATCAAAATTCATTTCAAAAATTTTGCTACATGTATAAATTGATATAGATGAATCGTTAAGTAGCTTGAATTCAGGCTATAGCACAACATTCTACAACCAATTGTCTTGCTCCATCAAGCAATGATGTTAGATTAGCCACTCAATTCACAGTGCAAAATACGTTGCTTCTTTGTGATCTTGTTTAACGTATAGAAATTCCAGTCCTAGTTTTAGATCATCGATTTACGGACGCGTACGAGATTTTGTCAACTACTGTACCTATTTTGGACGGAGGGTCACTGAACTGTATGCATTAACATTACCTTAAGCATTATATGTGTAGCTATTTCAGATTGAGACTCCACTAGGCATTCACCTACATTCATAATGGTATCCCAGCTGTCTGCACACAACCACTGCATCATTGTAGTTCCATCCACTGCCATAGATTGCCACCCAAACTCCACCGCGACAGAATTCAATTTGTCCCTCATTTGCTGTACTACCATCAACCAAACGCACTTGTCCTTCTGCACAGCTTGTGTTCACTGCACAGTACAGTGTGTGATGCAAAATTATGAGCAGTAATTATTATTTCATGTTTGATACCTACCATAGCAACGGATGCCAGCATCATAGTAATGACCGTAGCCAGTGGAAATAATATAATTGCAGCTTGAAAGACGTGTTTCATTTCCAATGCATGATATTTGTGATATCACCAATGACCCTGTCCCTTCTCCATACTGAGATCCATAGAAATAAGGATATGAGCCAGAATAGTATTGAGATGTTCCAACTAGTAGAAGGATAGATGTGATTTATTCATATATCCAGTCAACAGTACTCTTACATGCAGTTTTTCCAAACATGTGCCTGCAGGCAACATTTGCTGCATTTGTATCCCAGTAGCTGTAGTACCCATAAAACGTGGTCCATGAACCATTTATACACATCTCCAGTCTTCCTTCAGTGGGAGTGTAGCCATCGACCAAGTGGACGTCTCCAGATGTGCAGAGATCTGGAATGAAAAATGTATAGTTTGTGTACATGCACAGTACACAGTACATTAGGCTTTGGGAATGAGTCTATAGTAGTATAATTAATTGCAAGTAACTATATCAAAACTAAAGCGATTTATGACATTTAAAAGGCATTAAAAGAAATGAAGTGTGATTACATACCATCTGTTACATGGTCTGAAACAGTCACATAAACAAGCTGTGAACAGTTACTCCACCTACTTTGACATTTCACACCACTCTCTTGTCCTTTGTGGCAACGGTGGTAGCCAGAGTTTGTGCAGCTCAACAAACTGCTCTCACCACCATTGCAATACACTCCATCCAGCACAAAGGGATTCTGACTTGGTCCAAATGACATAACATTATACACTACAGCACCTGTTTTAATGGGGAGGGGATGGGGGTGTGGAGGATGGTGATGATATTGATGTGAAGCAAACAATAAACAATAACATGCAAATGATACATTATTCATTTATAGCTGAAATACATACAGAATGGTCTTCGCCATATTCATACCTGATCTTGAATAGTTCAGCTGTCTGCAAACAACCTCAGCAATTCCATAGGACAGAGCATTGCACACTGATCCCCATACAGTGACTCCTGAACTGGACTGTGCACAGAACTCAATTCTACCCTCTTGTGAGGATGACCCTCCCACCAAACGAACTGATCCTGGTTGACAGCCTAAAATATGAATGACATGCGCTGTGTAAATAAATTAGTAAATTTACTAATGTAATCAGTTTCTGGATACAAAATAACATAATTTTAGGGTTACAAGATGGTTATTTTGTAATATGAACATTTAAATTATTTTAAGATGGACTGATTATGACAGAGACCCATTAATGATTACCCTAAATTGAGGTATGGAATTACTAGTGTGATCCAGACAAAAAATAATTATTATAATACATATTTGGATGATGGTGTTGTGGCAGGCTCGAGCACTGAGGTATGTAGAGTGCTGGCTATTTTAGAAGAAAGAGGTCACTCTTTGGGACTACATGTCAACATTAATAAATGTGAAGTTTTTTGTCACAGCGACCTAAGTCACTTCCCCCCATCAATGAAGCAATCCCACCAGCCAAACATTGAAATCTTAGGGATCCCCATTGGTGACCTAGATTTCTGTACCATCTTTATTTCTCATAAGCATGGTTTGGCTAAACAACTCATGCTACAGATAGAAGAAGTTGAAGCACTTGATCCTCAAGTAGCTTTAATGCTACTTCGCACTTGTAGTGGCTTTTGCAAACTATCTCATCTGGCTCGCGCTACTCCACCCTCGCTCTCCGTCAAAGCTCTGGAGCTTTTCGACCAGGATGTTAGAAGTTGTCTGTCTCAGAGTACTTCGGTTGACTTGACTGATGTATCATGGAATCAGGCCCAGCTAAGTTTGAGTAGAGGTGGTTTGGGTATGCGCTCTCTCATGCTTCATGTTCCAGCTGCTTACATTGCCTCCGTTTGTTCATCCGGCTATGGCCTCCAGTCTCTTACCCACCTCACCCATGCTGTGGAGATGTTCAATGTATGTGTAGCACCAGCTGATAAGATTTCGTTGGACTCCCTCGCATCTTCCAACATAAATCAAAAGATGCTGTCATCCAAACTGGATGATTATCAACTTCAGGGCATATTTAACAGGTCCTCAGTCGCTGATAGGGCACGCCTATTATCCATCTCTGCCCCCCATTCCTCTTCTTGGCTTTCAGTTGTGCCATCAGAAGGCCTTGGGCTCCATTTCGAACCAAACCAATACAATGTAGCCCTTAAATGATGGCTAGGTTTAGACACATCATGTGGCTCTAGTTGTGCATTCTGCCCAGATTCTATCCTGGATCCACTAGGCCACCATGCGTCCACGTGCAAACGAGGGGGAGACGCAGTTCATCACCATAACCTGCTGCGAGATGTGTTTGCAGATTCCTGCCGCCTGGCTCACCTTCCTGTCAAGCTCGAAGTAGGTAATAATTTAACTCCAGACCATGACCACAGTAGACCCGCAGATGTCCTCGTCCACAATTGGTCACTGGGCAAGCCTGCAGCCTTTGACTTCTGTGTGACCTCTCCGCTAAATTCCTATATCCTTTCGGAAGAGGGAGTGTCTTCAGGAGTGGCGGCTCAGGCCTCAGAGATAAGAAAACACAACAGTAATGATGCTAAATGTGTGGAATTAGGTTGGGTGTGCATCCCTTTGGTTGTCGAGACGTACTGAGCACGGGGTCAAGAGGCAGTTAAAACTTTTGCGCAGTTGGCATCCAGGCTGGCAATTGCATGCTCCAAGCCTAAATCAGTCGTCATAAATGAGATTTACGGAAGGCTTAACACCTGCCTCATGAGATCCATTGCTCGGCTATCCTCACCAGGATTGTGCCCTCATGAATTGTTATGTGTATGTAATTGTGCGTCAGTTTATTTTACATTGCATATCTTTTGAATTGCCATGTATACTTTGTATTATGTATATGCATAAGTTATTATGTGATATAAAAAAAAATAATAATAATACATAAATAGTGTCCATGGATTGCCATCTACATGTAGGTAGAGATAAAACAATTGAGAAGGCTTCAAGTCGTTTTTATTGGCGAAATAATTCAAAAAGTGAAAATGAATATCAAGAAGGCACAGGAAAGGACAAATTTACTATGGCAAAAAACATTGACATAATTATTTTTGTATGTCATATTTTAGAAAACACTATACTGGATCAATGAAATGTGTTATTCAATCAATTGTAGCCAGTGGTATCATTTCAGCTGTGTGAACATCGAGCAAAAATGTATTCCTGACACATGGTTATGTTCAAGTTGCTCACAATCCATGATCAATGTATCAGTATCAGTGTGTGTGTGTGTTTCTTTTAATTTTTTTTATTCTGCAGCACAAGGGCAATCAAGCGTGTTCTTACCTTCTACATATTATATGATATAGTACAGGGGAGTAAAGTTGACACCCAAGTATGCACTAGCAGGCGTCATATATGCCTAGTCGCCACCGACTGGAGAGTCATATATATGCCTAGGTGTAATTGACCGGGAGTCAACTATGCCTAGGCTACAATAACTCCCAGGAGTCATTTGCATCAGGGGGGAGTCAATTATGCCTAGGCACATATGACTGGGGATTCATATATGCCTAGGTGTCAATGACTGGGGAGTCAATTATGCCTTGGCGTAATTGACTGGAAGTCATATATGCCTAGGCATCAATGACTGGGGAATCAAATTATACGGGAGTCATTATCGCCTGCGACACCGAATCACTTTTTGCAGAGGCGGATCACTTTTTGCAGCCAAAAGTGATCCGGCCGGTGTCAGGTAGAATTGGGGACCCCAACTCTACGTAGAACTGGGGACCCTTGCTTAGAAATGAGGACCCTTAAAAAAATTATACATTACCAGATCTAGAAAGCACGTAGCAGCACTCAATGGCGAGTGACGATGGATACCAAGACGGGCGGTTTACTTTTAAAGAGATACACAAGTATCTTGTACAAGGCGTGTATCCCTTTTCCTTTTCGAAATCGGACAACAAGCGTTACGGAAGAGGGCCAAAATTTCACTGTAAAAGGCGCGGAGTTATACTACATGGGTAGAGGTGAGAATCAAAACGACGTTTTGCAATTGCAAGTATGTCATATCACAGTTTCTCTTTCTTCATGCATACAACGCTCGTAGGCGATGGACGTCAAGGTACTACTGTAGATAAGGAACTGTCTCCTTAACACATGACGATGGTCGCTTCGGAGTTAATAGGACAAATGCCACTATAGCATCGAAGTACTACTGGCCAGGGCTATATACAGATCTTAAATCATACGTAAGATTGTGACATTTAAACAGATTTAGTATAATTATACATGCATTGTTTACCATGCAGGTGAGTTCATGTGACCGTTGTCAAAGAAACAACAATGCTTCAGCTGGAGTGCTGGAGTGCTATACGTACATCCTATTCCTGGAAAAGCTCAAATCTGGCACCAAATGGGAATGGATGGTAACCTTTTCCTTCTAGGTCTTGGGTCAGCTCCATTACTACGTGGGTACTAAGAGGAGTGGCATCTTTCCTGGTATTGTTCTTCCCTGTGTACAACTGAAAGTTCCACGTGTACCCAGACTTTGATTCAGAAAGCACTCAAGCCTTTATTCCCCACGTGTGAGGTTTTTTTGGCATGTACTGCAAGAACGAGAGTCGGCCTTTGTATGATATCATACTCTCATCTACACTGATTTCTTTGTTCAAGGTGTAGTTTGACTTGTAGTTATTGACGAGTGTGTTCACTACATGTTCAACCTTGTAGATTTTGCTGTGGCCTGGCTGTTCCCTTGGCACCATCCTTGAATTATCAGCCAAATGCAGAAACTTCATTACCAGTAAGAACCTATCCCGGCTCATTATTGCACGGAAATTGTTTGTGTTGAATGGCCATCTGGTATTCCAATAGTTTTCCACACTTGGCATGTTCACAATCCCCATGCAAATGATGAGGCCTAGTACCTTTCGGATATCATGGGGTGTGAACATATTGCGCATAAACTGATGTGCCCTTGCTCTAGGGTGATCTTTGAGGTATGATGCATGGCTGTCGATGTACTGTTGTCCACACCTGTTAGATTCCAGTACTATGTATTCAATCAGGTCCTCTGGAAACAGTTCGTAGAAGAAGTCGAGTGGTTCCATTCCTTCCATGTTCTTCATGACACCACTGCATTGAATGAACTTAGGGATGCTGCCTCTACTAGCTCTATCACTTGGCACTGGTATAACATCACCTGCTCCATTGGGCACAGCGTTACCACTGATTTTCATTGCACACATGCCTTCCTCTCGCACAACCTCTGCTCCCACACCCTCTTCTCCTTCACCCTCCATTACATCACCGTCCTTATCTATTGCATCCACTTCCTCATCTATTGCATCCACTTCAGCAGCAATGTTGCATCCACTCATGATCATATGCAACATCTCCTTTGCTGCACCACCATCATTCACCTCTCCAGGTAGCGTCTCCGTGACATCATCAACATAGCCATCAAAATCATCATCACTATCTATATCTTCCATGAATTGGAAAAGAAATTCAGGGTCTGAGGGAAGTGATCTGCTTCTATTCATCGCCGCTACTTTACACCAAATTGGAAGCCACAAGAAGCATAGAATTATTGTGTAAACAAACCGCGCGCAGCTGCAATGGACCAGTTGCGCGTAAGGCTAAGAAATTTAATTAATGTTAATTACACGTGACGTCACGGCTGGAAGCACTATCGTGTTGCGAATTTCAGAGCTTCGTATCTAACGTGCTCTAATTAAAAGAATTTTGATAAACCTAACAGTCATCCACGTGTGATATACCGTTTGTAGCGTGACAAGAGACCGAGTGGTTGCGAAGATCTAGCAATAGAAAATGAGCGGCATTAGCAACGCTGCGTGTGAAGTTACTCTTACCGAAGATGATATTCCCGGAGCCAAACTTTCGAAGCCCTACAATAAGCATACCATATCTGCCTTACGGTGGTGGTTGTTATGTAGAGGCATCGAAGCTCCCACTTCTTGGAAAAAGCAGCAAATCTTGGATAGGTTTGTGATACAACAAAAAACTGATGATTAGTGCTCTAAAATACTTCTTCACTTCACTTGACTCTACTTAAGAGTTCTCCTTTCTGAGCAGGAGCAGGAGATAATTGTGGATGTTGATGTCTCGTATACTCACAGGAAGTATGAATGCTTAAAAGAAGCTGAAGAGCAGGTGCTGATCCATCAAATTCACCCCCTCCTCTTACTGGCTGGAAGCAGGTCACTGATGCTAACTTTAAGGACATAGCTCGTTCTATACCACAAGTTACATCTGGTAAATACTACAATTTATGCTTTACATTTTATATTGTTTAAATAAGTACACGTATTAATGTAGGTCTTGTGTATACATACTTGGCTGGACACGTTGGGCACTTTGGGGAAGAAGGGGCTTTTAGAGCACTGGAGCGTGGATATGCACACTGGGCTTCTGGACGGCTACAGGAGTTGCAAGTGAATGCCAATCAATTTTTCTGTCATGTCAAATGTACTACATCACCATCGATGATAGGTGGCATATACAAAGTTTATATGCTCCTTGGAAAAGAGGGAGATGTAGCTACTATTTGTTCAGCAAAATGTGATTGTGCTGCTGGGTAAGCCTTCTTTGCATTGTTTCAACTTTGCATGATTGCTTCATCATTGATATGTGCAGGATGTCAGCAAGCTGTACTCATGTATCAGCACTCCATGCGCTAGCAGCTCTAAGCTCTACATCATTCCAGCTTCAACCAAACCTTCCCTCAACCAGTTCAACTGAAACAGAAGCAACAGAAACAGAACCAACCCCTGTAACATCATTGCCATGTCAATGGAAAGCTCCAAAGGCAAAGAAGGATAGTACATTGCAAATAGCATCGACTTCCTTTGAGCAGCATGAGTATAGAAAGCCAGTGAAGAGAAAGATAAAGCTGTTGGAAGACTATGATCCTCGACCACCTCAGTTTAAGGGTCAGATTCAAAGCAGGATGCCAGCATTTTTGGAGAGCGTGAAAGGGGAGCAAATGTCTATATCCTTTTTACTTGACTCCACACTGCAGCAAAGTCAACCATCTCCGACATCCATTAATTTGGATGATCAAGCTCTTGCTACTTCAATTGTTGCCTTCAAAGAAACGTTAAAGGTCAGTCGTGAAAGGATCCAAGATATAGAGAGAAGCACACGCGAGCAAAGACACTCCTCACTGTGGTTTTCTGCCCGACGATACCGGATCACGTCCTCTGTCTTCGGATCAGTTTTCAAACGCAGACCAGATACTCCTCCAGACAACTTGGTTCTCAGTATAATTCAGCCAAGGAATTTTTCTTCTGCTGCAACCCAGTATGGACTAGAGAATGAGTCAAATGCAATAAGAGAGTTTGTAGCATACCAGCAGTCACATGGACATCCCCTACTAAGTGTTTCTGCATGCGGTTTTCTTATCAGCTATAAACATCCCTATCTTGGAACATCTCCTGATGGTGCAGTGTATGACCCCTCGAATTCTCAGCACCCATTTGGTTTTGTTGAGGTAAATTGTCCATACACTGCTAGAAACATTCTACCATCACAAGCTTGTAGTGATTCTAGCTTTTGCTGTACCTTTGACTCTCAAACCGCCTCTATTATGCTCAAGAAAACACACAGTTACTACTGTCAAGTTCAAGGCCAAATGGGGATTGGGGAAAGATCTTGGTGTGACTTTGTAATTTACACCAAAAGAGGCATTCATGTACAAAGAATATGGTTTGATGGCATTCTGGAATCTAGAACTTTTGCCCAAATTGACTTCATTCTATGATAACTGTGTTGTGCCTGAAATAGTTAGCCCTCTGCATGCTTTAGGACACCTTATGAGAAACCTGTCAATGCAATGATCATTAACCACTTGTCAATGATTTTTATAGTGAAGCATGAAACTGTATGTTGAGCACATTTGTTTAGCTATGAGGCAGAAAGTTGACTTGCTTAGCATTCAATAAGCAAAACTGGAATACATTTTTTCACCATGCTATACATGTACATCTAGTAAACCAAACAAAGAGCCTGCTATGCATCACATTCACTACTTTCAGCATTATCAGAATCATCATCTAAGTCTGAAAGTTGTTTGAAGTAAGATCCAACATCACTGTCATCTGGCTCATCCGGGATAGGAATCAAAACTGGTTGGAAGTTGGTGAGAAAGGCACATATAAAAACAATCTGGTTGTAAGACGTGCCAAAGAAACAGGTATTGTGCTTTTTAGAATCATTCTACCTACTCGAGAACTTGACCAGAGGTTCTCTTTCTGAAGGTGAAGAGCGTCTGTCCACTTAGCTCGCATAATTGGATCCTTCGGAATTCAATGAAAAGAGACGTTTGGATCTGTTGCCTTGGTAATCCCACACACTGCACATCGATCTCCAGGCATTTCGCTGTCCGTAACTCTACCACCTCTTACAAAGAGTTTTAGAAAAAAGATTCTGTCGCCAGCTGTGACGTCACGAGTAATTAACGGGCTAATCAAATTCATAGCCTTACGCGCAACTGGTCCATTGCTTATTCAAGCCCGCGCTACGCGTTTAATATTAGACCATCCCGCTTGGCCACTATACTGGCCTTTCGCAATGCGCAAGCGTACGCATACGGCCACTTTACTGGCCCGTCGCTGTTCAAGGGTTAATTGGTCCACTTCCAGAAACATCATTTGGCAATAAATACATCATCACCTTGACTGATTATTTCTCAAAGTGGGCAGAAGCCACAGCTCTTCCAGACAAAACTGCAGTCAGAGTGGCTAAATTCATGTACTCGGTAAGATAAAATTAAACTGCTATGCATAAACAGCATTTCATTCAAAGCCTAAAATGTAGCTCCTGAAATTGTCATAACTAGAGAGTTTGTTAATAAAATAACAAACAGCTCTATTTGATTACCAAGAGTGAGCACAGACTCTCTAGTGCCTACCACCCACAGGTATTTATTTTATGTAATTATTGATGTGAATATCCATTTAAAAAATACCACTTCTGTTTCTTAGACTAATGGTCTTACAGAACGTTTTAATCAAACTCTGTCTCGGTGCCTAGCAAAGATGGTAAATGAAGATCAGAAAACCTGACATGTCAAAATTGAAACAGTTCTCATTAGCTACAGGCATCTTGCCAAGCTTCAACAAAGTATTTTTTGCTGTTTCAAAAGCAGATGCGTCTTCTCATTGACAATGAAATCATGCAAAATGAGGAGTCACACAATCATATGGAGAGTGAGATAAGCATTGTGATTGAAGCCCTTTTGCAGACTAGAGAAAAACTTTTTGAAACCACAGGTTTAAACATATCATTAGCCCAAAGAGAGCAGAAGGAATTGTATGATAGACAACACAATCCAAAGGAGCTGCAAGTTGGCACTACAGTCTTAAACGAGAATACTCCTCACAAACAGCGTAAAGGTGGTATAATGGATGACCGTTGGCTTGGCCCATATATCCTATTAACCGATGCATTGGAAGAGGTGTGTATGAGTTAAAAAAAAATGAAAAAAATGACACAAGTTAATGTTAACAGATTGAAAGTTTACAAATATCCAGATGAACACAAAGAATCAAATGAAGATATGGATGCTAATATTGAAAAGAATAAAGGAACAGATGCTAGAAGTGAAGAGAATGGAAGGAAAGGTGGATCAAATAAAGATAATGGAAAGGAAGGTGCATCAGATGAAGATAATGGAAAGGAATGTTTATGAAATGAAGAGAATGAAGGATCAGATGCTAAAAGTGAAGAGAATGTATGGGAAGGTGGATCAGGTGAAGAGAATGTATGGGAAAGTGGATCAGATGAAGAAAATGGAAAGGAAGGTGCCTCAAATGAAGAGAATATATCGAACCATGCCAGAATTGTGAATGATTTTGATATATGTAGTACACAAGTGTTACAGCAAATCAGCCAGAGTACCATAACCAGATCAATTCAGCAAGAATATGATGTCTCAACTTTTGACACAAAGTAAGCAATGCTGCTTTTCAAAGATGTACATAAATAGCATTACATTATCCATCAAAGGAAACTTCCTACATCTGTTATCGAGGTCAGAAAGATTATTAAAACATTGAGGCATATTTTTTATACATGTATGTAGGCATGCACATGTATAAAGAAGCATTTGCGGATCTTATGCAAAACAAATAAACTGAGGTGGAAGGGAGTGTATTTGAAATTAAAGGGCAAATTGCCAAGTAGAACTGAAATACAGCTGGCTGACACATGGCCAGTAAAGGATTTGAACCTCTGGTAAGATGTTTCATTATGTATGTATGTGTATACATGCTAGTCTAACATTTATTTATCATGATAATAGAATGGGGAGATCACTATGTTGTTCAGCTAGCAGATAATGAATATGCAGAAATTGGTTATACCAAATCTGGATTTTCTTTTGCTCTCAATAACCTACTTCCTGAGGTACATATTTGAGCAAATGATTCAATTTGTTTTTGTGTGAAGCATACATGTGTTCTTACTCAGGCAATGATCCCCACAATATCAAGGTACTGTAGAGTTGCTTATGATGTGGCTGCTGAACACTACATAAATATAACACTACCGTCATGAGTTCTCCACTAATGCCACCTTCAACGAGTTTTCAATAATAATGTTTTTAAACCATTAATTGAATTAATCAGTAACTCATCGCAACTCCGAAACTCTAAAAACCAGAGATTGTATGATCAACGTATACGTGAAATAGAGCATGGCTTGATCCTACATCCCACTTGTCTTTTCAACATCAGGAGGGATGGGTATATGAATGTACAAGAGACTATAGCTTAACTATTGCTTGGATACGTTGCCGTCTTGCCTTCTCCCTACTTTGCTCTGATCTTTCATAATGTGCACGAGAGGTGCACGGTTATCGCAAGGTAAAGCCTTCCATCACAATGCCATCGACCTAGCTGTTGCTGAAGCCTGGGTTCCTTCTCAGTCAGCAGAATAACAATGCTACGCGTATACGCTCCTGTTTTTGTATGGCATTGGAAACTCCTTGAAAGTCCATGTGGTTGGATCAGTGACACAATTGTGAATGAAAAACTGTGTTTATTGAAGCAATGGTATGGGACACCAGATTTGCAAAGGAAACACTAGTGTCATTGAAATGGGCAGAAAATAATTAACCCAAGTGTCACTCCAATAACGACCATTAGCTGACAATATCAACTACGATTGCTTTCTCGTGCTGAAGCCATATGGCAGCATGAATACCACGATTCCTCTCAGTAAAGCAGCTGATCTGTTCTTTTCTTGTTCAGCGTGTTATCAGTGTCGAATTCGTTGCTGTTGATCGGCAAAATGATTCACATGATTGGTCTTTTCGCGTTGGGTTTTACTGGGGAAGACCCACAGTACTTGCACTTCAGCCCTGATGGTACATCCATGCGGGACCATTTACTAGAATTGAGTCTTCACTTCTGAAAGGCTTAAAAGAAGGAAGGTGCGTGGGGACATGAAAATAGACAAAATGAGGTATTTTGCACGTGCCGGAGTACTCCATTATTATAGTATTCCATCTATACACTTTGCCTGCGTCAGCGTCTCATCGTATGCAGCAGCTTTGCATACGCGCGTATCTAGCATGCAACAGAGCTAATTTCCTATCTGAAAGATTACTATGTCAACGTATTGGCTTGCACCAGTGAATGATGCATAAGGCCAACCGAGGTACATGTTCATGTAAACTAAACTTAAAGTAGTTCGCAATCACATCACATAAACATCACTGTAGGACCACGAAGGTACACGTTAGAGTATCTGCATCTCACAGCAATACTAGCATAACACTTATAACATATATACTAATCAATGCAAATTTATCATGATTTCCGATTCTCATGGCACTAGGTGCACGCACATTCACACGTACATGTAAGTCACGGAGGAATTTTACGATCACTCACACGTATCTAGTGCACGTGGACAGGAGTATAAATATGTGTATCAGGGATTTCTGTCCGGAGAATGGACCGAGTTCTGTAGGGAAATGGGTCCTCAGAACATTGCATATATGTTTGCACAGTTTGCAAATTTGCACAATTTTGAAATTGCGTTGCGTAATTTAAAAATACATTTTGCCTATTTCGAAATTGTCGTCCAATTTTGAAATTGCGACCTATAATTTAGAAACTATGCTGCGCAATTTTGAAATCGTGTAACTTTAATATACATGTGCACTTTTTAGAACTATGCACGTGCATGTGTAAAAGTCACCTTCGTTTACAATGCGATCAGGACAGATTTTGCGTTAAGCAGAAACAACATGCATCAATCGTTATGATAGCATGAATCACCGAAAGACCAGTCAAGCTGTAGTTACATAGATATCCAACTTTATTAATTGCCAAACAACATGATTGTTATACTTTCCAAGTGATAAAATGCCAACAGCAGTCAGGGTGCAATGACTGTGATCTGCTTCACTTTGCAATAGCAACACCTACAGCACTTTGCCATAGTAAATTATCCTCAACAAGCATGCCATTTGCAGGCAAGATGGAACCTAACATTGAGAAAGAAGACTTAACTGAAAATAATATGCATTGAATTTATAATCCTGCATCAACTTACTGGTTTTTCAACATTGAGTGTATTGTTTTGATTATGCAAGTTGTTGAAAGTGCGCATGGTATTGAAGCTACGCGATCTCGAAATTGCGCAGCGTAATTTCAAAATTGGGTCGCAATATTGGAGGACAATTTCGAAATCGGTAATCAACTTTCAAATTCAGCGCAATTTCAAAGATGCGCAAATTTACAAATATGCATCCAACTGACATTAGCTCATCTATATGCTATATATAAATGCAAATGATAAGTCGTATCGCATGCGCAATGTAAAGGACACCTAGTTAACCATTAAGTTAGAACTATGGAGTGGCGACAGATTTTCCTGTGACACCGTTCCGATGTCACAGGAAAATCTGTCGCCCGGAAATTGTGTCGCGGCGACAGTGTATCCTAAGAAAATTATGTCGCCAGGAAATACAGTCACGCGCATGCTCTGTCATTCGTACATGGTTTTCGAGGTGACATGGATCAGACCGAATACGGCGTACTGCTAGCATTCTGCTGTAACCGAATCTATCCTCCTCTTTATAACAAGAACGAAAGAGACTGTCTTCGACGAGTTTTGTCGCGAAGGAAGGAGGTTTTTTTTATAGCGATAAAGAAGGTGGAGACTTTCAGGTCATTTAAAAATACTTTGGAGTATCTTGAGCTAACTGATAATGTTATAGGTTGTGACCGAGAAGGACAAACAAAACGTTATTGAAGGGTGGTGGTCACTTTGGACGAGATAAGACGCTTTCCAAAATAGCGGAGAGGTTTTATTGGCGTGGAATGGTAGATGACGTGAAAGAGTTTTGCAAGACGTGTGACAAGTGCCAAAAAGCAAAAAAGTATATATCTGTACTGATGTTATTGTATGTAGATGTCGTATATATATTTGTTCTCTCTCTGTGTAGAAAAATTGACAAGACTTCTGCAGAGCTCCACCCAATTCCTGTAAAGGGGGAAGAATAGCACACCATTGGTGTCGATTTGATTGGTCCTTTACCAGAAACACCACGAAAAAATAAGTTTATAATGACTGTCTCTTGTCTATTTCTAAGTGGCCTGAAGCAACAGCCCTCCCTGATAAGACTGCCATCGGAGTTGCAGAGTTTCTGTTCCACTGTTTTACCAGACACGGATGTTGCAAGATCAAGATAACTGATCAAGGACGGGAATTTGTTAACAAGGTACCTAATAAGCAGCATTTACATGTATGTTTATATGAAATTGTTTTCTAAGGTTAATGATCAATGAATTGTGCAGATTCACTGGAGTGCAGTGTAACTTGACAAGTGCATATCATCCTTAGAGGAATGGTTTTGATGAACGGTTCAACCAAACACTTCAGCATCAGTTACTGAAGTTTGTTGATTCAGAGCAAAAAAATTGGGATCAATATCTTGATGCCATACTTTTTTCATGTCGTGTTTCTGTTCAAGATTCCACCAAATATTCCCCCTTTTTTAGGTGTACGGCAGGCATCTTTATTTGCCCATTGAATTCAATATGAGACCAAACTCGTATCCAGAATCTCATGACATGGACAGCAATCTTGAAAGAAATATTGAGGTATTAAAAACAAATTCCATTAATGCTATTACTTGTACATATTGGCATGCAGGCAATGATAAATGTGTGACAACAAGCTCTACAAAATATTCAGAAAACTCAGTGCAGGCAGAAGGTATAACGATGCTGCACACAACATTGATAAAAAACAATACAAAGTGGGAGCTGTTGTACTACTAAGAATTAGCAAGAAACCAACACCAAAGGGTTCTAAAATGTATAGGACCTTATGTAGTTCACGAGGTACTCTCTAAAGGAACATGTAGACTATCACAGGTGAAGAAAACAAACAAGGTTTTGGCTCAAAAGTTCAATATTATGGCTGAAAAAACTATACCATCAGAATGGTTTGGTGACAATGAGTTTATATTTTGTGCTTTAAAATGTTATTTACACAGCTCCAAAAAATGAGTTGGACAAAATCAGTAAATCACTAGATTTGAAGACAGATTTTGCTTCCAAAGTGTCTTAAGATGCAGAAGATAGGTCACTTTGCTCAAGTAAGGCTTTGTATCCCTTACTACATGTGCATAATAATAAATGGGATATTGTATTGTGTATCTTTAATATTACATAAACGCACTTTATTTATGCAGCACCTGAAGATGCAGAGGGTAGTTCACATTGCTAAGTAAACCCCTATTGGAGCAAGGTATTGTATAACTGAGTATACTTGTGCATGATTTAATAGATGGGTAACATAAATTAATCACATGAGTTAATTGATGAATAAAAAACACACACTCTACTATTGCAGTGCCTGAAGATGCAGTTGATGAAATTGTTGGTGGAAGAGATGGCCGTGTCAGTAAAGACAGTAGCTACAAGAAAGTGATAGCTTTGAAAAAACAGAATGTAAAACTGAAACTCAGCAATCAAAAGCTGATGAAATTTAATGCAAGGAAAGAGGGGTATTGAGTCCAGAGCAGGTTGAAGTTGAGGCAGAATTGGATTGACATGTAGTGTCCTCGAAGAACAGCTTTATTCTCCAAGCCTTAGTCGTCTGTGGAGGTCTGGTGCTTGCATATTGCATTATGAAGCCAAAGAGGATGATCAAGACTTTAATGTACATGTAAGTCCTTAATTGTAACAAAGCATAATGTCTAAATATATTTTACTATGAAACAGGATTCAACCTTTGATATGCAAGAAGAAGAGTATGCATTGAGCAAAGACATTGATGTGGGCCTTATGGATAGACTACCGTACCTTCTATGGCGAGTGCCCATTAAAAGAACTACTTGGAGGAAATTTTGTCATCGTAAATGAACACTTGCAAGAGGAGTTTGAAGAATTCAGAGGTAAGATCCAATGCACGATTGAAACAACACACATATTGGTAAAAGGAATTGAATTACTTAAATTGTGGCTCAAATCTATCAATGCCTACTTGAAGTCTGTCGCTGTCCTTGGAAGCACTTATTTTCTGATGAGTTCATCTGATCTGGATGATGTATGCCAGTGGGTGACTGACAAGAGAAGTTATTTCTGTGGCAAGCAATTTACCGTAGATGGTTTGTTCGAACGTACAGAACAATGTGCAATTTTATCATGTCAGATAGCAGAAGAGCAACTTATAAACATGATAAGCTATATTCCAGTTTGCAATATTTGGTAAAAGGAGACATGTGCTTCACTAGGATTGACACTTATCCATGGAAATTATTCACATGTGCAGCAGCCTATAATGATCAATGTGTCACATCGTCCTAGAATTGCAGCTAATGGAAACTTCTATATCACTTGTTGTAACAGGATCTCAAGACTTTCATCAAGAACTGCGTCTTCTTATAACTACACCATAAATCTAAGAATCCCTCCCTTGTATCCTCTGATAAAAGTATGGAACAGTACATGAAGCGATCTAGAATGCAGTCTGGGTGTTTGGGCCACTGAAGTGGAGATAATTGCAGCTGCTTCTTTGTTGAATGCAACCATTTATGTATATGCTCAATGTGGTGATTCATACAAGTGGCTAAAACATTCAGCAGATGAAGCTAACTGTGGTTTGCACCAAGATGAATGCATATGCATAACAAACCTCAATCAAAATTTTGAAACAGTTAAAAAAATGTAACGTTTTGTACATGGTGCTGTGTCTAATTTACCTGCATTTCAATCACTTCAATGTTGTCAATATTCATTATAAGCTTGTATTTCATGTGAAGTTATGAATGTACATTTCACTGTTTGTTTCCTCGCATTTTAATTTTATGCAGCTTTATACATGCAAGGGTGGTCTAAAATTGGGCAGCTGTCATGCATGGATTCGGTCTTGCATTTAAAGCTATTAATACCTGGCTGTATGTACATGCATGCATTTAAATGTCTTATTTCTATATTCCCGTTCAAAATTTTAGTCATCACAGATCACACGCCTTTGAAATGCCAATCGCGAGCATCGAGCGACAGTATTTCCTGGCGACATAATTTCCTTAGGATATACGGTCGCTACGTTAATTGGGAGCGACTTAATTTCCTTAGGAAAACTGTCGCCGCGACACAATTTCCGGGCGACAGATTTTACCTGTGACACCGGATCAACAACAGTATAAGGGAGCTTGGATGGTTACATGAGGATGGTCCTGGCTAGCACGCTCGACTCGCCCGGCAAGATGTCATATAAGAACAGGGACCTCGTATGCTCCCCTCAAGATTACGAGTCTGTGGCATTCCCTCCCGAGATAGGCAAGCACCGACGAGGGTACGTGGTTGTGATCGACGTGTCCGATAACGGTCGAGAGCAGGCTGCGTCTAACGAAGCAGATTGTTGCGCATTTGGCGAGCAGGAAACAGAAATTTATTTGCACATGCAGCAACCAAGAGAGACGAATCGCTCGCGACTTCGCTCGAGAGCTCAGTGAGCTGGCTCGGACGAACAAGTTCACACTGATCGAGGTATTGGCCAAGACAAAGCGAGTTGTTCGAGATAGTGGCGGCCAAGGTGCTGGGCAAGACGGTGCAGGGACTCCAAACACACGTGCCGCCTTATTCTGATGCTGTCCTAAAGATACGGAACAGCGCTCGGCTGACTTACCTGCAGAAGCGGGTGACCGTGGCCAGCGAGCTCTTGAAAACAATCGAGCGCACGGAAGAGTACAAGGCTTGAGCGCACCTGCACGGCAAGTTCGAGACCGACAAGATGTTCGCACAGCACGTTTTGACGTTACGCAACGACGAGGTGAGTACGTCCGCCAATGTGATGGACAAAGTGAAGATACGACAACAGTTCCTTGAGCCTACGTTGCTGAGAGAACGGATCTATCACCCTACACTAATTACCTCAAAGAGTAAGTGTCGCATGATAAATCTGTGAAATTGGTTGTTTCGGTTGCACCCTGATTTTGAAGAAAACCATGTCCATCACATGAAGAGGAAGCATCTTCTTAAATGCATGTATATTTGCTGGGAATTGTGTAGATTTTGATGATAAAGATCAGACCTTTAGGATTTTTGTTTTTAGATATTGACATCCAATTTATATTTTTTCTATAAATACAGCTGTACTGTATTATGGCTATGCATTATTGTGTTGTTCAAACTTTGTGAAAGGGTTTAACTATAAATTAAAGGTAATGTAATGTAATAATGATAATGAGGAATTAAGGCTAAGCCCATAATTTGTATGTGACCAGTACGAATTCACCCACTAGTCTATTCCAACACTAGGTGGAATTACATATGCATAAGTATGAATGCGATTGAGATGTACATGGTGGATCTAATTCATGCTCGTGACTCGTAATGGGCAGATACACCGTACATCTGTACACGTAAGTGAAGTGCACACTTCTTACAAGCACTTGCCTTGGTTAGTTGGGTAGTTCTCGCATCTCAAGGCAGCACTATAGCGGTCATTGAAGTTGCTATTACCAGTACTACACTGAAACAATGATGCCTCAGTTCCAATGCAGGAAATAAGTTCAATTAATACAGGACCACTCCCTGCTCCAAATGTGTTATCCGCAAAGATGAAAACAGCTGCATGTTTATGCATCATAGCCACAACTGACATGCAGAAATAAAGAATTTGATAACTGAACCTGGATTTTGAAATCCCAGCTGTCTGCAGACAACTCTCCCGTCACGTGAGTCCCACCTATCTCCTCCGTACACTGTCCCCCACACTCCATTTCTGCACACCTCCACTCGTCCCTCGTTCTCGTCACTGCCATTGACCAGACGTACTGTTTGTCCAGGGCATGATCCTGCGTACAAGTGATAGACCACATGTTGTTAGGTATGCACATGAACTACAGTCCTATATGTTTACATACCTGTTGTTGGTTGGGCCACGCTTCCTCTGCACGTGACTCCTGCTCTTGATGAGAAATCACATGAGTAACAGCAATAGGATGAACATCTCATTATAGAGCTTTCGTATCCATAGCAGTTGAAGTAACTGTAGTTATACGCTGGTACGATCGGATATTGAGAGTAGCGATAGCTGTTCGATTGGGCGTCTATTTTGTTGCATGAAATGGGACACGATCAACGGTTTCCAAAAAGCAGTCATTTGTAAAATAAGTATTATAATTAAGATATCAAACTGATACATTTAGCCACTCACTGGTAGAAGGAAGTCTCAACTGTGCACAAACCACCATCGCTGCGCGGTAGTTGAAACCATAGCTGCAAACTCCGTTCCATTGCCCGGAATTGCATATTTCTACATTCCCTTCTGTGCTTACATCACCGCCAGTCAGACGAACTTGTCCATGGATACAGGCTGATGATGCTGTGAAGATAGCTCATTTGATGCATATGCACACATATATAATTACTTACATGAGCAATAAACACCAGCATCGTAGCTATGACTGCAAGGATAGTAGTCACCTATCAGGCTTTGATAATCACACTGGAATACAGAGAGTTCTGTGCCTCGGCAATTTACGTTGTTCATATAAATTGCTCCGTCACCCAAAGAAGGATAGTATGTACCTTTGTGCATGATATGAAAAACAGATAAGAATACTCTGATGTCTTAATGCTACAAACAAAATCATTTATAACGTATGAAGTTTGTGCTACCTTGACACATAGTACATGTACTTCGCAATGCATATAGTCTTATACATGTATACATGTATAGTCAATAAGATCATGATATAAATGTATATCAACACTGTAAGAAAAAATGTTTACAGCGTCGAGGAGTGTTACAGCTTGAGAATTGTGACAGCTCATAGCAATAACGGGACCTACATGTAGGCCCCTATCACTATGTGTGTCGGAAGCCTATGATATGGGGTATTAGCCCCATGCATGCAATCGTTTACAAATTTGCTGTAGTTTTTGAGCTTTAATAATGAAGAGGCGTTGAGGTAACTAGGTATATCGAGGAATTGACAATTAACATGCTTGCTCATTATAACAAAACCTAAAAAGTAATTTTAAAAGGATCAAATTGGGTAAGACGATGTTTGTTCCGTCGAAGTAATCTTTCCAATAGGATCAGTGATCGGCAATTTATCAAGGCTATGTTAGCATAATTATGTGCGTAGTACTTCGCAGTTATGCATGTCTTCAAGTGCCTCATTGAAGAAAAATTATTCTCACTAGCAGATTGGTTGCTGGCATTCGAACATAAGTTTAGCCACTGTGCAAACGTCGCTGAACATTTATTTATGTTCTTAGGCATTCCTTGCATTGCTGCTTTAGTGCATTCATTCATAAATGTGACGTTTCATGCATCTTTCCCTCTAAACCAGGTTCCAAGATTTTGCAGCAGTGCAAATAACTGTAAGGAATATTCTCAAAAAGGCAGCTACATGTACTCTCTTGGACTTCTCTATACTTGATTCCTTTCCTTTCCGTATTTCCGTTGTCGTGCATAAATTGCAAAAAGCAGCATCAGCGCCGGCATCAGATGTACTTTTCATGCAATCATGTACATTATGATTAACATTGCGTTACAGTATATACGGCCGCATTGTTCAGTCGTCAAGGACCGTTTATTCATAGATTGGATTTAATTTCGGATACATGTATCTCACCTAAAAGGCATTGATCGAGTGCACGTATTACTATCAGATTAGATTCGAATAATATTCTTGACGATCAAAACCGTATCAAAATATCCGATAGACTGGGAGCAGAATAGTTGTTCTTTCACGTGTGCAATTAAAATGGCGAGGGAAGACGACGAAAATATTGTTGTTGTGGGAGAGAGTGAAATAGGGTGAACTACCGATATTTAAGCTTTGCCTTTACCACATACCGGTTATTTGATAACGTTAAGCAATAGGTAAGAGACTCTTGTAATTGATTACCCTTCAATCGTCGGTAACAGTCAGCTTTCTTTGTACACAAGCTAATAATAAAGCTTTACATAGTTACGTGTTGTTGAATTAGTGTTATGAACGATTACTAGCCCAATTATAGACCTATTCACTGTGATATTAGAGCAGGGAATTGTACACCGCCGACCGGACACACAATTACCGGTATAAATTTAATGCACGAGAGGTCACGTCAGAGTACGAGATTAAATGGGTAAGTTGGAATGCAGCACACAATAATGGACAAATATAGCATAATAATGAAGATGTGCATGCAAGACAAGAAATTTAAAATTGGCGTCTAGGACACATGCACCCTCGTTCTCACCCTTTAGCAAGGAAACTTAGCCGTAAGTTTATCGATTTATCGATAGGCTTAGAGAAAATTTCACAAATGTTCAATAAGAGAGATGTAAATAACCGACAAACTGAAAAACGTTATCGAAAGTTGACCCTCGATATTGAACGGACATAGAGATTACGAAACATTTCATAGGACTGTTGAAGGCGTTAAGTTCTCCACAGCCACTTCCTCATCAACCTGACTCTGCTATATACTCCATGCAGACGAGGTCCTAGCTTGTAAACATTCGTAGCAATGAGGAACTACTGACCAACTCCAGGTGCGTATCCAGAATTCTGAAGAGATCTGCGCTTCGCGCACGCGCAAATGTTGGCGACCACACCCACTGTGCATTATTCCTACATGGTTAACACAACAAAGATTAATGCATAGTACGTTCAATCGGCAAGTAATCGCCGAGGATGGCGTCGAGCGAATTCATCAATCGCTTCTGTTACACTGATAGGCCGGGATGTCGCGGTGTATATGCAGAAGTGCACAGTCCGGATAGCCTCTCAGTTGTCATGCATAAACGAAAAGCAGTTTTTATCCGCTTTAGCCCACTAAATGACCTTTCCGCCGAGCATGTTGTCACAGTGACGGGGAAAGTGCACAGATACTGATTAACATTGTACATTAAAAAATTAATCGAACACAACCATTAATTGTATCTGTGGTTGCAGTGACTGATCCAGCTGATCCAAGGTTGAAACACTGGTTACTTTTGTGCAGAAGGATACACTTTCTGGAAATACGCCAGGATTGAAGTGTTTGCTTCTTTAATCGCCCGCTTCGCCATTACAAGAATGTTGTTCATAATATTAGAATAGACGTGGATTGAATTAAATTACCACGCCCGCTTGTTAACTATTAGATGAGTTTATTTGGTTTTTAATTATTTCGTTCGTTTGATGGTTGGAGGTAGGGTGTGTAACCGGTAATCAGGTTATTCGGATATTCCGCAAAAACATCTATCCAGCAACTTAACATTACTCGGAAAAATCGATTAGTGAATTTTATCTATTCGAAATATACGGTTTATACTTAGGAACAATAGCTCGATCAGATCGATTTTCATTATGCAGGGGAGGTTACACACCCTAGTTGGAGGTACTTGGGGATAGCCCGACATTCGCGTTTAGGCGGAAGGTCGGGCCGACAACGCGAAGGTCGGGCTACGCCCAAATAGGTTGGAGGGGGGTGCCCGAGGCCCCTGAGCCGCCCCCGCCCCCCCCCCCCCCCCCCCCCCCCCCCCCCTAAATACGCCCCTGTGTTCTATATTGGCCGGTCGGTGTAGCAACGTTGTTCGGCAGTCAACGTAGCCTAAGATATGTAGTCACCCCTAGGACAATTAGTCCGAGAATAATCGGCCGTCCGCTGCAAGGTTTGTTGTCCCCTTTGTTTTTGTAAGCAACAAATAACCAGAGAGCCCATTCGATCGGTTGCTAGTGCAGTGGCGCTCTCCTGAATAACATTTGATCAACATATTAGCGATTCTTCGATCATCCTTGCTCCCATGCAGCGTTTCATAATCTCAGCTTCCTCAGAATGTCCTGCTTCCTCGATATCTATCTAATCTCATGCAACTGATAAATACAGCAATGACAAAATGAACTATGTTCATTTTTTTGTACAGGAGTCCAATTCCTTCCTTGTTACTGTAGGTTTTACATTTCTTAAAATACCATTCTATGCAGCAGCAACAGTGCTGCAACACTGATACATTTTACCATCACCTTCATTTGATCCCCATATTCACCTCCATTGCTCTTCTGTCATGTCAGCCCTATTGCTTTTGATATAGAGCAAGCCTTCCTTCCTCACGAAACTGTATGCTCTCTGAGAAGGTTTTCAGATTTACTATAGCATCAATCCGATACTCGCCATGTTTCGGATACTAAACAATCTACAGAAGTTGTAGAGTAGTATTTCCTGATTGTAATCGTTCTATCTTTTAGAGCCACAATAGAACAATTTTTGTCCCACAGTTTCGGCCAACTATGTTTGAGAACACGCGTGACGAAGCTAAAAAACCGATAATATAAAATAGAGACTCGAGGCAATAAACATATACTCTATAAGTATGGAAGAAACATTGACATTTCAGTACATTCCTATCCTGACCAATGTCACCAGACCCTTGTACAGCGGAGCGTAGCGAGTATGCAATCCATTCATCTGTGACCGATACTGCCCTACACATGCAAGCGTAAATAAAATTTAAGTACAGAGTTGCTACAGCTATTATTCTTCAAAGACAACTCTTCCAAACAGCCAAGCGGGTTACATGTACGTGAATTTTGGTTATCAAATAACTCAATGCGCCAAATACAATGTAGTTCTTGATCTTTAGTATTGATATTTGCTATGGGATATTCCCGTAGCTTGAATTAAGTGCAGCAACAATCAAATGAATTGTCACCTACAATTTCATTAATAACTTACTAGCGCCTGAGGTGGAGTATCCGAGCTGTTTGCACACCACGGCGGCATCGTTGTTGTCCCATCCTGATCTGCACACGGTACCCCACTCTCCTCCTATGCACACCTCAACTCTCCCGTAGTAGCTGGATCCCGAAGAAAGCCGGACAGACCCATGACTGCAGCCAGTAAAGGCAGAGACTAAATTAAGAGAGTTAATTAAAATGTCGTCGATTACAGAATACAATGTGTTGTCTTGCTGTAACCTAACATAATTTCAAAGTTACATGTATATTGAAACGGTATAGTACTGAAAGTCACATTTACGTTGCCGCTCACTGCTCAACCATCCATATGGCACACACCGGCATAATGCATGTACAAGACATGGCGAATAATGTACATTTACTCGTCGCGAAACTACACGTCGCTACACTAGAAACTGAAAAAGTTCGACATGCAAACATGCAAGTTACATGTATATATACATGTACGAAGAGAATCAAATGACATTTATTGTTACATGAAATTAATGACTATTTGCTTATGTATGGAAGAGTACACATTTGTTGCCCTAGGAGCGCATATAATGTTAACTCTTTCACGGGCAACAGAGCAATATTGCGCCGCAGGTGCTATACTAAAGCCACTCTGTTTATCTAAACAGTTGACACTTTACAGTCAACAACATATTGATCAGTTGTTTCCTGGTCATATAGTGTAAGTTGTTTGCTAACTACATTTTCCTGCAAAGCACAACACTTTATTTTTGCACAACATGTGTACCGTAATAATTGGCTTTGCCCGCGAAAGAGTTTTAAACACCCGAATTCGCCATTGACATTTAAGGCCCGCGTTCTAAACATTAATCGCGTAATACCGGAATAGAATTTTAACTCCAAGCGTGTGAAAAACCGTTTACAGTGCCCGCTCGAATTAACACCTCGTAGAAGTATATTCATCGGGAGTTAGGAAAACTGTCAGTGTTCTTTGCCACTTGCTACCCACTTCTTACCTCTAATCAGATAAGTACTTACCTTTGTAACTAACAAAGCAAACTACCGCAATTGAATTTTAGCTACTCGTCAAGCTCCTCCGCCTTTGATCGTTTTATAAATCGTTTCTTGGCGTCCGTGTAGAATGAACGTGCAGAAGATTAATGCACTCAAATTGACCCAATGCACTGAAATAAAAATTCAACGTGTCTCAAATGCCCACTTGGGTACACATGACGCCTTGCGTGTACAAACTTCACTTAAGTGTTATACATACCCAGCCGTATTTTACACATGTACATCTACCTAAAAATGCAGGCATGATGCATATAACTTGGTGCATGCAACGTTTTGCTAACATTTCCACTACGTGTTTACATGTTGGTTGGGATTTTTATGTCAGTGCATATGGAACGTTCTATACGAAACTTGAATGGATTTTATTTTATAACATACAATTTAATTCGATATATCTTCCGAAATATTAACGCTATCGGGTTCCTATTTTTAACACAACATACCACACCAGTACTATATGTGAAAATCCATTTTGGTGTCTTACACATGCGGGGTACCGACGTTACAGGGTCCGATACCCCCTAGGGTTCAAAACGGCCACATCTACAGGTAGGAGTGTCCAAATCGGTTCAAAATAGGTACCCATGTAGAAGGGTCCTACCGCTATTGATTTGTTCTGTTCGTTAATTTTGGCTTTATCTGTTATGGAAATACAAGTGTGCAAAGTAATTGCACATTTCCCGGGCGTTACGCGCCATTAACGTATAACGAGGGTACAGCTTGTATATACATTAAAAATACGTGCAGCTACGGCAGCTGGTGATACGCTGATGTGTGAAATCCAGCGTACACAATGTGACATAGCCTATCGTTGGGCAACAATGCGAGTTCGATATCCATGCAGTTGCACGCCCACTTACCTAATGTTTCATTACGCAACGTGAGTAGGTAGAGCAAACACAGCCAACTCTGTAGCGTGTCCATTTTCTCTGCCGGCCTTCTTCAACACCTCAGAGAACTTATAACTTTTAATAAGGCTTCAGCGACAGTAGATCACGTGCACCACTGAGTGGGCGTAGGCAACCGTGAATGCCTGAAAGTGCAATACTTAGGCATTCCATGCTATAGCTGCAGTTATAGCTTTAAGTGTGTGTTTGTATGTATGTGTGTGAGTGTGCGTGTGCGTGTGTGTGTGTGTGTGCGTGTGTGTGTGCGTGTGTGCGTGTGTGTGTGTGTTTGTTTCTGAGTGTGCTGCTAGAGCGTGGGGATACAATATATGAATAATAAACCTGTAGGAGTGAATGCCTAGAAGATCTACATATAAGGAGCGGAAGGGGAGCTACCGTCTAAATGATAAACATGGACATTACACTGAATAACCTGGAATGCTTTCTGGAGTGACAAACAGCACTCTAGTTCGAGTACTATGTATACATAATTATAGCAATGTTTGCACAAGACCTTAGCCTTTACTGTCAGCCTTTACGAACAGTTGAGGGTGCTGTATACAACTACTACTCTATAGGTCAAACTCAATGCATCTAACTATTGTATTAATGACAACAAGCTGGTACTAATCATGGTATTAAGTTTGGTCCAGACTACTAGTAACTTTGAAGCGATTCTCTCCTATATATACATTTATTCCTGAGGTGAGACATTACATATGTGTGTGTGTGCGTGCTTCAGCTCCTTTCTGGCACACTACATTAGCAAGGAGCCGTGCGGCAGAGCCATGGCCTCGCCCACAGGCAGAGAAGAAGCAACGTTGATAATTGATTTGAATTTTCTCTCGTGTGAGTTCTATTTTTAGGCATCGTCCTTTAAAATCGGAGGGGACTTTCGTACTGAGCAAGTTGCTTCCATTGGAAAGTAGGGCTGTTTTACCGTTGACTGATGGATTTTGATCGCTAACGTTGCAAAATGGTGACCGAGTGGATCGAAAATTCGGCCTAGACGCGATAGTTACAGTGGGCGCTGGAGAGCGAGTAAGTTGTGAAAGATTGTTCTTGTATATACCTTTAGGCAGTAGAGATCGTCTCTGCGAACTCAGAAGTACTTATCATTTAGCACTAGCTTGTTTTAAATAGGACATCTGTCTTTGCTGTTGATATTGGTGCGCGTGTACTAGTATTGGAATCGTTTGACGTTAGGGGAGTTTTTCCGTTTGCGTGAGTGTGTAGAGCGTTTTATGCTTACTATGTAGACCTAGTAAGAGGGTGTACGGTAGTTTAAAACGTATAGGCGTTACATAAAGCTTTCTTCCTTGGTCTGAATGAATAATATTAAGAATAGCAATCGAGATAATATTCAATCAACTCTCCTTTCTGATGTTAGGTTGGACACTGAAATTGCTTCTACCCACTTTTGCAAGTTGAAGGGCACAACAAATTCTCGAGTACAATTTCAAAAATGCCCATTGACAGACTGCTTCATGTTTCTAAAGCATGTGTGTAGTGAACTACAAGCTGACCTTTGGAACATGAATCATGAGCAGGAGCCATCACTGAAACAAAAGCGGACCATAATGTGTGAGTGCGTGTCTGTGTATTATGTGCTTGTGGATTTTAACAGTGACCCTATCAATTAACTATTCTGTATGAAGCTGTGTGTGTGTGTGTGTGTGTGTGTGTGTGTGTGTGTGTGTGTGTGTGTGTGTGTGTGTGTGTGTGTGTGTGTTGAGAAGATCTGTGTGTGAGTATTTGAGTTTTTTGCTCACTCCATTTCCAGCTGCAGATTATATCAAAGCAAAGTTAATTCTTGTCAGGGAGACCTTGGACGACAATCAAAAAAGGTATGATACAAGGAGCGATGTGTGGGGGTTTAAATTCATTCTTGTCATACGCATGCAGCTTGTGTGTTTTTGTGGAGAGGTGGGTTACCTCCTAATAATGCTAATTCAACTCTAAAGTTGAAATCAATGGGTCTCGAATTGAAAGCTTTTAAACCTAATTATTGGATCACATGAATTAGACTTCACCTAATGTCTGTGTGTGTTGTGTGCTTGTGGATTTTAAAAGTGATCCTATCAATTAAAAATCCTGTATTAAGCTCTGTGTGTGTTGTATGTGTGTGTGTGTGTGTGTGTGTGTGTGTGTGTGTGTGTGTGTGTGTGTGTGTGTGTGTGTGTCTTGTTTGGACCTTTTGTATTTGGGAGCTACGAAAATACATCATAAAAATTGAAATGCAAGGGTCTCTGTAAAACCAGAATTATTGCATCACATGACTAACTTCTAACCTTTTGTGACCTTATCAATAACTATCATGATTTTTTTCACTATTTTTACAAATATTTAATTACATAGTACCTCTTGGGTTGAGCCTAGTTTGAAGATTCCAGCTTCATATGGTGTTTCTGCATTTTTATGGCTGAAGTCGATAATGTTGGGCACCATGATATATAAAGTGTTTGGACTTTTGATGTCACTGGTCTTTTATGTAACTCTTTGGGATGACTCCGTATCGATTCACCTTCTGGTCATGGGTCGAAATCGTGAACTGAGAACGACAGGAACTAGTAGTCACCTGGCAGCCACAGCAGGCCGTATTGGTAATACTTCTTGGTACCTGTAAGTGCACGCTACACCAAGCTAGTCTGAATCTCCGTCAGTTAGTGGTTGAAATGATTGGATCAAGAACTAATGTGTTGGAAGGCAATGATGCATCACAAAAAGATGGTTTGATCATAATAGGATAAATCATTCCCTGGTAATCTCTTCTAGGTGCCCATATTTTGCTATAACTTTGTCATTCTGGTAGGATTATTGAATAAAGACACCTAGAATGGCATGTGCATGCGACTGTAACGTAGCCTTGGGCTTTTAAAAATCTTTCAAGACAGTTGGATATAGTCCTACTGGTTACAAACTCGTGCATTTAGACATGTGGTTGGTGCATTTGTTACAAGATTACACGTTTCACAAGCCACTTTGATACCAACTCGCAGATGGAATACGAAATGCAAGAGTGCATTTGGCACATTACAAGTGGTTCAAAACTCAAGTAGAGAGATAATGAAACTAATGCCTCTGGAGGTACCTAAGTCTCTTTTGCGACAACCACAGGATGGCAATTCCAATTCCCAATCGCGTATAAACAGACCTGTGACGTCAAACAACACAAACTTGAATAAAACCCAAAAGGGTACAGAAGCCATGCATTATCTTGAATTTGTCTTGATTATAGTAGCAGCTAAAAAAAGAAAAAGTAGTCAAACGAACTTCATTTTGCTGTTGTTTACAATGATTTAAATTAGTATTTTCCCATGAAAGTACCATTAACTATTCCGTATCAAGCCTTGTTGTGCATGTGTGTGTGTGGGTGTGTGTGTGTGGGTGTGAATGCTTTTGTTTGTTTGGAGCTTGTGCATTTTAGTGAGAGCTATGAATATACATAATTAAGGTTGAACTTCATATCAAAAAACAATCGCACACATGAAGTCATTCATTATATACAAATAGACACTCAACTTCAATATTATGTATGTCAGAAAGTAATAAAAATCAGGAAAACAGAAATGGAAAAAGTGCTTATCATTATCACCTATAGTTTGAACTTTTTTTCAAACGTAGTCAATTCTAATTGCTACGCAACAGTTTATTGAATATAATTATGATTCCCACACCCAGTGTTCCAGCCAGGGTGTCTGGAACTCCTCCCCCAAAACTGCAGCTTTTCAACCTGAATGCAGATATAATTAAGAGTAAATGTTGAGCATTCATGCAACATTAGCACTTGACCTGCAATCTATGACATTCAGAACACTGACCTCTCATTACATTCTTGTATTTGGAGTTCTTTTTTTCCACCACAAAGTGAGTCTCATTACCTCACCCATGTGTCATTCATGAGCACATACACATTTCTGTATATCTGATACACAACATCTGAAAGACAAGCTTGAAATCTCTAACACTTCCTCCTCCGCTTGACATTTTTTCCTATTTACCAACAATAGTGTGTGGTGACATGGAAGAGGCGTTGCCTGCATTCAAGGGACTGTGGACCGGGTGATTGCTCTGGTTCACTGCAAGCTAGGGAGATTATGGAGGTATGTGGTAGACAGAGGGGAGATGGGGATGTGAACTCACAGCTAACACTGATTGCAAAGGTTCAATTCCACTAGTGAAGGTGTTATTCAGTAGTATTCTCAATGGCTTCATAGATATAACCATGTCAAAGGTACTCCCCCCCCCCTCTCCCCCTCCCTTCCTCCCCGGATTAGTGTCTAGTTCAAAGCATAGGAGGATTGACATAGTACAAAACAAATGGCACACAATTGTGATACGACTCACTGTTGCATTTGCATCCATGTGTATGAGTGAAGTAGCGTCATTTTTCATTGCGTAGGGTCAGCTGAATAATTCAGTTACACAGAGAAAGCTGTATCCAAGAGGGACGGTAAGTGCATCCATGTGTATGAGTGAAATAGCGTCATTTTTCATTGCGTAGGGTCAGCTGAACAATTCAGTTTCACAGAGAAAGCTGTATCCAAGAGGGACGGTAAGTGCATCCATGTGTATGAGTAAAGTAGCGTCATTTTTCATTGCGTAGGGTCGCTGAACAATTCAGTTACACAGAGAAAGCTGTATCCAAGAGGGATGGTAAGTCAAATTGCATACTTTTATCTTCACCTCCCACACCTATTTCAGGCTAATCTTCTGAGCCCTGGCGTCTCATATCATGACGTTCAAGCCCCACCAGGTTGATGGCTATAACCTTGTGAGGACATTTGCAGCTGTCCATACAGCCAGGATGGGCAAGGTGGGTGTGGTCAAGTATTAAGTGCACTGTGCTGTTGTTGCTAAACCTGCCACTCTACTTCCTTTTGGACTAGCTGGTTCCATGCCATCATTCAGGAGCATGGCAGAAAACATCATTGGACATTATTTGGGTATGTCCAAGTGTATGTGTTTGTTTGGGTGGTAGGTGTATTAATATTAAATTCATACAGACCCATTCATGTGTAACCAGTTAACCTCCAGCCGATTTTGATTTCAGTGTTATTTATTAATACAGATGATTTGAAGATCGACTGTTAACAGCAACATGGATACAGGCCTGTCATACAGCCTCCATGAAGGAACATATGCTATTTTGTGTTATAAACATTCTTTTTCATACTGTGTTATTATTTTTGTATAATTATAATTCTGGTTATTAATACTGGCTCTGCGATGGAATGAAATCACCCATTAGACTTTGTGAAATCACACTTTTTTAAGTGTGATTTCACCCGTTTTTATATTTGGTGTGACGGTCACACCTGATTTGGAGTGCCTATTGGCTGCCAGCCGTCACACCACAAAACGGGTGACCTTCACACTTTTTTTTTTGCAGTGCATCATCACTCTGACTCTCAATCTTAACATGATTAATTGATAGGACACCAAAATCATACATGAAGATAAATGCCATTTCAGTATGTACGTAGTAGCCTTAAAGCAAGGTCATGCATGCCATTGCATGGTTGCTACTGAGTATGTCTGCGTTCTGAGTGTGTGAGCGCTTTTGTGGTGTGGGGCTCTATGTGTGCTGGTGCGTGTGCTCTTAGAGCGTGTGCATGTGTGCGTACAGTGTGTGTGCGTATGGATTGTATGCGATAAGTATGTACATAATCATTGTAATTGCTAGGTACATGTGGTGCAAACTATGGCTAGCGGATGAGCGCCATTAAGCGCATTGTTCTGTTCGTGCAAATGAATTACGACGGAAATCATGTGCATGGCCAGATATCAGATGTTCGTGACCGCATACGGAGTTGTTTACACCTTTCAAGTACAGTTTAGGTCTGAGGAGGGGTGTGTGAGAATGGAAAAAACAGCATACATGTACATCATTTTATATCAATGTGCGAGTAACCTGCGAGTGACTCGCGAATGAATCGATAATTAGCTTACATGTACATGTGTGTACGCGAGTGCAAAAGAAATTGAACCTACTAATAAACTATGGTGGGAGTCTCCTCCCCATCTAGCACTGGAGGGTCTCCTCCCCAACCAGCACTGGTGGTCTCCTCCCCATCCAGAATTGGTGGGTCTCCTCCCCATCCAGCACTGATGGCCATCCAGCACTGGTGGTCTCCTCCCCATCCAGCACTGGTGGGTCTCCTCCCCATTCAGCACTGGTGGTCTCCTCCCCATCCAGCACTGGTGGGTCTCCTCCCCATCCAGCACTGGTGGGTCTCCTCCCCATCCAGCACTGGTGGGTCTCCTCCCCATCCAGCACTGGTGGGTCTCCTCCCCATCCAGCACTGGTGAGTCTAGGCCTTCCAATCAGCATTGGTGGGTCTCCTCCCCATCCAGCACTCCTGGGCTTTTGAAGCCAATGAGATCTGTGTGATCTAATTTCTATGACTTCCCTGGATCTGCGGGTGGTGGGACCTGCATCGAGTCCTGACATGGGTGTATGCTAAATGTGTTCATGCAGTCATGCGGCTACATATGCCTACATATGCCACATGCAGACCCTGATAGCGAGAAGACAAAAATGAAATATGCTGGATGAAATCGAATGCTGTCCACCTGCCTTAAGGGTAGGCTAAAGTACTGCACTAGTGATTCAGATGATGCGGTACACTATACAGCCAACCTAAGAGGTTCATGTGTGAGTCGTTTCAATTCAGTGAAAATTCATTGCAATGTAGTGTGTACATAACTTTGTCATGTTTTGGCACTTTAACGTTTGATGTGCATGATTTGTCCCTCTATGTAGGAGTATACTGCTGTGTGTCTGAAACTAGTCACTAAGTATGAAGCCTTAAAGGACACAATCGGAACTGGCTATATAAGTGATCTGAATGTAGTGTATACAGCAATGCAACCTATGCATTAATGAAACAATTTTTTTTTCAGGGAACTTGGAAGCAGCAGTTATGAATGAAGTTTCGAAACATGCGACGGCATTCAGTTGGATCAGAATCAGCAAGTGTGCAAGCAGGAAGGATGCAGAGTGCAGAAGAGTGTACAAGAAGGAAGTGTGCAGAGTGCAGAGGAGTGTACAAGTATGCATAATGATGGTGAAAAGGAACAAGATTTGAGCTCATTTTATTCAAGTCATGTTGGATAGATTGTTTTATTTGATACTGACACATTTGAGCAGATAGTTGAAATGGGGCTAGTGGAATAGAAGAAATCTCATCCAAGCTCTAAGGTAATAAGAAAGTGATGAAGGACACATTTGCACTGAGGAGGCAATGGATAATAGCAGAAGCGCCTCAAGTCAGTACTGTACTGCAGAAGTTTCCAGCCTTGAAAACAAGTAAATATATGTAAGTAATGTAACTCAATTGGGGTTATCTTGTTTTGTTGTGTAAAGCAGGAGAAGGACAAGAGAGGGTGTACTGTAAAGATGATGGGGACGCTTGTGAGGATGACAAAGGAGGTGTAAGGGGGAGGAGGCTGGAGGGGAAGGAGGGTGGGGAGGATGGATAGTGTTGATTGGGCAGGTTGGAGAATTGGATTGGGGAGGTGTAAGAAAGATGGGGAGGGGGTATGGTGGAATGACAGGCATCCAGTGATGCAGATATTCTTTATGGGGTGGGCTGGGGGGGCTGAATGTGTGGAGGACTAGAAAGGATGGGGTATAGCTAGGAAAGAAAGAAAAAAGTTATTAGGAGGATGGGGGCTGGGTGGTAAGAGGCATTAATAAATTTAAAGGTGATGCACATACATGTGTTTCTCATCCAAAATGAGTTCTGAACATGCATTGAAATTTTGATAGACACTATATTCATGAAGTATTTTGTACCCTTCAGCTTTGGAAGGAACTGGTGGCTATTGTTGGCACAGACAATGAGGAAGTCACTAGTGAGAGGTGGAAAATGTTGATTCCTAAAGTGTACAGACTGGCAAAGAAAGAGGCAGAAAGTCAGGAGAGTATCTCTGCTATACTTAAAGCTCAGTTCAGTGAGATACTGAATTGTACAAATGAGGAAGGTAACATGTTACAGATAATCTTTGCTACATGACTTACTGACTAATTAATGATGATGGATGCCACCCTTGAGAGGGCTTCTTGTGCCTCATTTCCCCAACCACCAAATACCTCCACCACCAATGGGACACAGACCCAACCTCTCTCTGTGCAGGGAATGTCATTTTTGGAGTGTTTGTCCTTCTCTCCCAGCTCAGCAGTATAATCTGCATGAGGTCATGCTCGCTCCCAATAAAAAGTTTGAGTTGAGCGGATTGATAACCTTCAGGTCACAAACGTGAGAGAGACCAGTTAGGCACCAACACATCAGCTGGACGTGTTCTGTCCTTTGTTGAGGTGAGCCCACAACCTCTTTCAAGTTCAGGGGTGTAGAAGACCGTATAGTAACGTGCTATCGTGCCGACGCTGTAGACCACCACAACTATACTACACGGCAGCAGTATACATTAATGCAGGCCAATAGCTCAGAGAACTCTCAATCTCATCATGTTCATCTATCTTTCCAACATACGTGCATGCGACATACACATAGCACCAATACGTGACTAACTTTAACCTCAAGTTCGTATTACAACACTTTAGTTCAACCTTCTGAATGCAGCCTTGTTGACAGGTTACTGTCTCTCAATTGTTGCACTCCGGACCTTAGGACTGGCTGGCTTCCCTGACAAGGGGCAAGACAAGCTCTACGGCAGAAATCTGCAAAGCTGTTGTGTAGGCGGTTGTGCCTTGTGACTACATCACCACCTGCATGGCATATCAGGGCATGGTGCCCATGGATGTCTAGGGTTTAGGAGCAATGTGGGCAGGCATCTGCATCAGTGAAAACTGGAAGCACGAGCCACCATTTCACTAAGGCTTGGACTTCATTGGGCAGCAGGTCTAACCCCAATTTTGGAGATGACTGTGCCCTCAGCCATGCATGTGCTTGGGGAGCAGAGATGGCTAGTAGTCTGCCCTTGTCTACTGTGGATGATCCATCAAGCACAGAAAGGTAGCCAGTTTTCTCGATGGCTGAGGATAGCTTGTGCGGATGCTGAGAAGTAGCTAGTACATCTTCTACAGAGAGCTGCTCACAGCATGCAACCTTCCCATTGAACACCATGATGCGCTGCATAGTCAGTTCTGATGGTTGGTTGGTGTTAATGACGTAGACATTGAATCAATTTAGGCTGCTTGTGCATGCAAGGCCAGGGAGCGCAATCCTAGCCTAGTACTTGAGACCCAGTTTGGCTTGATTACAGGCCCGTGGGGTTAGCTCAATCTCCACTGAGCACTCTAAGCTGTGAAGCACATTATCATCAAACTTGGCAAAAGCTTCCAATGATGCAGTGGTTGGTGGGATTGAGTGAGCTAGATGTGACAGCCTGCAGAATGAAGCACATACCCTGAGGAGAGCAATCGCAGACTCGGGGTCACATAGCTTACGCAGAAGGGATAGTAATTGGTTGGCTTCCTTCCACTTCCTTTCAATAAAAGCAGTGCAGAAATCATGGCTGCCAGTGGGAGCACCAAGAATCTCAAAATCTGGTGTTGAGCAACACAAAATCTCAGGATGGAACATTGAGTTATCCTGCTTGCTAAGTAATTGGCCTTTTTGAAGTTGATGAGTAGACCATTTGAGATGCTGTCGCCTGTATGATGTCCATTGCCCTTGACAGTGCTGACCTTGGCCCGGCTGACAGTACTCCATCATCCAGATACCAGAAGTTTGACTGTAAAGACCCACATAATGGATCTTGAGCTATCTTGGTGACTGTGTCGTTAAGGACAAGTGCAAACAACAGTGGGCCCAAGGGGTCGCCTTGCTGAACACCTGATGCTGATATGAGTTTACCCATTGGGTGCCAGAGATATTGGTGTTGGGAGTAGCACCAGGAGACCCTTGGGAGGAGCTCAGGGATATGGATAGCACATTGCTTTAGGACAGTACATGTATCTCGTGACACTTAAATTAAATACATTTTGCATGTCGATCTTGAGAATTACAAAATCAGAATAATGCCAATGGTCTTCAACTGTTTACCTGAGCTGGTGTATGATCTTCTCTGTTCCTCCAGGGCAAGCTACACCAAATTGAAAAGAAGCAAAGAAGTCTGTAGCTTTCTCTTTAGTTAGTGCACAAGCACATTTACCTGCCAGACGTCTGAGGACTTCACCCACGGCAATTGCCCGGACATCCCATCCAAGCTCCTAAGCTTCATTAGTGCAGTTAGGTTCCCACCAGCTAGGTAGGGGGCAAGAGGAGCAGGAACCTTACCTGTGATCAGCAGGTTAATAACCTGACAAAGCAGGCTGTCAATTGAAGTTGGTAGAGTGGCATCCAATGCATCAATTACATGCTGAACCCATAGGCCGGATGCCACAAGCTGTTGCTTTTGGAAATGACCGCAATATGGCACTGATATTGAAGTCTGGTCTACTATCCATGTTCCTCCAGACTTCAATATCAGTGCCATATTGCGGTCATTTCCAAAAGCAACAGCTTGTGGCATCCGGCCTATGGGTTCAGCATGTAATTGATGCATTGGATGCCACTCTACCAACTTCAATTGACAGCCTGCTTTGTCAGGTTATTAACCTGCTGAGTTCCTGCTTCTCTTGCCCCCTACCTAGCTGGTGGGAAAAAATTGTGAATGTTAAATTGGTTTAATTGCTACAAGGTGTGAAAAATTTGACCGCAAATGTAAATAACGCAATGCCTCTTTGTGGTCATATATTTGCACTGAAATTTTTTAAAATCACTTTTACAACCCTCCAAGCGCTATATTCCAATGCCATAACCATGACTGGGGCATGCTCAGTGACTGAACTAACTGAAATTTTTGCTTTATTTTCCTTGTCATTTAAAAATGACACTTTTAAAGTTATTATTCAAAAACAGCATGTTGTTTCCTACATTTTTACCGAACTTCTATAACGAGATGAAACTTGATACCATTCAAATGCCACATCGAAATGAATGAGTCTTTGAAGATGTTTATCCAGTTTGGATTAATGACGTCCTTGAGTGTCCTTATCAAAACTTTGGTGTGCTTATCAAAGCGCTCGCTCTACCAACTATAATCCATGCCACCTCAAAAGTGTTTCGTGCAGGTTGGGCCATTTGATAACAAAGACCTCAATGCATTGTATGCTAACAATGACCTCAGTCTTTGTTATCGAGTCCTCCTCTACATTGCAGCAGCGCCTTGCCCGCGCTGAATATATAGGTAATATTCAGGGGCGGCGGAGCAGGGGGGCAATTGCCCCCCCAAATATCGAGGTGGGGGGGCTCAGCCCCCCCTTGCCCTACATCAGATTATAAATACATTTAACCTGCTATAGTTCTAGTTTGGCGTGCTCGACCTTCGCGTTTTGGCGGAAGGGATAGTGTATGTGGGCTATAGGTGATAATAGCCTACATATGAATAGACCCTTCAGCCTAAACGCGAAGGTCGGGCTACGCCCAACTACACGTTGTTTGAAATTCTTTGCTGTGAGTGACTTGTTTGGGTGCGCGTATACGGATGAAAAGGAGGCAAGTTCTATTGCATGAATCGTGTCCGTTTCGAAAAAGGATAAAAGCTCTGGGTTATTGGAGTTCTAACGGGTGATTCTGGTACCGCCGGAGCTGAACGTCACAATGTGCGGTTTCGAATTGTGGGAACGAATTCGAAGAGAGTAGTTCTGTAAGGTGTCGTGGCAGTACCCTTGAAAACAACCAGAAAGAGTTGACATCAACGTCAAACGAATCTGTAATCGTTGCAAACACCGGCTAGTTATTCGGACAAAGATGGTGAAAACAGCCAAGTAGACATAATGCCAGTTGACTGTTGAAGGTCAATTGGACTGTACTTGCATTTGCTGTAGCAATGAAACGGAGGCCTATCAACCGAAACTGAGGGATATTTTAGAACAATTTTAGGCATTTTGTGCTATCCTGGTACGTTTGGACAACATTGTGTGTATCAAAATCAGTCTTTCAGGTCGATTTTTCTATTCCACAACTGGAAAAGCAACTTTCTATACACTTCGATGTGATTCGTGTGATCAACGAGGTCGCTTCTTTGGTACATTTCCATCGTCTTAATTGCATATCCCAAATTGTGTAAGCGTGTATGTGTATGAATATTATCATCTTTTTGTACTGCCCCCCCCCCCCCCCCCCCCCCCAAATATAGACACCCTCCGCCGCCGCTGGGTACGATCGCCCGCCATAAGACACAAGTGCTTTGTTTTGTTTTACAGTCATCGTAAGTTCCGGCGCGGCGTCACGCTTTTATTTTCCAATCATCGTCGCTATATTTCGGTCACTAACAGTCACGTCATGTCATCGTTTCAACGCTGTTGTGATCCACTGAAGTGTCACACGAGGAAGAGAACTCGTAACGATCGTAGTAATTTGAGGTCAGTATCGAGTAATTTAGTCGCAAGCTTTCCACTGCTAATGTTAAGTCCTTCACACAAGATTTGTTTGATGTGTCTTAGAAAGCTTTATGCCATGCAAAATAAGTCATCAAGTGCTTTGCATCTTTCTGATAGTATATACCTCAAAATAGCACTGAAAACTCAAGTTGGGCAGATACGATCTAAGGATCGAGTTGCGGATCACGAGGACCATGATCAACTCACGACTGATGCTGAAGGCAGCATTGAACTGCCTGATGAAGGTTGTGACCTAAATACGACAACCAGGTGTACTGATGAAGATGGGAGTGGCTCTGGTGTAGCTGAAGCAAGTAAAGATGTCAAGATCGAAGTGAAAGCAGCCCCAGCAATGTAACTGATCTAAATAAATACGTTGGAGCTCCATGGTATGAAGACACTCTTGCTGAGGATGAAAGTACTGAGAGCAGTGCCAGTAACCACACTGACAGCATTGAACTTAACAGTGAATTAATTAATTTGAATGAAGGACTCTCTTCATTTGGGGTATCACTATATCCAAACACCAGATGCAGAGAATGGGGAGCAAATATGGTCAGAAGAAAATTAAAATTGTAGAGGCACTGTCTGCAAAAATAGGAGTAAGCCCTGATCTAGACGGCAGGGCTGCAAACAGTGAGATCATAGCACAACTTAAGGAAAAATTCAAAGCCATTGCACATAGAAGTGAACAGATACAAATTCTTACTGTCTTGCCTAACAGTTGGTCACTTTGCAAGAATTTGGGGTTTCCAACTATATGGCCAGGTGTGCTAAAAAACTTGTTGAAGAAAAAGGCAATCTTTCAATACCCAATCCAAAACATGCCAGGTGCCTTCCTGCAACCACCGAGGACTTTGTTAAAGCTTTCTACTATAGTGATGACATAAGCCGAGTAATGCCAGGAAAAAAGGACTTTGTGTCTATTCTGACCGCAGAGGGTAAACGAGAACATTGCCAAAAGAGGTTGCTACTCTGTAATCTGAAAGAGCAATATGAGCAATTCAAGAGACTTTACCCAGGTACTATAGTTGGGTTTTCTACCTTTGCCATGCTAAGACCTAAGGAATGTGTCATAGCAGGTTCTTGTGGGACACATTCAGTTTGTGTTTGTTCACTGCATCAAAATGCAAAGCTCATGTTTTATGGTAGCAAAATAGCAATACTCTCTGAAGGAGCCATCTCCCATTATCGACATTGTTTAGCTGCAATGATGTGCAATCCACCAAGAGTTAGGTAAATGCAAACAGTGTCCAGGAGCAGCAGTATTGCACATTAAACTGCAGGATATCAAGGATGCAAATATGATTGATATTCTGCAATACAAACAATGGACGTCAAACCTTGCACTTATATTTATGCATAATAATAATAATACTTATTATTACTGATTATAATAAACTGATACAAGTGAATACACAAATAGAATAAATACATGTACAATTATTATTATTATTGTTTTAAGCTACACAATGTTACTACACCAAAAACAAAACACTGGAACGGAGAAGGTGAGGCGACTAACATCCAGTTGCCATCGAACGGGACAGCAGAGCTCTGGCATTCGCTCTAACTAGGACCAGGTTTAACCTGCCATAGAGAGCCAAAGTGGCCTGGGACTTGCAACAATTTGATCTAATTGCAAGGCGCGCCGCAAGTCGAGAAAGGTTTGTCTGTGCTTCAGGACCCCAACAACCATAAGCCTCAACTGCCAAAGGTACACACACCCACCCAAGCTCTGAGCACTTTGCGTCGTTGCTGGCATGTTTCCTGTTTTCAGCCACCTGAGCAGTTGACCCACTTGTCACACTCGCTTCGTGTAGAGTAATTGAAGTAAGCGGTGATGTGACAGTTATGTCAAAAGCTGCAGGTTTTCCCAGAACCCATTTAGGAACAAGCACATCAGCTGGCCTTGTGCGTCGGGCATCATGTCCCAAACCACTTCCAACTTCCATTTGGCCACCAATACCAGCCTGCCTACAAGACTCAAAAAAAACATCCCGAACCCTATTGTGGCGAGAGACCACATCGCCATTATGTCGGCAAGTTAGTGCATGATGACCCAAGGGATCTAATGACAAGGTAAGACAACAAGGACATTTCTCCCCACTGAATAGGTCAATCCCAAGCCACCATTTTATTGCAGTTTGGAACTCTGCAGATTCCAGATGTAGGTTGAGTCCAGGAGATGGCACAACTGAAAGCCACGAAGCAGCATGAGGGGATGCGACTGATAATAGCCGTGCCCTATTTGGCAGTGACGAAGACTCAAAGAGTGCTTGGAACTGACTATGTTCAATCCTACTAGAAAGCTCCTTCTGATTTTTGGGTGAAGTCAGCAATTCATCAGTAGAAGTAACATCAGCTGGAGAAACCAGGTTATTAAAGCAATCTATTGATTGGAGAAGGTGGTGGCTTGTGTTGGTTGCAGAGCCTGACACTGCAGAGGAAGCTACATATGCTGCTGCTGAATGCTGGGATAAGCTGCGGAGTCCAAGACCACCTCTACTCAAGCACAACTGGGCTTGTTGCCATGCTGTGTTGGGTAGGTCAATAGACAAGCAGTCAGAGAAACACTGGCGAACATCAATGTCAAAGAAATGCAAGCCCTCAGAAGCAAGGGAGGGAGGGGTGCATCTAGCAATAAGAACAAATCTACAGAAACCTCCACATTGGCGAAGGAGTACCAAAGCTACTTGGGAATCAAGGGATCCAACTTCCTTCAACAGGGCCAAGAATTTGGAAGCACCTGCTCTCTTCTCTGTATTACAAATGGTAATTCATCCAGGTTTGAATGAACTGAATAAAATTAAATAAATTTGCTTGGTTGATGTTCCAAACCTAAATAAATTAATTGAATCTTTTTAGAATGAATGAGGCAAAAAGACTCATGCAGCCTAAAATATACACATTTGCTTACTAATATTAAATTGTAGACACACTGTTATTGTGAAAGCCACACTAAGATGTGCTAGAACTACAGATCCATGATGGATTGGTCATGATTTATACAGTTGATCATGGTTGGCAGCACAGACCTTTCCATGATCTGATTATTTGTTCTCCAGATGTGACTTCACGTAGCTAGCTGTAGCGCCTGTTCTCATTACAAGTAAAAAGGTGAAACATGCTAGGTGATGTCTGCAATGTTGCGTGCTTCAATATAAGCTAGCTGTATAGAGACATCGGGCTTCTTCATAACGTACAAACGAGCTACTAAGTGACATCACATCCAAAGTACAAAATATTCCGATAATGGAGGGTGGCAACAGCCACTGATGACAAATTTGAAGTATTTGTGGTGATTTGTTTGTACTGGGTACTCCAAAAGAGGCATTGTTATGATAGACACTCAAGGACTCGTTAATCGAAGTACGTTGAATAACATCTTCAAAGACTCACTCATTTCAATGTGGCATTTTAACGGAACCCAATTTCATCCCGTTGTAGAAGTTAGGTATAAAGGTAGGAAACAACATGTTCTTTTTTTTATTTTCAAACAATAATAACTTTAAAAGTGGTCATTTTTAAATGACAAGGATAATAAAGCTACTTTGGTCACTGAACATGCCCCAGTCATGGTTATGGCATTCGAATATAGCCAGTAGAGGGTTGTAAAAGTGATTAAAAACATTGCAGTGCAGATATATGACCACAAAGAGACATTGCATTATTTACATTTGTGGTCAAATTTTTCGCACCTTGTAGCAAATAAACTAAGGGCTAGTTATTGAGATTAGAGAGTAACGGAGTAAAAAATAAGTCCCATAAGATATTACAGACTTTTGAAACATAGGTGTCAATGCCTGAGTTGAATTGGTATAGAATGACCCATTTGTAAAATAAGTATACGCATTAAAACATACTCCCAAACAATATATATTAATATTCATTGCTAATAAAGTATTTTGTTAGCTGTTAATCTATCATATTAACAGCTGTCTGCCGAGGGCAGGATCTAGGAAGTCGGCTACGATTGTTCTGAGTGAGGCAGATATCAGCAGTGTGACAGTGTATAAGTTTTCCGGCAACCAACCTATAACCACCCGCCGATCAGTTATGTCTTTCCAAAGCGTTCTTTTGGTTCAAAGAGCAGATCTTGCCAGCACGACATGGTTCAGTTCCTGGTCATGGCTGCATTACAATGAAGAAAAGGATTCTGTATTGTGTGGCATCTGTGCGAGAGCGGTGTTTGAAGGAAAATTGATGGTAACACTCCCTTCGAAATGCAACGCGGATATTGGTGAATTGCGAAAATGAAAACTAACTCCACAAGTGAGCGATAATTTAGCGCTATGCGGCGAGTTAAGTCATACTTACGATCGACAATGACACAGGAGAGGATTAACAACCTAATGATTTTAAATGTTCACAAGGAGCTTACAGATGAAATTGATCTTACTGATATCGCAAAGGAGTTCATTGGCGGAAATGAAAGCAGAAAGTTTTTGGTCACTGCAACTAATTCATCTGATTTTGTACTTTGATTGATGATTTATGAATGTGGGTGGGGCATCACGTTAATTAATTGATTATTAATTAAGGGCCTGACCAATCTTCCGCCACCTCTGCAGCTAAATGCAGACATTTAAAATGTGAGGTGCCACACAAACGGATGGCCGTATAGACTTGTGGGTTGGCTGTCCAAATTGTATACAGCGTCCCTCCTAAAGCTAATGGCTGGCATCCGTTGATTCACCATTCACGCCTCAAGTGAAATGTACATGTAAATTCAGCGAAATCAGGAGGAAGCAATGAGCTATCGCATCAAGACTCGGATATTTGAGCGAGTCGCTTTTCATTATGTACATTTATTGTCGCCGGCTATAGTTATTGCGGTGCGATATGTTGGAATGAAACAATTGTTTGTACACTGTATGTTATATAAACTGAGGCGCTCACTAGCTTAGTCATTATGAGTTTGCGTAACATTTTTTGTATTCGTATAAATGCTGATGTTTATATACTAATAGTATACGTAGTGATTGAAATGATGGACAAAGAGAAAGTGAACTGGATATAGGGAGTGATAAAAATGCAGAACTTTGTGCTCGTCACGTGAGACATGAGAAAGAGACGTGTGTGCAAGCGTCACAGTGTACATTTATGATGTATTTGTGCGACGCACTGTATTTGTCAGTTTCATACTGTATGAGTCGCTTGTAAGACAGTTAGAACTTAAGTATATGCATATCTGTGATCATGCATACCCGCGGCGTATTCTTAGTTCAGATCACGTGCATGGCACCATGTTCGCTTTGGGCACGTGTGAAAAGAAGTCGATGTGTCGTTAGATGGTGTCGCCAAAAACGTAATTTAAAATATGAAATGTTTGATGACGAGATCACTATACGGATCAAACACCAGTATTGGCAACGTTGAGGGGAAAATGATGATCAAAAAAGGCATCGCTATATGCTCTATGCGCAACGCTAGAACAATAGAATATGAATGTATAGTGCTTGTACCAATATAGTATTTTATATTACAGTGTACATGAGCTTTTCGTTCAACTACAATTGTGGGCATACATGTACATGTATTTAAAAAATTCATGAGATACAAGTATACACTGCACTACAGTAAGTCCACGCAACCGTACATGTAAATGAACAGCTCAATACATGCAGTTATTGAATTCCTTATAGTCACACAACGATGCGATCCTAACAGTTCATTCGATTTAAGGCATTTAGCTTGTCTAGTAATAGGGTTTATGTTTGTTCGTACACGTTGCTATCTTCAAAATTCGCAGCACTCCTTCGCAAGTTGGCATAGTGATCCTCGTCCCCTTTACATGGAACCTCCTCAATGCGATCTTCACGTACTGCGTATCTCACTGCTTGATTTGTCGGGTCAGCATCACTCGTAAGGGTAGCCTTTATCTTATTTCTCTTCGTCACTCTGCGTAATAGCATCATTACAACACTCGCGAGAGTGATTCGCGGCAGACATGCACAGCACATGCTCACACGTGATGCACACAGTCCTTACATGACTGCTACCACGATGACTACGATGACAAGCAGAAGAACGAGTAAAAATCCACCCACAGTGATTCCACCAATAACGCTTGATGGTAGTTCACTTCCAACAACAGCTATAGCCGAGCTACGATCTACATGTGCTACAGAAGAAAGAAATGAGGATTCGATAGCACACCTGAATATATGCATACTGGTATAATACGTTATTAATCTCCAGCTAGCATGACTTACTAAAAGTGAAAGTTGCTGAGTCCAACTGTATAGATGTGATTCCTAGTGTCTGAGTAACAAAGCTATAGTACTCGTATGGACAATATAATTCGTTGGAACCAGAGCTCCAGTAGAGATAGTTATATGTGCTGAGCATAAGGCTGGCATCCAGATATCCACTATCTTGTGCACAGACCAAGTCAATGGTCATGTTTTGGTATGCATCATTGGCTCCATACAGCCGGACTGATGACACTCTTGCACCACTGGGTACTCCCACCTGTCCATTGTAGTATAGCACAGAGGTAGCATAGGAGTTCTGTATGAAGTACCACATATACCCTGGGCCAGGCAAATGTGTCCATGATAACTGGATGGACATTGGGCCTCCAATACTCAATGGCACCACATGTGCATCTGACACTGCTTGCTGTACACCTGCAGAGACATTAAATGTTAATAATGGTGTGTTGGATTGGCCAACCACATTAGTACATTACCAGACAAGGTATTATTAACAGTAAATCTGATTCCAGACAAGATGGGGTAGTTTCGCAATGCATCCAATACTCTTGATTCACATTTCTCTTGACGCTGGCTTGTAAAAAGTCCCATGTGTTTAACTTCATAAATACCAGCATCTGATTCAACCGTATTTGTTATGGTCAGAGAAGTTCTGTCTGGACTTAGTGTGACTCGACCTCCCATTAATATGGGGTCACCTTCAAAATACCAAGTCAGTGATCCCAAGTACCGTGTGACCTCTAACTCAGTGACGTTTACACTCAAGACAATGGTTTGAGGTGGTGAAAACTTTAAGGTTGGGTTGAGGTTTGATTTGATAAGACCTGGATGTGAGGAAAAGGTCAATCTTTCAGAATACATTTAGATTACTAACTTTGCACAATGACATCTGTCTTTCCAACACCAATTACTGATGCTCAATTCTTCACCTCACAGTAGTAATGGCCAATGGTGGGGTGATTGAGGCCAATGGTTATGGATGTATTGTAGGCTTGAGGGTTATCAGCTCGTATTGCACTTAAAGGTACTGCTGATCTCCAAGTGTAGGTCACTCCAGTTGGGAATGGAGGATTTGACTGGCAGTAGAGGGAGACCGTTGATCCAATAGCAAAGGGACCATTGGCTGGATCAGTGGTTACAGTGACATCATAGGACACCATGTCTAGGAAAAGAAACCGTGATACAGTAAATCATGAAGCAGACATGCATGATTAGCTAGGCTCTTCCCTCACCATTGAGACATGATATAACGGCAGCCTTTTCATGACCACAGTTGACAGAACCTACACTTCCAAGAGCACAGTCTTTCCAGTTGGACTCTCTACCAGTGCATGATAAACTGCTAATGATTGGACCAGTGTATGTGAGATACTGTCCTGATGACACTCTAACTCCTAAAATAAATTGCACTGCAATTACTGCTGCAAAGTTTTATTCACAAACCTGTTGCATTTATCCGTAGGGATTTGCACATTATCAGAGCAGCTGTCTTATCAATTCCATTGACACACACGCTGGCCCAATATCCATCTCTCTTACATATTTTGAGTCTACCTTCTCTGCTTGATGGTCCATCAGCGAGCTGAATGTCTCCATTGGTGCACTCTGGAATGTTTGTGGTTGGGCCAAGACACATCACACCAGCACTGCTGTTTGAAGTGCTAGTAAGGTACAGTCCACACCAACTACAGGAATTATAATTTGTGATCCTAGGAATGGTAGAATAGGAGGAGCATTGTCCAATAGAGGCTTCAGATCCTGTGCAAGACATGCTGCAGACTTCAAGTAGTGTTGTTCCTTTACTAAAGTAGGATCCCCCATATGGAATAGCCCCTGTTAATTGGATCAATCAATGAATGTAAATACATTTGAGAGTAATAATGTCAATCCGTGTGGAATTACATGCTCATTGCTACTGACCGTGATAGTGGTGATTGTCAAAAGAATTATTATAGGATGGTACATATGAATCGCCACCTAAAGCAATTAATTGCATTATTACTGATTATTACCACGTGGTAATGCGTTCAGTAAAACAGCTTGTATTACAGAGGTTCAAAGATTCGTATATGAGTAGACACTGATCATTGATAAAGTCCAGGCCTAATGATTTTAATGGCATACCTTACATTATTGCATTTGCACTGAACAGCAAAAAGAACGAAGACTTTATCTGTCTGTTTACATAGATGTGTGTGCTAGTAGTAGAATGACTACACCTGGCTTTGGACGAAAGTAGATAGTGGACAATTTATTTTCAAACAATGATTTCAGCACTAAATTTATACCATTGGAAAGAACAAAATCTCTGCATTCCAACGATACCTTACTTGCAATTGAAGTATCAGTATCTTTGTGTATCTTGCTTGTTTCATTTGGGTTGTCATGTGTTAAGTTTAATAACAATACTAATCCATTTCAGGAGCTACATGTAAAAGGGTACCATGCTCACTCAAATTGTTTTAATATTTTTCAATAACGCACTAAAGAGCAAAGCAGATTGTCAATAGCAAAAGAGCAGTTTGGAACATTATGTTATTCATGCATGAATATTATTGTGTATCACATGTACATACAATGCTGATACATGTTGTACATCTAGTTATATATGAATAAATCGCTTTAAAAGATTAACGTGTGGGTACCATCTTATGACAATTTTCATAGAGGATCTGCTAAGTTTTCAAATGGCCTTTGTTTACAACTATGTGCTTCGAAGAATGGGGTGCACAATAGAATAGACATAAACCATGTTAGAAGCTACTTGGCTATGTTTCGTACAAATCAAATCCAAGTTATCTAGAAGGTCCAGCATTAAAACAATAATTAAAATTTCAATTATCGATAATTTCAGGCCGGCCAAAACAAAACACCTGGGCACTAAAAGCACCGCTTGGGCATCATCCAAACTTTCTGCATGAACACTTTCTAGAATGATGAATTCGAACCTGAAGAAAACAAAAATCGGTATTCTGTGTCTGTGCTTCAACAAGCAAAATCAAAATTCATTTCAAAAATGTTGCTACATGTATAAATTGATAGAGATGAATCGTTAAGTTGCTTGAATTCAGGCTATAGCACAACATTCTACAACCAATTGTCTTGCTCCATCAAGCAATGATGTTAGATTAGCCACTCAATTCACAGTGCAAAATACGTTGCTTTCTTGTGATCTTGTTTAACGTATAGAAATTCCAGTCCTAGTTTTAGATCATCGATTTACGGTCATGCGTACGAGATTATGTCAACTACTGTACCTACTTTGGACGGAGGGTCACTGAACTGTATGCATTAACATTACCTTAAGCATTATATGTGTAGCTATTTCAGATTGAGACTCCACTAGGCATTCACCTACATTCATAATGGTATCCCAGCTGTCTGCACACAACCACTGCATGATTGTAGTTCCATCCACTGCCATAGATTGCCACCCAAACTCCACCGCGACATAATTCAATTCGTCCTTCATTTGCCGTACTACCATCAACCAAACGCACTTGTCCTTCTGCACAGCTTGTGTTCACTGCACAGTACACATGTGTAATGCAAAATTATATACAGCACATGGCTGTAACTATTATGTTTGTCACCTACCATAGCAACGGATGCCAGCATCATAGGAATGACCATAGCCAGTGGAAATCGTATAATTGCAGCTTGAAAGACTTATTTCGTTTCCAATGCATGATATTTGTGATATCACCAATGACCCTGTCCCTTGTCCATACTGAGATCCATAGAAATAAGGATATGAACCAGAATAGTATTGAGATGTTCCAACTAGTATGAGGATTGATGTCATGAAGGCACAAACTCATTTACCCAGTCAACAGTACTCTTACATGCAGTGCTTCCAAACATTTGCCTGCAGGCAACATTTGCTGCATTTGTATCCCAGTAACTGTAGTACCCAAAAAACGAGGTCCATGAACCATTGATACACATCTCCAGTCTTCCTTCAGTGGGAGTGTAGCCATCGACCAAGTGGACGTCTCCAGATGTGCAGAGATCTGGAATGAAAAATTTATAGTTTGTGTACATGCACAGTACACAGTACATTGAGCTTTGGGAATGAGTCTATATTAGTATAATTAATTGTAAGGTCAGTTGAAGCTTTATGCCAATAACATCTCATAAAACTACACATGCTTGTATTCTTACATCATGTGTAGGTTTCAACCAAGTAACTATATCAAAACTAAAGCAATTTATGACATTTAAAAGGCATTAAAAGAAATGAAGTGTGATTACATACCATCTGTTACATGGTCTGAAACAGTCACATAAACAAGCTGTGAGCAGTTACTCCACCTACTTTGACATTTCACTCCACTCTCTTGTCCTTTGTGGCAACGGTGGTAGCCAGAGTTTGTGCAGCTCAACAAACTGCTCTCACCACCATTGCAATACACTCCATCCAGCACAAAGGGATTATGACTTGGTCCAAATGACATAACTACAGCACCTGTTTTAATGGGGAGGGGATGGGGGTGTGAAGGATGGTGATGATATTGATGTGAAGCAAACAATAAACAATAACATGCAAATGATACATTATTCATTTATAGCTGAAATACATACAGAATGGTCTTCGCCATATTCATACCTGATCTTGAATAGTTCAGTTGTCTGCAAACAACCTCAGCAATTCCATAGGACTGAGCATTGCACACTGATCCCCATACAGTGACTCCTGGACTGGATTGTGCACAGACCTCAATTCTACCCTCTTGTGGGGATGACCCTCCCACCAAACGAACTGATCCTGGTTGACAGCCTAAGATATGAATGACATGCTCTGTGTAAGTATATTAGTAAATATACTAATGTAATCAGTTTCTGGATACAAAATAACATAATTTGAGGGTTACAAGATAGTTATTTTGTAATATGAACATTTAAATTATTTTAAGATGGACTGATTATGACAGAGCCCCATTAATGATTACCCTAAATTGAGGTATGGAAATACTAGTGTGATCCAGCCAACAAATATACATAAATAAATAACAAAGTCAGTACTAATGAACATTACTGAATGCACTTGTATAATGTGACTGTTGTGTGCTGAGAAACATTGCTGCTCTGAAGCGTAGCTGTAGCTCATTGGGTTTTTACCACTATAGCACGCTTTGCCGATTAGTGAAACATAAAATTGCCTCCAAGTAACACAAATGGTAAGTCGCATCTCATACACAGTGTATAGGACACCTAACAATGAAGCTAACCAGTGGTGTACATGCATGTTACAGTCGTTTAAAAATGTAAACATTATGTATGTGTAGCCATAATCTTGTTTCAAAACTATATATGTATGGCCATTTTTTGCTGTTGTTACTGCAATTGTTACATGGGATGTTCTATACAAAAATGGGTCCTGTGGATTTTATTTTATAACATAAAATTTAAATCGATATATCTTCCGAAATATTAACGCTATCGGGTTCCTATTTGTAACACAACATACCACACCATTACTATATGTGACACTGCATTTTGGTGTCTTACACATGCGGGGTACCGACGTTTCAAGGTCCGATACCCCGTAGGGTTCAAAACGGCCACATCTTCAGGTAGGAGTACCCAAATCGTTCAAATAGGTACCTATGTAGAAGGGTCCTACCGCTATTGATTTGTTCTGTTCGTTAATTTTTGCTTTATCCGTTATGGTAATACAAGTGTGCAAAGAAATTGCATATTTCCCGGACGTTACGCGCCATTAACGTATTACGAGGACGTCCTCGAAGTCAGTCGTAATGCGTTTATGGCGCGTAACGCCCGGGAAATATGCAATTTCTTTGCACACTTGTGTCTCCATAACGGATAAAGCAAATATTAACGAACAGAACAAATCAATAGCGGTAGGACCCTTCTACATACATGTAGGTACTAATTTTGAACCGATTTGGACACTCCTACCTGAATATGTGGCCGTTTTGAACCCTACGCCTTGAAACGTCGGTACCCCGCATGTGTAAGACACATAAATTGATTTTCACATATAGTAATGGTGTGGTATGTTGTGTTATCACACGTACCTAGATTAGACACTTTTACCGAGGGATCTGCATGATTTAGAATCCCCGAGGGCCCTGGGTTTTAGCGTCTTGAGCGAGAGGGCCTACTAATGGTCCCAGGGGAATTTAAATCACATAGACCACGACGTTCACCGTTTAACTAATTTAGACAGCAGCAACGCGTACATAGCAACGAATCAACCATTAGCAATATAAGATACATGGAGGAGGGATTCTAAATGTCAGAAGAGGGGATTCTAAGTGCCCAGAGCACTTAGAAGGCCCCCTTCTACTCCCTCCCCCTTTCTACTGTGTTTAGATCCCTGGAATTAACCGATCAGATTGCGCAAATCATATCATGAGCTATTGTCTAAGTATACATCAAAGATTAAGTGAAGTGCGCACTTCTTACAAGCACTTACCTTGGTTAGTTGGGTAGTTCTCGCATCTCAAGGCGGCACTATTGCGGTCATTGTAATTGTAATTGTAAGTACTACACTGAAACAATGATGCCTCAGTTCCAATGCAGGAAATATATTTAATTAATACAGGACCACTCCCTGCTCCAAATGTGTTATCCGCATAGATGAAAACAGCTGCATGTTTATGCGTGATACGTGGATAGCCACAACTCACATGCAGAAATAAAGAATGTGATAACTGAACCTGGATTTGGAAATCCCAGCTGTCTGCAGACGACTCTCCCGCCACGTGAGTCCCACCCATATCCTCCGTACACTGTCCCCCACACTCCATTACTGCACACCTCCACTCGTCCCTCATTCTCGTCACTGCCATTGACCAGACGTACTGTTTGTCCAGTGCATGATCCTACGTACAAGTGAAATTTTAGTATGCATGCGTTATTAACTTTTCTGATTTACATACATTCCTTCATGTTTACACACCTGTGTTTGGTTGGGCCACGCTCCCTCTGCACGTGACTCCTGCTCTTGATGTGAAGTCACACATCGAATAGCAGCAAGAGGATGAACATCCCGTGATAGAGCTTTCGTATCCATAGCAATTGAAGTAACTGTAGCTATACGTTTGTAAGATAGGATATCGAGAGTAGCGATAGCTGTTCGACGATTGGGCGTCTTTATGTTGCATGAAATGGGACAGAATATGTTGACAATTTTTCCGACAAGCGACAGTATTATTATTTATAATTAATAAATTGAATTGATATAGTTTGCCACTCACTGGTAGAAGGAAGTCCTAACTGTGCACAAACCACCATCGCTTCGCGGTAGTCGAAACCATAGCTGCAAACTCCGTTCCATTGCCCGGAATTGCATATTTCTACATTCCCTTCTGTGCTTACATCAGAGCCAGTCAAACGAACTTGTCCATGGGTACAGGCTGATGATGCTGTGAAGATAGCTCATTTGATGCATATGCACAGATATATAATTACTTACATGAGCAATAAACACCAGCATCGTAGCTATGACTGCAAGGATAGTAGTCACCTATCAGGCTTTGATAATCACACTGGAATAGAGACAGTTCTGTGCCACGGCAATTTACGTTGTTCATATAAATTGCTCCGTCACCCGAAGAAGGAGAGTATGTGCCTTTGTGAGAGTCGGATAAGAAAGTAAGCTGTTGTAATACTTAAAATATACATATAAATATTTTTAGAACATATCAAGTTCGTATAGATTACACAAAAACGGACCTAACGCAAATAGTCTAGAAGTCAGAAATGTCCTCTACAAATTGGCTATACGCACTAGCGTTATACACGTAAGTCTCTGAATTTGTAATTAGCCATAGATTTCAACGCAAGCGTTACATTTCTATTGCACGTACTGGAAAATTTATAATTGTTAGAAAGAGAGCATGTCACTTATTATTCCCCAGCATCTACACACCTACAGGTAATCAATAAACTGGAGATCATAAGACACACCTGGAGTCTGCTTATCAACACGTGTATGTTTAGGCCAACAATACGGTTACCAGAAAGCCTTATTTCACAGAGCAACTAACACACAGTTTTGACTGAATGCCAAATGTTGTAAAATGAATTGTAGTGAGCTGTCGTATATTTAGTGCATTATTTTGTCGCATAATCTTATTGTTCAAACAACATCTTTGAAATGCAACAAAATCTACAACATTAAATATTATAATTAAATGGAGAACCACTTAAGGTTTGTGACCTAACTTAGCTAGTACACTACATACCAATCCGTGCAAAAGGAGAAATCACCAAAATTGCACTTTTATTGGCAGGGTCCATACAGCGTTGAAAAGCCTCTTGGTGATGTGCTATTTTTAGTTGAGCACAGGGATTCATCTAGGAAGCCACATATGGAGTTATCCACAATCAGAGGAGTGAAGTGTCCCGGAGTGACGGTGAAGGTTACCAGTAGTGAACAGACATGCCAGGGGTGGTGACCAAAGCATCACAGAATGGTACGAGAGCAGTGTATCAGAAGTGGCATCACTTATGGTTGAGTTTGGACCCCCCTCCCTCCCTTCCCCCTTCCCCACAACCAGATACACCACCTCCATCACTAGGCCAACTCGACACAAAGGAAATAAGATCAGTTTGGATAGAAAATGTGAAACACTTGAAGACAATGGCTCTGAGAGAGACAAAGGAGTAGCCTTGCATACTTGCATACTATACGTGTACATCATGCTCATGTGCTTAAACTGTATACATCAGTATAATTATGTAAGCTATTGCATTATCTATGGTACTGTGTTCGTCCAAGTTAACATCACAAATTGGGTTCCTCCGGGCATACACAAGGATGGGAGGACAACTATACCGAGATATGATTAATCAAAGAGATATTAATATTAATTATCAAAGTCAATGTAACATTCGGGGTGTGCAACTTTAATCTCGATGTCCCTACTTTGATGCGTGCCCGTAAAACTCACTAGTGCCTGACGTGGAGTATCCGAGCTGTCTGCACACCACGGCGGCATCGTTGTTGTCCCATCCTGATCTGCACACGGTACCCCACTCCCCTCCTATGCACACCTCAACTCTCCCGTAGTAGCTGGATCCCGAAGAAAGCCTGATAGACCCATGACTGCAGCCAGTGAAAGCAGAGACTATAGGAATTGAAATACATTTCAAATTGTTTGAATAGTGCTTCAATAGCGTATAGAGTCACCATCTTCCTACGTATGCGCTTGTGCCTCACTTTTACATGTACTGGTAACTGTACCGTATGCAATTCTGCATTCAAAGTCACCGAATATCATACCTGGTACTTGCGTATGAGCTTTCATTTCAAGGATACAAGTATACATTATATGCATGTAAAGATATCCATTCAGTCTTATAGTGGTAATTGGAATAAATGATATTAGAGTTTCCTTTAGTTGAAATACTGTACCAATTGAATATTAATTAGTCACTAGAATAGTCAATTTTGGAATCCTGCATAAAGTAGAAAATCAGTCTAAATTGGTTAGCAACAGAATACATTAATATGCCCTTCGCTTCTCCTGCCAGACTTAATCATGAAGCAACTGAGTCTCCCCATTGACATGTATGGGGTACTTCAATACCAAGCACGCCAGATTTTTCTCAGCATTTGTCATGAGGGATTGTTAGTACACTACATTTGCCATAATTTTTAGTGTGGTCGCCGTATTTTTCCTATTTAAGATGGCGCAAGCGTCCTCGATGTATGGTTATACCAAAAATTGAGGACAATCCTCAATGCGACGTCTTAAATAGGAAAAATACAGCGACCCCACTAAAAATCTTGGCAAATGTAGTGTACTAACAATCCCTCACTGGCATGCTTGGTATTGAAGTACCCCACACATGTCTATGGGAAGATATTCGTTGATTCGCAAACCGCGAATTAATTACTTAACGGATATGGTTTTGTCTTGATTTTAGTTAAAAAATGGTTAATGGGATAATTTTTTTAAGTACATATTTATAGTACATCACAGAGTTGGTTAAAATTCAAATTGAAATAAAAAAGCAAGATGACCGCCTATGTATTGGCCATTTCTGGATATGCAAAAGTACATGAGTACCAGTCGTTCAGCGAAATGACGTTTCTTTACGTAATAAGATTAATTACGAGACTAATCCACTTTCAAAAGTCCTGCGCACACCGTGAGGGCTAAAATGTACTAAAATCCATGCACTGTGTAATGTTAAGCGTGCGCGCCCGATTTGACTAGGTAGGTTACTCTTGCTATTCGGCTACACATACAATCACAAGAAACCACCACGAGACAATCACGTGCACACACTAGCTAACTATTAATATTATTACAATTCCCCTCTTTAGAAGTTCAGATTTCAAACTTTGACATAGTCGTTGTATCGCTTCGGCATCCTTACAGTTCTTCCACTCCTTGTCCTGTATTCAACTCCTGATCCATCATTCACACGCTGCTCCACATTCAGCTGCAGCGACCTATCACTTGCTTCATGCCCATCATCTGTAGTTGCTTGTGTATCCCCAGCTGTTTGTGGTGTGCCATCCACCATGTTGCCCACTTGGTCAGTGTCATCAGCTTCATTGGCCTTTTCTGGTGTCTTGTTCACCTGTGATTCTTCTTCTGGATCACTGCTGAACTCTGACATACTGTCTTCTGTGCCCGCCAGGTGATGGGATATTAGACGTAGATGTCGCCTGTTTCTACGGTATGTTTTGCCTTCTGTGGTTGTGATGATGTATGACCGTGGGGTGTCTGCAATGTCTGTAACAGTGGCTGGTGTCCAGTGCTTGCCAAACTGTACAGATACTGTATCTCCAACTTGTAGAGGTGGGAGTGGTTTAGACCCTTTGTCATAATATTTCTTCTGCAGTTGGCTGTTCTTTGTCAAAAGTGACTTAACACATTCTGGGTTGATCACTTTTGGCTCTAATTGTGAGGATTTCACCGGTAGTGAAGTTTGAAGGCAACGACTCATAAGTAGCTGGGCAGGCGATCCTAATTCTCCAATTGTTGTGTTTCGCAATTCTAGTAGGTTCAGGTATATGTCTTGACCAGTGGCTAGGAATTTCTTTAACATCTGCTTGATTATCTGTACAGATCTCTCTGCAAGTCCATTTGCTTGTGCGTGCAGAGGACTGGTCGTGATGTGATCAAAACCCCATTTATCAGCAAAATGCCTGTACTCTTGGGAGATAAACTGAGGACCATTGTCGGTTCTAACCCGTTGAGGAATGCCATGTCTTGCGAAAATAGACTTTGTATGGGTGATGACAGTTTTACTAAGGGTATCACAGAGCCTACTGAACTCAATGAACTTGGAGTAGTGGTCAACAATTAACAAGTAGCCTGCCCCATTGAAATGAAATTGATCCGATGCAACTGTTTCCTATGGACCCTGAGGAACTTGCTCTCGAAGCATAGGTTCCTTAGCATTGGATGCCTGAAATTCTCTGCAAGTTTTACATTGTTGAACACTGTTAGCTATCTCTTGTGACATTCCTGGCCACAAAACCACCTCTTTTGCTCTTTGTGTGCATTCTGTTATGCCCATGTGTCCTGCATGAATCCTTTGTAGCATATCCTGCCGTAGAGCATGTGGTATAATAATCTTTTTCTCCTTCCCACAGGATTCCAGATGCTTCAGACAACTCCTCACGGAAGTTCCAATACTGTTGAAGATCGCTAGCAACTGCCGATCTGCTTTCACGCCACCCATCCCGTATCATGTTCCTAAGGGCCAATAGCACAGTGTCTGTACCTGTTGCTTCTCTAATTTCTCTCATCCATTTGTCTGATGCCGGAACATTGCTCACAACCAGATGGACAGCATCAGCCAGTTCTGTTTCCATATTATCAACAGTTGTGTCAGTTGTATACGCTCGAGATAATGTGTCTGCAATATACATTTCCTTCCCTGGTTTGTACAACAAAATGAAGTCGTATTTTTGTAGTCGAAGTAACATGCGTTGAAGTCTGGGTGGTGCATGATGGAGGGGTTTCTTCAGTATCGACTCCGGTGGTTTGTGGTCTGACTGCACACTCACTGTCTTGCCATAAACATATTGGTTAAACTTTTCGAATGCAAATACCACTGCTAGAAGTTCTTTTTCAATTTGCGCATATCGCTGCTCTGTGTCTGTGAGTGCTCGGGAGACATAAGCGACCGGACATTCTAGTTGTAATAGAACAGCACCAAGTCCTGACTGTGAGGCATCACAACTAATGGTCACTGGTTGCTTCACATCATGAATTAATTAATGCCAGTACAGGTGCATTGCTCAACAGTTTCTTCACATTTTCAAACGCTGCTTCCTGCTCCCATGTCCAAGTGAAAGGAACATCTTTTCCTAGTAGCACTCGCATGTGCTCTGTGATAGTGGACATGTTGGGTACGAATTTTGAAACATAATTCAGAGTCCCCATTAACTGTTCAACACCCTTCTTATCTTTGGGAGGAGGCATGGCAAGGATAGCTTTTACTCTGTTTTCATCTGGTGTAATTCCATCAGCACTGATGCAGTGTCCTAAATACGTCACTTGTCGTACTCCAAATTGGCATTTCTTTTCATTCAATGTCATGTGTACTTCTTGACACCTTTTCAGGACAGCTGTAAGTCTTTGCTTGTGCTCTTCTTCTGCGCGTCCATGAATTAACATGTCATCAATGTCTGTTTCCACGCCAGGTAGATCCCCGAATAGCTGATACATTCGTTTTTGAAACACTTCTTGCGCTGATTTAATGCCAAAAGGTAGTCTGGTATAGCAATATCTCACAAAAAAGGCGTGTTAAATGTGGTAAGAAGCTGACTTTCTCTGTCTAAAGAGATCTGCCAGTAGCCGTGATTAGCATCCAGCTTGGAAAAAACTTTTGCTCCATGGAGACGTGTAGCAACGTCGTCTAGTGTTGGGAGTTGAAAATGCTCTCTCAAGATTGCCTTGTTCAGAGGCCTTGGATCAAGACATATCCTCAGCTGTTTTGATTTCGGTTTCTCTACAACAACAAAAGAATTGACCCAGTCTGTTGGTTCCTCCACTTTAACAACAACTCCCATCGCTTCCATCTTGTCCAATTCAACTTATAATCGATCACGAATGGTAACTGGCTGGTTGCGAGGTGAGCTAATTACCGACTTGACTGTGGTGTCTAGCTTGATGTGGTAAGGCTTTTTTAGACAGCCCAAACCTGAGAACACGTCTTTGAACTCTTCAGTTATCTTCCTGTGCGTGTCAATGTTCAGGATGATTTTAACCAAATCTAGTTCTCGTGATGCATTGAGTCCAAGAATTGGGCTTTGGGATGTTTCCGCAACAAAGAATTCCAACTGATGCCCATTAATTGGAAGTGTGCATTCTCCAACTGTTTTCAAAGAGTCTCCTGCGTATCCAAATAGTTTTACTCTTGACTTTGTCAACGTAGGTTTTTCATACATCACATTGTAATCACTCAGTGGTATGATATTCACTTGAGAGCCAGTGTCTATCTTGAATTTGATGATTCTGCCCTGAACTCTGAATGATGCAAAACATTCATTGTCACCCATTTCCACAGCCTGCTTTTTCCTCACAATTCCTACCACAAATTCATCAGCATCACTGTGCTCTTCTTCCTCCTGTTTTTGAGTTAATGCCGATACTCCTTTGCTTGACCTGCAGTATCTGGCAAAATGGTTAAATTTGTGGCAGTTGTTACATCGCTAGCCAAAAGCTGGGCACTTGTCTCTCTTGTGTTGATATCCACAGTTTCGACAGTTAGAGTCTGTGTGTTGTGTTGTGACTGGCTTGACAACACCTGTGTCCTCATTCAGCGGTTTCTTATGAGATGCTGTTGATTGACGCTTTGGACGAGGATTTACAACATGCACCAATGACAGATCAGCAGATGCTTCCTCACTGATGCATTTCAGCAGTTTTTTGGCTTGTTCTTCAGCCCGGCAGAGATCCATAGCTTTGTCTAAGGTAAGGTCCCGCTCCCTCAGTAGTCTTTCTTTGACCTTTTCTGATGCAACACCACAAAATACTCTGTCTCTTATAAGCTCCTCCTCAAGTGTTCCAAACGCGCAATTCCATGTCATCAACTTTAATGCAGTCACGTACGGGTCATTCCATACCAAATGAGCAGGAGTTGTGACTCACGTCTTCTGATTTTGCTCCAATTTCTAATATGTGTTGGTCTTGATATAAAAGTGACTTGTACCATTTATTGAGTTAATAACTTTAATGGTTTACGAAATACACGCCACTGAATAATTAATTTTTTCATAAAAGTTGCAACTTTGCACACTTATATCTTGGCCGCAATACTATGCACAAAGAAGTTCTGGGCATCAAATTGAAGGCCATGATCAGGTGAACTGATCTATAATGATTATTTTGGGGTGTGGTTAAAGGATTAAATTTGTATCAACTTCAAAGCACCTTTTTCAATATAGAGGTGCCTTCCCACATTGAAGCGCAAATTTTTTTTTTACACAAGTGAAGGGACTATCAATTTCAGTACTTTTCTGAAAAAAAAAAGTTTGTGTATTCATTGCCCCTGAGAACCACACGCTGTTAAACCTGAGGACGCCATTTTTTCCTCATCAAAAATCATTGTTGATTTTATAGTTTCCAAGTGGTGTTAAGTAACTGGTTTATCTAGTAGCATGACTCAGCAAATAGTGTTTCCTTATTTGGACAAGAGCGGCGCCAATGCTTCTTGAACAGGTCACGACAATAATTGTGACGATCAATGGACATGTTGAGACAAAAGCAAGTCCAAATAAGGAAATACTATTTGCTGAGTCATGCTACTAGATAAGCCCACTGGTACATGGTGGGCAGCTGTGGTAAGACAGTTACTTAACACCACTTGGAAACTATAAAAACAACAATGATTTGTGATGAGGAAAAAACGGCGTCCTCAGGTTTAACAGCGTGTGGTTCTCAGGGGCAATCAATACACAAACTTTTTTTTTCAGAAAAGTACTGACATTAATAGCCCCTTCACTTGTGTAAAAAAAAAGTTGTGCTTCAGTGTGGGAAGGCACCTCTATATTGAAAATGGTGCTTTGAAGTTGCTACAAATTTAACCCTTTAAACACACCCCAAAATAATCATCATAGATCAGTTCACCTGATCATGGCCTTCAATTTGATGCCCAGAACTCCTTTGTGCATTGTATTGCAGCCAAGATACAAGTGTGCAAAGTTGCAATTTTTATGAAAAAATTAATTATTCAGTGGCGTGTATTTCGTAAACCATTAAAGTTATTAACTCAATAAATGGTATAAGTCACTTTTATATCAAGACCAACATATATGAGAAATTGGAGCAAAATCGAAAGATGTGAGTCACAACTCCTGCTCATTTGGTATGGAATGACCCGTACTGATCTATAGATTCACCATGCTGCTGTGTCCTCGTGTTGAATCGGTAACCGCTCGACAATGACATTCTGTTTGGGTCTAGAATACCCTTCGAACTTCTGGAATAGGATACTTATCTTGTTCTTCTCTTGTGCTGAGATGTTGAACGTGTGGTAAATATCTCTCCCTACTGGACCAATGATATAGAGGCTACACTGTTCCGCTTCGTCCTTTCCTGTCATGGCTAATGCAAGGAAAATTTCCATTGCCTGGCGCCATTTTCGCCATGCTTCTGCTATAGAGGTTCCATCACTCGAACCGAAATCCATCTCAGGTGGCGGCTTTATGTGCTCCATTTCGGATATCCCACTTTTGTCACCATGTAATGTTAAGCGTGCGCGCCCGATTTGACTAGGTAGGTTACTCTTGCTATTCGGCTACACATACAATCACAAGAAACCACCACGAGACAATCATGTGCACACACTAGCTAACTATTAATATTATTACACACTATACATGTCACAGACATATCATCGGGTCAATGCACAGACAACATTATCCATATTCCCACGCCTGTACTTACCTAATAAACCAGCCCGCCATGTTAGGAACAGGCAAAGCAGATACTTCCACCTCTTTAGCGTGCTCATTTGTTCTTCTGCGTTGCTAAAGATAAAGTTACACTACATGGGTATGAATAACAAAGTTCGTGAAATTGTATGTGCTTGCTGTGCGTGTGTGTGTGCGTGTGTGAGTGCGCGTGTGTGTGTGTGTGTGTGTATGTGAACGCACCCGATTCGGAATTCGGGGCGGGCAATTAGATCGGTGATGGAGGGGAAGGAGGAGGGGGTGGTTTTTAGCGTACTATACTATAATCAGGAAAGAGGAGGATAATTAATTCAAAGCTGCACACTTGACTTACACGAAACATAAAACTAGTCAACACACGGGATCCATTCCGCGAAAAGAGACCTTAAAACGCGCGTGTTTTTTTCAAACTTTTTGAATAATCTAGAAGCCTGAAATGACCTCTACGCATTGCTTCTTACGCACTGAGAATCGGAGCTTCTGTCATGGAGTTGTATGGCTATTTAGCCATACATTTAAACGGAAGGATTACATTTCTATTGCGCGTACTGAACATTTGGAACGTGGAACTTCGTATAAGGAATTCTGGTGTGGTTTGAAAAATATCTCGGCCATTTTAAGTGGTGCAATGAAGACAAACACATTTTTAAGTAGCGGAAGACCCAACCTAAATCACTAGGGTGTTTTTGGTCCGTTTAAACGTTCTGTTATTTTAATTCACGTGACCCAACTTTACACGACCACGCTCACGCGCGTTCACTGCACTTTCTAGGATTTAGTAATGGGTCTCGCTGTGTGGTTCAATCAAACTTCAGTGATTCCTATACCTATACATACTTTAAATAGCAATGCACCACTTACCGTTTGTTCAAAATAATTCAAAAACGACGAAGCTTAGAGAGCTGCCATCTTTTTCTCACAAATTGGGTTTATTGAACAGTTATTAAACATTAACTCCGTTTGTTAACGGGCCTTTGATTATTTAACATTCCATCGTGCGCGCGCGCTGCGTTTTCAATGGCTCAACCCTACTCTATGGCAAGCCTTGGTGGAAAGAAACCTAAACCTATGCATGAGAGAGAGTGGGAAAAGCTCTTATCAGGACAGATTCCTTGCACATCCATTAAAAGTGTGGATGAGACGATCCGTTTCCGCAGTGACAGGGGAAAGTGGTACTTCCATCTGACCTACAACCCAGTAGGACATTCGAAAAGCAAAAGATTGACAGTAAAGGACCCGGATGAGAGCTACGTTCTAGGTACTAGGTAAAGGTTATTGGCAAGCCCATTGTTCAAACAACAGTGATCTGCACAAGATCTACCATCAGCAGCTCCTCCCCCCCAACTACACAACCAGATCATACTTATGATCCGTTATGGAGATACAAGTGTACAAAGTAATTGCATATTACCCGGGCGTTACGCGCCATTAACGTATTACGAGGATCCTCGAAGCCAGTCGTAATATGTTAATGGCGCGTAACGCCCGGTGTCACAGCATATTTTATCCGGGGGGATAAAATGTGCGAGTATTTTTTATCCGGTCGGATAGTATATTTTAACCTACCCTAGGATACTTTATCCGCCATAACACGTGTTGTTTGTTCGGCTTGAAAATGTCTTCGCATATCGACGAGAAACGGTATAGTGTGTTGGTTGACTATCTCACTTCTTGTAAAGTTGGTGACTTTCGGTATTCACGTGTATATCCTGTTGGAGCTACAGCAAACGAGAAACGGAGAATACGCCAGCATACTGCTATGTTTGTGCTGAAAGAAAGATTGCTGTATTACCGAGCAACAGATGCAGTGAATGAGATTTATCACAAACGGGTGATTGCAAACGCAAAGGAGAGAACCAAGATTATTTGTGGCCTGCCATGATGGCGTTGATGGTTGCCACTACGGCAGGGACAAAACGCGAGCTAAGGTAAGTGACTGAGTGACTGAATGTCGCAAAATAACGAAAGGAGTCCACTCCGGTGATCTAGCTCTTGTTTAATTTCTCTAAGCGTATCGAGTGGTGCAAAATATGGTCTTGTACAAGCATGGACTTGATTGCCCCAAATAAAATTGCATTGACATGCAACAGAGTACTTGTATTGAATGCCTTACAAATGGAGGACGTACTTGTGAAATAGACCAAACATTTAGTGCATCGAACATGCATGTCTGGTAGTCTTTTTGTCTATTACACCACCTTTTAACACATACGTTGCTAGTACCCATGTAAAGTACTTAATGTATTTATGGTGTTACATTGCCACATACAGTATGCACCAGAAGTATCATTAATAGGCATGACCTTAAATTACTTTTTAAATGTTTAGTGATGCTGTTGCAGATCGGACAAACATACTGGTGGAAAGTACTTAACAGAGATGTAGACCAGTACTGCAGACGATGTGATGTATGTCAGCGGGTCATGCAAAACTTGAAGGGAAGAAAGCTGAACTTCACCCCATTCCAGTTCCAAGCAAAGTTTGGAGTCAAATTAGCATTGATCTGATAGGTTGTATATTTAACAAGTTAACAAAAAAGAATATTGTCTAAGTGAACTTTGGTGGTGTATAGGATTCCTAGGCAATGATTGTGTAAAAGGCAAGGAAACAAGGGTCTTATCAGTAATATGAGATGATGTAATAATCCTATTTTTAGCACATTTGTAGGATATGTTGCATGTGTGCAACATATAATATAAGATTGTTGTATTACTGATTAGACCCTTGTTTCCTTGTTTATTACACCATCATTGCCTATGAATCCTATACACCACCAACGCTCTCTAAAGAATGTTTTTATTTCCAATCATTCTCATATTTGTAGGTCCATTACCTGAAACGTGATAAATATAACAGGTTACTTCTCAAAGTAGCCTGAAGGTGCTCCACTTAAAGAAAAGACAGCAGTTGGTGTTGCTGATTTCTTTATTACAGTGTTTTGTCATCATGGCTGGCCTGATATTATCACATCAGATCAGGGAAGGGAAGGGAATTTGTAAATCAACTTTCAAGGTAGTTTTCAATAGTTTCATGCATTTAAACCATTATTGTTTATTATCCTTTTGTTTAAGCTAACAGGGATTGAGCACAGGATTCTATCACCCTCAAACTAATGGTTTGGATGAGCGTACTAATCAAACACTGACAAGGGCTTTGACCAAATTTTCAGAGGCTAAAGAAAACTGGGATGAAAATATAGCCTTGTATGCTTATCGCATAGCAAAGCAGGATTCTTCACAGTTTAGCCCCTTCTTCAATATGTACAACTGTAACGCTCGTATGATCATGAATTCAGCTGCAAGGCAACCACTAATGTCACAGGCGAGAACACATGTGCATATGATATGGAAGAATCTACTAGCAATCCGGGAGAAATACCATCAGAAGGTCCTTAAAAAACATTGAACGAACTCAGCAACGACAAAAGGCACAATACAATGCAACACGGGGTACTCTCCATGTACATGTATGGGTAATAATGAATGGGTGAAGAATGGGTGAAGAAGAGTCCATTTATATAAAAAACATAAATAGTCATTTTGAAATTGTTAGGAAAATGTAATTTTACATGTGAATCTCAGTTTTTGCATATACATGTTTTATGAAAAATTAAATTATTTTAAAGATTTTAAAAGAATAATACAATCATGTAACATTATATACGTTTATACATCACATGTACATCAGGATAAACTGTACCGCGACACCGGGAAATATGCTATTACTTTGCACACTTGTATCTCCATAACCGATAAAGCAAAAATCAACGAACAGAACAAATCAATAGCAGTAGGACCCTTCTACATGGGTACCCTATTTTGAACCGATTTGGACACTCCTACCTGAAAATGTGGCCGTTTTTATCGGACCTTGTAACGTCGGTACCCCGCATGTGTAAGACATCAAAATGGATTTTCACATATAGTAATGGTGTGGTATGTTTATCCATTTCTCGCACTTCCTTATCATGCATGCGCGGCGCATAAATGAGGCAACGAAGTTAGCTATATTAGTAATTGACTAATTGTTTCGTATCGGACATCGAAATTAAAATTGTACAGAATTATTGAACATAGATAAATTAAAAACATGTGTTAGGTCCCGTTTCGTAGAATCGATCACGTATCAATTTATTAACTCTGTTAATTTAGTACCCTTAGTTAGTGTTCTTGTGTAACTGGATCCAAAGCGGCATAAAACTAACTTTGATTCAAATCATTATAGCTTCCCTAAGGAACATATAGATAAGGGTTCTTATTTATTTTATAGATACCCCACTGTGTACCTTAAGTATGTACAAGGTTTGACTTTTAAAGTCTAAAGTCTAAGTGGAATTCATTCTCATTTGCTATAATTATACCTTTCGTGTGGATAATCTACAGGTCCTACCTTCATTGGCTTATCATTAATTGTTACAGTATATACTACCAGAGATAATATATAGATTATCTCTGATGCAACTCACTACGAGAAGGACAAGCTTCCTGCAGGACGTTTGTATATTGAGCTAAGTAAACTGTTATCGTAGGTTAGTGCCGTGTTTTCGTTACTTGAATTAAATAACTTCGTTGGACTTAAAAAGCACATTCCCAATGTATACGGAACCCGTTGTCGTCCCAACCTTAAAGTAAGATACACCTTCTGTCCTTTTGTCGCTGGAATTGATGATAAAAATTTCATATGTTTCTATATGCAATAAACAGCACATTTACGTTCTATATTGCATGTGTTCATATCACTTTCAATCACGATGTAACTAAAGATTTATGTAGACAAAAATTAATGCATTTGAAATCCCAATTTTCATTTTAATTGCTGTTTTTAATCACGAGCAATGCTTCTTGTCATCAAATTGTCTGTTCCCATTCATGTTCACTCTCACTTTGTATTACCCAAAATATTTATACTATAACCACAGTACTTTATACATGGCACATACTATGTCCTATCTAATTGCGATAAAGGTTACGCGATCTTATATATTCCATCGTAATTCATTCATTTTGTTTTGCTATGCCAAGTAATTGTGTTATGAATCCTCCTACTCTGATTGAACTTGATATAATGCAACCGATTAACTACTTCAGTCCAAATCAGACGCATCACCGAACTGGCTGCATGCATATACATAGCACATGAATATACTACACAAAAAAACATCATTATACATGTACAGCCTGATGCCTCTTTCTCCACATCGCGCCGTGCTCTTTTTAAACAATCGCAATTGCAAAACAAGTCTGCGTCACATCCATGCAGTAACGCAGTCTGGTATGTACCGTATGTATATACCAGATACATCACTCGGCATAAGCTTGTGTAAAACCAATCTTGGTATCCTGCACATGCCACCATGCCACTTGGACTACCACATCTAAAATCATAATACCGTTATCGATAGTCTCACGCCTGCTTACCTACATTTAGTGTATCAGTCCGCAAAGTGAGCAGGTAAGCAAAGAAACATCGTACACACTCTCTTGCTTACTCGTATATATAGTCCTCTGAGGCGCAACCTCAAACAAGATAATTCAAACCTTGCACTACTAAAAAACAAACAATCTGTAATTTGGGTTACATAACAAATAGGTACTAATATTTGGCTTGTGTAAGCAGTGGAATGCAGCGCCATTAGCTTAATTAAACATCCACCTGTCTAAATCAACCATCAGTCAATTTAAGCTAATGGCTGCATTACATTATGTACACAGGCCATGAGTAGTTTTTTGTTATGACATAGATTGTGGGATGCAGCCCTTAGCTTAAACATTCATGTATCTAAATCGACAATCCGGCAGTTTTATGAGTCTTTAAAAGCTACTGGCTGCATTACACTGTGACAGGCTATGATGAATGTTTTAGATTCCATATACACAACATAGTGTATATTATGTATATAGTTCTGTAGCCCACACAAGTGTCAGCACGTCTTGCAACTTCAATGCATGTGCGACATTGACGATGCATTGCTTACGCGCAATCGCGCACATCCATTGAATTCACCATTCACGCGGTTCATAATTCACAACTATACTTTAGTGACAAAAAAAATAAATTTGTGTGTCTACTTGTCTAAATGCTAGTTCCGGATCCTTTCACCAAAAATGTACAAAATTGATAAAAGTGCTCAGAGCAGTTAATTAAGGCGATTTTCACTGTTAAAATGAGATTCGTTGTACATAAAAAACACGCACTTACCTTTCGAATTCATGATGTCTATGTTATCATCCAGCAGCCGAATGAACGCGGGCTTATCCCGCAATATCTTAGCGCGCAAAGGAGACACCACTTTATGAAAGCAATTGTTAACTTGAGAGTCGTTGTACTAGTTACATTGCTGTTGGACCAGACAATTATTTGCTTCGTTGCCGAGTTATTGTAACCATTAGTTGATTAAATCGACATACATGCAAATGTCCTAACTTTCAAACGTTATTAAAGGAAAAACTGAATGGAAAAACAAGTGCCCTTCGTATGAAAGATAATCACTAGTGTAGTGTTCAGGGTTTTATGTCTCGTTTTCGAGATAATCAACTTTTAAATACGAAATTAGTCATGTGACATCGCGTCACAATTATTAAGCGTGTTACATTATAAAATTTTATTTGCGTTTTACCAGAGATAATATATAGCTAAGGATTGGAAACTAATCACGTGCGCCATAGACTTAGGCAATTTTAACGAGCGAAGGTAACTAACTACCCTTTTTCGATTTTAATACGGGCAGCGTATAGATAATCTACCATAGATTCATTAGGCGCTACTAGATTTGGTGTAAAAAAATGATTTATATACGGAAAACATAAATTAGCCTATTTTTTTACTTGTGGGGGAGAATCCGCTGATCTAGACGAGCTGTTATCGTCTTGTTTGGTATATATACTTCATATAGCCCATCGCTTTTGTTTAGGCGCATAGCGTCCTTGTAACCCTCACAATCACATTTCCTATACCCTTTGTTTGTGGGGGAGCCACGCCGTTGTGATACGGAACCGACTGGTTTTGATACATTAGTTTGACAGTGCAGTGTTGGTTGTGTGCCCATCGCATGTTTTTAAAGGCCAAACGTGTCCCATTTGTTTAGTGAATTGCTACAAAAGTGATGATGGGAGAAAGAAAATTTAAACGCCGGAACACTAAGAACGCGGAAAGAAAGGAGAGTGCATCTTTGAAGCTGATTCCTCGCAATCGTATTACTGTTGCAGTTTCAGAAGGCTTAGCTTTATCTCAGCTTGTTCCAGAATCCTTAAGCCCTGTGGATATGTGTTCCGGAGTCCCTACGTCCTGTGGAATCACTCCCTGTCTGTTTACCCATGTCTCTTTTTTTAACAGCTGGTTTGGTAGAATCTATGTATTCTTTATAAAACAGGATAGCTAGAGTGACACTTCCTACATCATGGGTGTTTTTCAATTCAGATGGAACATCTATGTCCATATCCAAGTTAGTGTCACAAGGCAGTAGCAAGGCAGCAACAATTGTCATGTCAGTGGTTGTTGACAT